>JAMXBD010000347.1:0-600000 GCA_024138025.1 Combretum micranthum
GTGTGTCTAATTGTTAGTAATCTAATTAATTGCGATTTTCTAGTGATGGGATTTAATAAAAGTTATGAGATTGTAGTGCACGACATAATCCTATGCCAGATCTCGATGGAAAATGTTGAGAAACAATTCCATCGGGTAGATCTAAGTCACTAAAACAAACTACTCTATTAACAAAGATATTATTAGGAAGTTTGCTGCATGTTTTTTTACGAATTTAAGGTTTAAAAGAGTATTTTAATGCAATTCTAATTTATCCATTCATTTGGGAGAGATTCTAGTGGGTGTAAATTGGAATTAGAATTGGTTTATTACGTGAGTAAGGACCATGAGTTGACAATTCCAGCAGATAAGTAATTAATAGGATGAATTATCTTTAATTCATGTTAATTTGATGGAGTAACCCTATTGAGTGCCTTGATTGTAGTTGTGTTTAAGTCTTATTCTATATAGTAATTTGGTGAAATTTTATAATTAGTTTAGATTAGTTATTAAATATAGGTTTAATTCATTAAGATTTGATTAATAGATTGCTAGATAATTGTTAGTTTCTTTCAAATAATGCTTTTGATGATAACAAAAATGATTAAGTATTTACTAACAAATTTATTGAAGTGTGCAGTTGTTAAATTTGATAAAGTTGATTTATGAAAATGTGTCTGAAAGAGACTCAATTCAAAACATATATCAGAAAGTTTGGAAAGTTTTTTTAAGAACAAATCAACAGTTAGAAGGTTACTCAGAAGGTATTTCGCTGGTTTACAATATTCTTAAAACAGTCAGAAGGTATATCAGAGACTATACCAACAAACTTGTAAAAAGCTGCAAAATACGAACAACAAGTTTCAGATCTGATTTTTGTTGATGGATTCGTTATTTTGAAGACCCAGCTCCAAAGTTGAGTGTATTTGGGTAATACATTTAATTATGTTCCACTAAGTTGGTTCAAATATCCATTAGGATTTAGGTTTTTGTTGGATTAAAGTTTATTTGGGAAATTAATGTTTTTGACAGCAAGGAAAATCACGTGATCTACAAGAAAGATTTTTCTACAGGTTATTCAAGTTTTTATTTAGAAATATAGAAGACACGATCTAGCTATGCAAGGAATTTGTTGATGAATATTTTGTCCATACAAAGAATTCAAAATTATAGAAGATACGATTCTTTTTCATGTGAATAGTACTAGGAGTTACAATTCGTCAACAACGTCTCAAATCAAATTCAAAAATTCAAGATTATGATTATCATATTAGATGTTGGGACCTCAACCTTATACATTGAAGCAAAACACGAGATGATAACAATAAGATAACAACTCATTCAAATTTTGCAGTTGAAGAAGCTAAACAAGTTGATCCTATTTTAAAATCACGCACAATATCAGAAATCAAGTTTATCTAATTCAAGTCCTAGCCATTGGAAGTAACAAGGATAAGTATACATGCCTAAAAACAGAGAATAGAACTACTACAACGTGAAAAGAAAAGAGGAAACAGAGAATACAAATTTCCTTCTTCATTTGTGCAAATTACTGTCATTTTATTTTATTCTTATTTGTTTGAAATTTAGAGGATCCATAATCTATTTCCTTTGATCTAGATTTATCCACCTTGTGTGAGATTAAGAGTTACAAGTAGGCTCAGAAAAATGATTATTAGCTTGAAGAAAGCTTAGAGAATTAAGATGAGTGCATTGTAGCCAAGTGCTTTGGCAAAGACAACTTGTAACTTGATTGATTGTTGGATATGGTGGAACATACCGGTGTGGAATACTGGGTCTCCAGCTTGGTACTGGAAGAGAGGACTTACGCTTAAGGCGGAACCTCTATAAATCGATTTTGCACTATCCACTCCCTTATCTCTCTTTATTTCGTGCATAATTAATTGTTTTTCTTAGCTGTGTTAAATGCTTAGAAAGTAAATTAGAAAGTAACTGGAATATCTTTTCTTAAGTAGAGAGTTAATCAGAGAGTAAAACTAGAAGTTTAACTTTGAACTTGTTGTTTGATCATTTATGGATTTGAGTGAACTTTGTTGATCTGAAATTTGTTCAAAGATATTAGTTATTAGGTTTATTATTTTAAAGAAAGTTTTAAAGCCATTAAACTTGATTAACCAAGTGGTGTGAATTTGTTTAAGTTTTGAAAAAGCAAAATTTTTATTAAACAACCAATTAACCCCAACCCCCCCCCCCCCCTCGATTATACTTTTGGGACCAATAATTGGTATAAGAGCAGTGCTCATTTATTGCAATTGAGTGATCTTAAAAATAACTCAAAATAACATTGCTATTAACTGAGCCTTATTTTGATGGCATAAATTATTTGTATTGGAAAATGTGCATGTCTACTTACATAAAAGCTAATGATTATGGTTTTTGGCAGGTAATAGCATTTAGTGATACTCAAGTGATAATGACTGATGAAGTTGGATTCACTGATGCCGAACTAAAGTGATAGAGAAGAACAATAAGGCTAAGAATCTCTTACTTACTATAATAGCTCCATTCGAATTTTACTTAATTTCGTCTTGTGAAATAGCAAAAGAAATTTGGGATACCTTGTCTGAAACTTATGAAGGAACTAATACGGTTAAAGAAACTAAAATCAATGCTTTGCTTCAATGTTATGAATTATTTAAAATCAAATCTGATGAGAAAATAAAGGACGCCTTTAATCGATTTACTGCTATTACTAATGACCTAACCTCTCTTGGAAAGAAATTAGATGATTCAAATCATGTTAAGAAGATGCTTCGAATGCTGTCGAAATCATGGGATGCCAAAAAGATAGCAATAGAAGAAGCCTAAGACTTGAATAAGCTCATGCTCAGTCAGTTAAGGGAAAAATTAAGGCATATGAGTCTCATCTTGATACAATTGAGGATTCTGAGAATAGTTCTAAAGCAATAGCGTTTAAAGCTAAAAAGGTTGTTGAGTCTGATTTTGATGAGAACAGTGACAATGATAGCATCAACATGTTAGCAAGGAGATTCAACAAATTTATGAAGAAAAACAAAGGTCAAAAGTTCAAAAATTTTAATAAATTTAACAAGTATGATGTAGAAAAAAAACTATAAAGACAAAGAAGAAAAGAAATAGAAGAAAGAGATTATATGTTATGAATGCAAGCAACGGGTCATATCAAATACAAGTGCCCGGTCTTGAAGAAGAAGATGAAGAAGTTTGAAAGGAAAAACCGAGCAATGATTGCAACTTGGAGTGACTTGGATGCGTCAGAGAGTGAATTAGAAAGTGCAAGTGGAGATGCAGAAGAAGCCAACTTGTGTCTGATGGTCACATCCGAGGTAAATTCTGATTCTGAAGTTAAAATGAGTGAAAATGAAATGTATTCTGAGATGAAAAAGCTGCTAAAAGCTCTTAAAAAGTAGATTCAAAAATCTCTAAACTTGATACCGAGAATAAGGCTTTAAAGAATGAAAAAGATGTTTTAACTCAAACAAATAAACTGTTCATTGATGAGAATGATATTTTAAGAAATGATAATGAAAATTTGTTTGTTAAATATGATGTTTTAAAGAAAGAGAATGATGCTTTAAAAAATGAGATTAAAGATTTAAAAGGAAGAGTAGAAGATTTGTCTCAATCTATTAAGAATACTTTTAATAAGTTTACTGAGAGTGACAAGAAGTTAAATATGCTTATAAGTAGTCAAAGACTTCTTTTATCAAGTATGGACTTGGATATGAAAGTGGAAATTCATCAAGCAATGTAAAAAGGACGGTATTTGTCAAAGAACGTGAATCTGTAAACAAATCTGCTAAACAAACTGTCAAAACAAGCATAAATAGAAACAACAGAAACTACATTAGAAGGTACTCTCAACAAAAAATATTCTATCAGAAGGTATAATAGAAACTACAAGTATGGAGTATCCAAGGCAAAATTATTATCAAAAGGTAAATCAAAGGTATAATACACATTCTTATGTATGTTTCTTTTGCAATAGAGTAGGTCATATTGAAAAATACTATTTTTACAAAAGAAACAAGCTCAATACACATCAAGTTAAGAAACAAGATAAGACGAGCTTAACTTATCAAGGATCTAAGCTTGTTTAGGTTCCTAAAAAAGTTTGATACCTTTTTGTGCATATTTACAGGAACAAGGAGCACAGATAAGAGAACTTGGTACTTGGATAGTGGATGTTCAGGTCATATGACTGGAGATGCTTTTTGTTTACTAGCATAATATGGAAAGAAAAAGGATATGTGAGGTTTGGTGATGATAGCCATGGTAAAATAATCGGACAGCTGAATTTGAATGTCCATGATGGGTGAACTAAACTTCTTTTTGGATTACAAATCAAACAATCAAAAGATGGAATTTTCATTCGTCAAGAGAAGATACCAAAAAATTTTGAAAAAGTTTAGATTTGAGAATTCAAAAGAAGTTTCTACACTAACGAGCTCCCCTGTCAGGTTATATCTTGATTCTCAAGGTAAGAAAGTCAATGAAAAGTTATATAGAAGTTTGATTGGTTCTCTTTTGTACTTGACTGCATCTAGATCGGATATTCTGTTTTCTGTGTGTATTTGTGCAAAATTTCAAAGTAATCCAATTGAAACACATTTAAAAGTTGTTAAAAGAATTTTCAAGTACATTGCATGCACTGCAAAATTAGGAATCTGGTATCCCAAAAATGAAATTTTTGAATTAATTGGATACTCAGATGCTGATTATGTAGGATGTTAAATTCATAGAAAAAGTACATTTGATACTTGTCAATTCTTAGGAAACAAACTGATTTCTTGGTCAAAAAAACAGAATTCAGTTGCACTATCAATAGCAGAAGCTGAATATGTTTCAATTGGAAACTGTTGTGCCAAATTCTTTCGGATAAAACAATAATTACAAGATTATGGTTAAATTATAAAAATATCTCTATAAAATGTGATAATACGAGTGCAATCAATTTAACAAAAAAACCCTATGCATAATTCTAGGTCTAAACATATAGAAATTAGACATCATTTTATTAGGGATCATATGGCAAATGGAAATATTAATATTAATATTGATTTTGTCTCTATTGAAAATCAATGTGCTGATAATTTTACAAAACCATTGGATAAAATGAGATTTGAATTCTTGAGAAATGAAATTGGAATGTATTATCCATTTTAAATTATTTTTTTTATCAAAAACAAATAATAATAATAATAAAAATAATAATCATCATCATAAAATAGGGGCAACATTTTTATGGAAAATAAGCACAAGAAATTAAGGCTAGTCATCTTGCGCCTTTTCATATTCTAATAACCACCAACCTTCTGACAACAAACTAGTACTCTCTTCTTTACTCAAAAATCCAATTGTTCTTCATTTTCTTTTCTTCCTAAATCAAAACCCCAAGCATGGCTCCACAAAAATCCTCACGCATTGCCTCCAAAGGTTTCAAATCCAAAATTATCAAAGAACCTACCTCTATACAAGATGAACCCACAAGCTCTGAAGAAGTCTATGAAACCCTCACAAGAGAAGAAACCTTAAGGGAAGTTCAATCCAAACTCGTGCATGATAATAACGACAAACAAAATGAAGAAACTACCAGAAACATGGAAATCGAGACTAGGAGAACCCAAATCTAACTTAGACGCGAAGTCAGAAAGTAGTTCAGGCTATAAAGAGGAACTCCAAACCAAGAAAAAATGAAAGCTGATCAAAGGTCAGCTAAGAAAGAACCAATGGCAAAAAGAAGTAAAAGTACTTCAAATAAGGTACTTGAATGCGCCTTCATTGATTTCAAGTTTTTTAGAACGAATGGATTTTATTGGGAACATTGGCTAAGTAGGATAGGGTGTAAAAATCTTTGTAATATAGCTGGTTTGATTGATGGACGTTTGATTCAAGAATTTATGATAATCTAGTCCAGTTAGAGGATTTTTCTTTAAAATCCAAGTTGTTGGGAAAAAATCAAGATTACGAGAAAAGATTTAAAAACTATTTTGGTATGATGGATGAAAAAGACGATGAAAAGTTATTGAGTATGTCAAAAGAATGATCTTTATAGAGATTTAAATGATGGAGTGGGCAATTATGTACAAAAAGACATTTTCTCCACCGACTTTGAGCTTCTGATTCGTTTACTGCATAAAGTGGTAGTAGTAGATTGTATTTTATCGAAAAATGGAAGTACTTACTATTTCTATGGAAGAAGCCTTAGTCGTGTTAGCTATTAAGAAGAAGTTGAAGCTTGATATGCATAGTATGATTTTAAGGCATATGTGGAGAACACAAGGAAACAAACCTTATGACTGTCTGCATATGAAGTTCTTTAAATTCAAGAAAATAAGTTTACCCAAGGATTTCAAAAGGCTAATAAGAATAAAAAAGAATCGGGGAAACAAATTTGAAGTGTATGGGTATACAAGTTTATGATAAATTTTGGTTTTCCAAAGATGGAGCATGGTATAGAAATCCAAAATTCAACAAGATACAATTTGATTGGGAAAAAATCAAGGCACTTGCTGAGGAGAGAAAATTCTTCAAGCAGAAAGTGGAGTAGAAGGAGGAGAACAACATGAAAAAGTTGAACAATTTCCTCCTAAACGAACGAGGAAAGAAGAGATGTAAACCCCCAAAGTTTTGAGATTAATTTAAGTTTAAACCCTAATTAGAAAGTCAACCGGAATCCCAAAGTCAACAAACCCTAAGCCTTTTGCAACCGTTCAAGTTCGGCTTTCCCGTTTAAGCAACCCTAGGAAAGTTAGTAAGAGATTAGTATGTAGAATAGTTCATAATAACCTAAGAATGCATAAAAATATCAGATTGGTTAAACCACGATTCGTTTTGAGCACAATCGGACACAGTTCTTGAAAAACATGTTCCGGGCTCGAATAGTAAAAATATTCTGAATATACCGTTAGACTAGTAAAAATATAAGGTTTTCAAAAATATCAATTTCAAAATTTTTTGGTAACTAAAAATATCAAATATTACTATTATACATATATTTTCTTACTACCGGTACTTAAATTGTCATGCTACTTTATATTACACTATTTTCTACTATTCTACACTATTTATTTATCTCTATTTTTTTTTACAACCCATACTTCTATTTCTTACAATTTTCATTTCCAATACAACTTCACATATTTCATATCTTACTTTCATTAACAAAAATACAAAAAAATAAAATTTTCTCCCCCTTTCCTCTACAAGTAGTGCTAGCCCCCTCTCTCTTCCTCTCTAATTTGTTTTGTTTTCATTTATTTAATTAATACAATTTACCTTCCACATTTTCCTATAAATACCCCATCTTCCTTCCACTTCTTTCACAACTTCCATACACTAAACTTACTCTCCAAAAACCTCTCCATAAACTCTCTCAAGTTTCTCTAGTTTCTACTTCCTCTCTAGGTAATAGTTTTAGCTTTTCTAAAGTGTTCATTTACTTAGTATGAGCTTAGTGTATGTTTTCTAAACTATGAAAGTTAAATAAAGCAACAATAAGTTCATATTTTGTTTTTGTTCATGAATCTAATTTCTTTATCTTGCTTTTATATATATGTTACTATATATATCTATGTAGCTATATATATATATCTTTTAGAGCATATAAGCTCATTTGTTTTGCAATTTATTTACTTTCCTTGCAATTTATTTACTTTCATGTTGTTTTTAAAACTAGTTCTCATCAAGTCAAAACATTTTCTTTTTCTTTATGGGCAAGTCTATTCTTAGTCCCGGGATACCTTGATGAAGCTAAGGTTCCAATACTTGATTTATTTCTTTACTAGCTTATTCTTTTAAGTTATTATGTTTCCTTATGTTTTCCTAACTTTATGATTCATATTCATGCATGAACATAATGATTCTTGTCTCAATAAAATAAATGAGGAAAGGTTTTCTTAAAATAAAGATTTTTTTTCTAGAAATGAAAGTAGAAAGTAATTTTCTTAAACAAACTTTTCTAAGAAATCTAGAGGAGTTCATTAACATATGTGACATAGAAAGAACCTTTTGAGTAAACAAAAGTTTTACTAAAACTTTACTTTTTCATCAAGTACTAGAAATTCTTTTCATGAGAATGAAATGATCTCAAGAAACAAGGAAATTATTTCTATGAATATAGAATAGTTATTACTTTGAAAAAGTATTAGAAACTAAGCTTAGAAAACAAGAATCATTCCTTAGAGATTTAAAAAGACTAAGGAAATTAAATTTAGGAAAAGAAAATACTCATTTGAAATAACTTCAGATATTTTCAAGAGCAAAATAAAAAGGAATTTTTCAAAAGTTCTCACTTTCCAAAATCTTTAAAAGACTTTATTTTTTTTATGTTTTGAGACAACTTCATTAACTTCATACATTTTGATATGAGTCAATATAATATATATATATATATATACATTTCAAAGGTTTTACAAACTATTATAATACCTATCTCTTCAAAACAAGCTTTTGCTAAAAGAAGGAATTCAAGTTTAAGAAAATTCGTGGTGAATTTGGTCACCACTTTTTAGGAACTCGAACAACTTAGTTTGATGAAAATAGTTTTAGAAATAGATAGATCTTTTCGAACAGGTAGAAAACGGTATATAATACGCGAAATTCTGAGTTAAAATGAGTAAGTTATGGCCATTTTAAATTGAAATTTCCTCCAATCCGATTTTACTGCGATTTTAAGATAGATTTAGAGTTTTCAAGAATAAAAATTCTATGAAAGACTCATTGTGGGTATTTCATCTTGTTTAGGTGAAGAAGGAACCGAAATCACATTCCCGGGAGACTATTTTGATTAGGAGCTACCGACATGGAGTGAGTTAATCCTTTACTAAGTTACATTTCCTTGTTTGTGCTTGTAGGTAGTAGCTAGAAAAAAGGAAAAGATAAAATTATTGTGTGATTTGAATTTATGATTGGTTGAATATAAGTTAAGAATATCAAAAGAGGAATTGATAATTAAATTGTGATTCTTGCATTGATATGATGAATATTGTTTTTTATCGCCTTTAACTTGAACTCAACATTATCTGGTTAAACTTATATTGAAAATAATTCATGCATATCATATTTATGAGTCACATTTTTCACTACTATTCTTCGTGTGGGGAAACAAGGAAGTTATAGTGGTAGCTAGTAGGAGCCGGAAAGTCTACATGGGTCAGTAGAAGCCAGAAAGTCTACAGGGTGAATAGGAGCTAGCAAATCTATAAGTATTGATGGTCGTATGGGCCTGTAACCTCCTAACCCCCGACATGGAGGGCGTAAAATCCATGCTACACATGATTTTCGGTTAATCTTGTGTATTTTGTTTGCTCATGTGTTTGGTGCATTTTCATATGATTGTTTAAATACTTGTTTGATTTATGGAAATGTCTTGTAGATGAGAATTATCTCACTAAGCTAGATTTGCTTATACCCCTATAGCTTTTTGTTACAGTATGATTATCTTTGGTTGGCACCGAGGAGCCCCATATGCTAGGTATGAGCCAAAGCCACTAGGAGTTTTTAGGAGAAGTATATGTATTTAGTTTTGAGCATAGACTTTTAAGAAAATCTCTACAGTAGGCTTATGTTATAGTTATGTATATTTTATTGATGGTTTAGATAATCAAGACTATTTAAGAAGGGGGAATGCCCCCAAGAAGTTGTAAGAGATTATTATCTAACGAATATTTCATGTTTATTTATATAAGTTCTTGCTTACTTTTATTATCTACTTAAATGTAATACCCCTGTGAGTCTCCTACTATCTTGGAAGCACGCCTTGCATGTGATATCGAAGCTCCTACATGACTAAGGTTGTTATTCATTAGCTTTAATATTATATGTGGCGGACTGCCACGTTTAGGGTACCCTCCGAGGCGTGACAGGAGATGATTGGAAAATCAAAGAAAAAGTATCAAATTTGCACTGGTGGAAAATTCGAAATCAAAGAGGGAGAAGGAATGCAAACTATGAGTGACTCAGAAAGCGAGTAAAAGAATAATTCACCACAGTTCGAACCACTAGGAGAATCTTCTCAATTGTCTTTTCAAGCTGTTGTTGTTTAGATCATTGATAAAAAATTGAATGAATTCAAGAAGACTTTGACATAATCAATTCTTGATTCTCTTAATGACTTCAAGCTCTCTGATCAAGATCATACCACTTCAGATCCAGCTCCTCAACCTCCTATTCATCCTTCGAGCAATCAACCATCTTTTTCACCAACGCAGGATGCCGTTCCAGAACCAAGCCCACCTGCTGATAATCTTCCAATTTTTCCATATCAGCCACCTGCTGCTCCTCCATCCGAGACATAACCTTTAGCTGTTGAAGTTATCACTTCTCTACTCTCTTTACTCCAACAGCTAACCATCGTTCCACTTCTGTCTAGGCACACTTTTCCCTAGAGAAGAAAGATGACGCACGAAAATCTGTTAAATACATTAAACAAAAAAAGGATTGATGTTAGTAGTATTTCTTTTTGGACTGTTTGATCTTATGGACTATTTGTTTTATGATTGTTATGAGCATATTTTGTGGACTTCTTTTGCTCGTAGTCTATAATAAATAGTCTAATTTTGAACACAACTTTTTGTCTTACCTAATGCTGTTATTAATTTTTCTTATTTTATCTACTTTTATGCTGATAATAAAAAGGCGGAGAAAAGTAAACAAAATATGAGATGAATATTAAGAGATGAACATTCAAATATTGAAATTACATTTTCAAAAATAAAATTTTTTTAGTTTATTTCTATGGGTTTTGTTATTATAAAAAAGGGGGAGAATGTTAGTTTCTCTCAAATAATGATTTCGATGATAACAAAAAGGATTGAGTATTTACTAACAAATTTATTGAAGTGTGCAGTTGTTAAATTTGATAAAAGTTGATTTATGAAAATGTGTTCAAAAGAGACTCAATTCAAAACATATATCAGAAAGTTTGGAAAGTTTTGTTAAGAACAAATCAACAGTTAGAAGGTTACTCAGAAGGTATTCTGCTGGTTTACAATATTCTTAAAACAGTTAAAAGGTACATTAGAGACTACACCTGCAAACTTGTAAAAAGCTACAAAATACGAACAAGTTTCAGATTTGATTTTTGTTGATGTATTCCTTATTTTGAAGACCCAACTCTAAGGTTGAGTGTATTTGGGTAATACATTTAATTATGTTCTACTAAGTTGGTTCAAATAGCCATTAGGATTTAGGTTTTCGTTGGATTAAAGTTTATTTTTGGGAAATTAATGTTTTTGACAGCAAGGAAAATCATGTGATCTACAAGAAAGATTTTTCTATAGGTTATTCAAGTTTTTATTTAGAAATATAGAAGACACGATTAAGCTATGAAAGGAATTTGTTTGATGAATATTTTGTCCATACAAAGAATTCAAAATTATAGAAGATACGATTCTTTTTCATGTGAATAGTACCAGGGGTTACAATTCGTCAACAACATCTCAAATCAAATTAAAAAATTCAAGATTATGATTATCATATTAGCTGTTGGGACCTCGACCTTATTCATTGAAGCAAAACACGAGATGATAATAATAAGATAACAACTCATTCAAATTCTGCAGTTGAAGAAGACTAAACAAGCTGATCCTATTCTAAAATTACGCACAATATCAGGAATCAAGTTTATCCAATTCAAATCCTAGCCATTGGAAGTAACAAGGATAAGTATACATGCCTAAAAATAGAGAATAGAACTACTACAACGTGAAAAGAAAAGAGGAAACAGAGAATAAAAATTTCCTTCTTTATTTGTGCAAATTACTGTCATTTTATTTTATTCTTATTTATTCGAAATTTAGAGGATTCATAATCTATTTCCTTTGATCTAGATTTATTCACCTTGTGTGAGATTAAGAGTTACAAGTAGGCTTAGAAGAATGATTATTAGCTTGAAGAAAGCTTGGAGAATTAAGATAAGTGTATTGTAGCCAAGTGTTTTGGCAAAGACAACTTGTAACTTGATTGATTGTTGGATATGGTGGAACATACCGGTGTGGAATACTGGGTCCCTGGCTTGGTACTGGAAAAGAGGACTGATGCTCAAGGTAGAACCTCTATAAATCGATTTTGCACTATCTACTCCCTTATCTCTCTTTATTTCGTGCATAATTAATTGTTTTTCTTAGCTGTGTTATATGCTTAGAAAGTAAATTCGAAAGTAACTGGAATATCTTTTCTTAAGCAGAGAGTTAATCAGAGAGTAACACTGGAAATTTAACTTTGAACTTGTTGTTTAATCATTTGTGAATTTGAGGGAACTTATTTGACTGAATTTTGTTCAAAGATATTAGTTATTAAGTTTATTGTTTTAAAGAAAGTTTTAAAGCCATTAAACTTGATTAACCAAGTGGTGTGAATTTGTTTAAGCTTTTAAAAATAAAAATTTTTATTAAACAACCAATTCACCCCCCCCTCTTGGTTATTCTTTTGGACCAATAATAATAATTAATAGGGTGAGTAGTAGTACTTGCTGATGACCCTAAGGATTACGACTTTATAATCAATTCCTATACTATAATTGATAAGTGCACTTGCCTAGCGTTAATTAGATCATAAGAAAAGATAATAGGAATTAATTTATTAAAAACTCGGTCAAGATAATAACACACACCAAGTTTTTGGCGCCGTTGCCGGGGAACGGTTGGCAATATTAAGAAAACCTGATTGTTGTTAATCTAGCTTTTTATCTATTTGTTTATTAATTTTTATATATTAATCTTAGTTGAACTCTGATTTTTCTTATGGTTGCAAGTTTATGACCAGAAATCTCCTACTAATCTAGCCGAATTTGATTCAGAACCTGAAAAGACATTACATCAGAATTTGCAAAAGTTCAAAGAGATTTTAAAAAATCGTCTACTTGAGAGAGAAACATCAAAACAGAATCATCAAATATGGGCACCGGAAATGAGAATGTGAACTTAGGAGGGGTTAGTGAAGTTGAAAATCCTGGAATCAGTCAGAATCAAACTGGAGGAAATGGAGATAATTTGAATCGAGTGGGTGAGAATGAGAATAATCAAAGAGTTGCAGGAAATGAGGGTAATAGACCCATGTGGGAGTTGTTTATGCCCACAATTGATGGAGTTGCACCATCCATTGTATGGCTTACAATTCAAGCAAACAACTTTGAGTTGAAGCCTGCATTGATTTAAATGGTGCAAGTCAATCAATTTGGTGGAGGAGCTTCGAAAGACCCACATACTCATTTGACTAATTTCCTGCAAATCTATGCTACAATTAAAAGTAATGGGGTATCAGATGATGCTATATGCCTTAGATTGTTCCCTTTCTCTCTAAGGCATAAAGCAAGGAGTTGGTTGAATTCCCTGCCCCCTCATTCATTAACTAATTAGGACCAAGTAGCACAAAAGTTTTTAGAGAAATTCTTTCTACCCAACAAGATAATTCAGTTAAGAAATGATATATTTTCATTCCGCCAGTATGAAGGGGAATCATTGTATGAAGTATGGAAAAGATTCAAGAAACTACTTAGGAGTTGTCCTCACCATGGGATAACCATGCATGACATGGTTAGAATCTTTTATACATCTTTATGTGATCAACTAAAGACTATGATAGTTGCTGTAACAGGTGGTAGTCTGATGAAGAAGAGTACTCCAGAGGCTTATGAGTTAATTGAAGAAATGGCAAGGAACACATTCAGTTGGCATAGTGAGAGAAATAAACTGAGACCATTAGTTGCTAAGTATGAGTCAGAAAAAGTTGCCCAACTTTAAGCATAAGTAGCATCACTTAAATTTGAAATGAGCAAGATGAAATCAAGTATGAATTTTTTGCCTTAAGGTAAACCACCTATAAATCCAATGTGAGATTCTTATGTTCTTGAAGTTGATCTAAGCATGGAAGAGGTGAATTTTATGAATATATATGATAGAGGAACGGGGAATTATAATCCCTAGAGTAACACCTATAATTCGGGTTGGAGGAATCATCTTAATTTCTCTTGGAGCAATCAAAATGTACAAAGGCAAAGTTTTCCACTTGAGGTATAGAAGCCACAACAGCAATAAATACAAGCACCTCTACAATGCCTTGCTTTACCACCATTTGAGAAAAAGTCGAGTGTTGAAGATCTTTTGACACAATACATTCAGAATTCCGATACACGTCATCGGAATCAAGAGGCGTCTATCCATAATTTGGAAAAGCAAATTGGTCAATTGGCCAAAATGCTTTCTGAGAGAATTATGGGGTCTCTACCTGGAAATACAGAAACAAATCCTAAAGAATAGGTAAAGGCTGTGACACTTAGAAGTGGGAAGGAGTTACAAGTCCAGTAAAAGATCAAGAGAGAAAGGGGGAAAGTTGGGTTAGAAAGTGAGGAAAGAGTGAAAGAAGGTGGAGAATAAATTGAAAAGAACTTACCTACGGAAAAGCTAAAGGAATATTAGCCATAGTTGCCTTATCTTTCTAGATTGAGGAAAGAGAAAGATGAGGAGCATTACAAGAAGTTCTTGGAACGTTTTAAGCAACTACACGTCAATCTTCCCTTAGTGGAAGCTTTAGGCTAGATGCCTAAATACACTAAGTTCCTCAATGAACTCTTATCGAAGAAGAGGAAACTAGAAGAACTCTCTACTGTTACCCTTGGTGGAGAATGTTCTGCGATTATCTTGAACAAGTTGCTTAGGAAACTTAAGGATCCTGACAGCTTTATTATTCCTTGTTTGATAGGGGATTTATCGATTGAACGGGTATTGGCAGATCTTGGTGCTAGCATCAACCTTATGCCCTATAGCATGTTCAAAAGGCTGCATTTAAGGGAACCAAAGAGCACAAGAATGAGTATTCAATTGGCTGATAGGTCCATGCGCTTTCCAAGAGGAGTCGTGGAAGATGTCTTAGTGAAGGTCCATGACTTTATATTCCCTGTGGATTTTGTAGTACCGGACATGGATGAAGATATTGAAGCTCTACTCATATTAAGGAGGCCATTCTTAGCAACAGCTGGTACTGTTATCGATGTCGAAGATGGAAAATTGCTACTCCGGATTGGAAGTGAAGAGGTGGTTATTCGAATGCTAGACGTTTTCAGGAAGCTAATGAGTGGTGATGATACTTTTTTTTTCAATTGATACTTTTGATCTAACTTTTTCTGATTGTTTGCAGGATTCTTTGAATAAAGACCCTTTAGAGTTGTGTTTGCAAAGGGGGATTAAAGCTGAATGGAGTGAAGTTGGAAGAAATGCAGAAGTAAGGGAGATTTATGCTCAGTTGGAAGTTTATGTTGAGCAAAGAAAGGATTTTGGGGTTGAGGAGATCAACCGAAGCAATATTGCTAGGTTGAAGCCCTCGGTAGAGGAACCCCCTGAGTTAGAATTAAAAGAGCTACCTTCTTATTTGGAGTATGCCTTTTTGGCAGAAAATTCTAATCTACCGATGATTATATCATCGGAGCTTGAATTATGTCAAAAGGAGACACTCCTATCCTTAAGGAGCACAAAAGGGCGATAGCGTGGAAGATTTTTGATATAAAGGGAATTAGTCCCTCCTTTTGCACCCATAAGATATTGATAGAGGGTGGATTTAAATCAGTGGTGCAATCGCAAAGGAGGCCAAATCCCAACATGAATGAAGTGGTTAAGAAGGAGGTTGTTAAATTGTTGGATGTGGGACTCATATACTTAATTTCATATAGTCCATGGGTGAGTCCGGTTCAAGTAGTCCCGAAGAAAGGAGGCATGATAGTTGTGCCTAATGAAAGCAATGAGTTTATTCCAATGGATACCGTAACTGGTTGGAGGGTATACATAGATTATAGGAAGCTCAATGATGCTACTAGGAAGGATCACTTTCCACTTCCTTTTATTGACTAAATGTTGGAAAGGTTGGCTGGTCATGACTACTACTGTTTTTTGGATGGTATGCCCGGATATTTTCAAATTCCTATAACATCGGAAGACCAAGAAAAGACGACATTTACTTGTCCATACTGTACCTTTGCATATCGTAGAATGCCTTTAGGGCTATGCAATCCACCTGCAACTTTTCAAAGGTATATGCTAGCCATATCTGAGGAGTTAGTGGAGGATGTTATGGAGGTGTTTATGGGCGACTTTTCGATCTTTGGCAATACGTTTGAGGCATGTTTAGATAATTTGAAGAAGGTTTTGAAAAGATCCGAAGAGATCTACTTGGTTTTAAATTGGGAGAAGTGCCATTTATGGTATAAAAAGGTATAGTTTTGGGCCATAAGATATTTGGGAAAGGAATAGAGGTAGATATGGCAAAGGTGGAAGTAATTTCTAAGTTGCCTCCACCAACTTCAGTCAAGGCAATTAGAAGTTTTCTCGGACATGTGGGGTTTTACCGGAGGTTCATTAAAGACTTCTCTAAAATCGCTAGACCTTTAACCAAGTTGTTGAAGAAGGATGCCCCTTTTTTTATGATAAATGTTTGGAAGTCTTCAATATTTTGAAGGATAAATTGACATGTGCCCCTATAATGGTAGCTCCTAATTGTAATCTACCATTTAAACTCATGTGTGATGCAAGTGATTCGACTGTAGGGGCCGTGTTGGGGCAAAGGATAGAGAAACACTTCAACCCCATTTACTATGCAGTAAAACCTTAACACCCACACAAGAGAATTACACCACGATGGAAAAAGAACTACTTACTATAGTGTTTGCCTTTGATAAGTTCAGATCCTTCCTCATTTTGTCAAAAGTGGTAGTCTACACTGACTGCTCTGCCTTGAAATACTTGTTATCTAAATTTGATGCCAAACCAAGATTGATAAGATGGGTGTTATTATTACAAGAGTTTGACTTAGAGATCAGGGATAAGAAGGGAGTAGAAAATTTAGCAACGGATCATCTGTCTATGTTGGATAACCCCCATTTGGAAGAATTAAAGGAGGATAACATTAATGATAAGTTTCCCAATGAAAGTTTGTTTGTGATAAAATCTGTGGAGGACTAAAGAATACCATGGTTTGCTGATGTAGCAAATTATGTGGTTGGAAAAGTTCTTCCCCAAGACTTGGATTCATACCAAAAGAAAAAGTTCTTTTTAGAGCTAAGATACTACTTTTAGGAAGATCCATATCTTTTTAAGATATGTGCAGATCAGGTCATTAGGCGCTGCATTTTACATGAGGAAGGGCAGCATATTTTATTCCATTGCGATGGTGGTTCAGTTGGAGGCGACTACAGTGCAAATAAGATAGCACAAAAAGTCTTGGAATCAAGTTTTTACTAGCCATGCATTTTTAAAGATGCTAACTCATTTGTCTTGACTTGTGACAGGTGCTATAGGACGGGAAATAAATCAAAAAGAGATGAGATGCCTCGGAACTACATATTAGAATGCGACATCTTCGATGTATAGGGGATCAACTTCATGGGACCATTCGTGAGTTCTTTTGGTAACAGGTATGTTTCTGTGGCTGTTGATTATGTTTCAAAGTGGGTTGAAGCCTAAGCACTCCCTACTAATGATGCCCGGGTTATGCTCAAGTTTATAAAGAAATTATTTTCAAGGTTTGGAGCACCAAAAGCATTGATTAGTGATAGAGGGACACATTTTTGCATTAGTTAGATAGAAAAGGCACTTAGGAGATATGGGGGTACACCATAGGTTAGCCACTTTCTATCATCCCCAATCAAGTGGACAAGTTGAAGTTTCCAATAGGGAATTGAAAAGGATATGGAAAAAACTGTTTCTCAAAACAGGAAGGATTGGGAAGAAAAGTTAGATGATGCCCTTTGAGCATATAGGACTGCCTTTAAAACACCCTTAGGCACCACTCCTTATAGGTTGGTGTACGGAAAGGCATGTTACCTTCCAGTCAAGATTGAGCACAAAGCCTATTGGGCTGTTAAGGCTGCTAATCTTGATTTGGGGACAGCTGGTGAGAAAAGAAAACTTCAACTAAATGAGTTGGACGAATGGAGACGATTGGCCTATGACAATAATAGGTTATAAAAGGAAAGAACAAAGCACTTACATGGCATTCAGATTAAGCATCCTAAATAGTTCAAAGAAGGAGACATGATGCAGTTGTACAACTCTCGATTGAGATTGTTTCCGGGCAAACTTAGGTCTAGGTACGTGGTCTGGACCTTTTACTATGAAGAGAATTTTTCCATATGGCACGATTGAAGTGCACATCCGGAGAAGGGCTGAAGATATATCAAGGAAAAGTTGATACGAATGAAGGAAGGGAGGAGTTAAGGCTTCTCTAAGTAGAAAATTGTTTGTGAAGCATTAACGGGTGTCAAGCTAGAGACAATAAACTAGCATGTATTGTTATTGTTGTATTAAGTGTTTCTCGTGTTTATACTAGATGATAAGTTAAGTTCTGAACAATTTTTATATGTGTGTTGATGATTAGTCATTTTGCAGTGTGGATTAAAAAAAAAAAAGCAAAGGAGCAAGAGGAATACATCAATCACGATTGTGCAAAATGGAAAGCTACTATACTGGTTCAAATCAAAACCATAGAGCAAATCAAAAGCTTCCACATTCTTTTGGCAAAACCATAGGGTATTCCACCATATTTTGGGTCAAACATTGAATTCAAAGCAAAGGAGTGGTGGAGCAGTTACTACAGAAGACATTCTTCCCCTGTATAGTGTCGTCAACAACTATAGAGTAAATGTGGGTTTATTGGTTGCATTAGCTATCAAAAATCAAGCAGGGAGCAAGATGAAGGGAGTTTATGTAGGACAGATGATTATAAGAATTCTCAAAAATCTCAATTACTGGCCTACACAAGTTTCTCGGGAGCTAAAGATGGTGTGGCAAAATCACGTCTAATAGTGCATGGTACATGTAAGTCTTAGGGAAATCAAAGAATAAATGTAAATCCCTCTTATGATGCAGAAGCACTGAGTTTAATCCCTCCTCCTTAAGCATCCTTCATTTTTCAGTTGGTTAGTGGCTCGTATAGAGGTTGAGGTAGTAGAAATGGAGAAGAAGAACAGAATGTTATCCTCAAAATATTGACCAAACTTGTGAGGTGGC
The DNA here is from genome assembly GCA_024138025.1 of Combretum micranthum. Taxonomy (NCBI): domain Eukaryota; kingdom Viridiplantae; phylum Streptophyta; class Magnoliopsida; order Myrtales; family Combretaceae; genus Combretum; species Combretum micranthum. The sequence continues at coordinate 18,975 of JAMXBD010000347.1, forward strand.
GAATTTAGACATATCTTCATGCTTTAGTGAGAGTCTTACTAGGGAGCAACTACCTAAAAGTGCTCCCGGTATAAGTGTTGTACAACAACTCATGGAGCATAAGAACAATTTGAAGCACTTAATTTAGAAGCTTTGAAGGTTGGTGAGCCATACTACTCAGTGAAGAGGATGAAGAAAAATTGCCAGTAGTAAGCATGCAAGGAGAGGATGAAGAAGATGATGATCAGAGTGATGGTGGATCACAAAGTGACAAGGATAGTGATGAATCAGACGAGGAGAGCAGTTCAAGCTAATCAAGAGGTGCTGACTAACTCATTTTCTTTTGTTTTGAGCAGTTTTATTTCATGAGATTATGTTTCCATGTATATTTAAGGAACTCATGTGGCTGGTCTCAGGTTGATCGATATTTTCATTTTTGTTTTCTCTTTAGTTTGAACTCTAGTTTCTATGTGTTGGTTGTTTTGTGAACAAGATGGAGTACAGGCAGGTCAATTTTTACGATGGAATTGGATGAATTATTTTGGAACTATATGAATGGAAGGAAAGGATATCAGATTTGGATTGAACTACATTGACCAGGGGAGTTCTATTCATTTTTGCTGTCTATCTCTCTTTTTCTAGTTTTTGTGCTTTATAAAGACATTGGGGACAATGTCTCCAATATGTGTGGGGAAGGGAGCATGCAAACATGTTAGATGAAGTTTGCTGAATTGAATTGAAATGAGATAGAATGAGTGTCTGTCAATCTTATCTATGTTGAAGCAAGTTGCTTTGATGTGGTGTTAATTTGTTTGACATTAAATGACTTTTCATGAATGCTGGAATAATCAAGTTATCAATTTGAAGATGCTCTACAAGTGTGTAATGTTCTTAAGGCTATGGTAACAATGTAAAATCATTATGGGACAGTCTTACTCATTGTTTAATTTAGAACATCTAAGTAGCATATGATTACAAGTTTAAGATGTTCAGGGTGTATTCTCGACATTTACTATTGTCATTAATCAGCATTAAGAGAATAATGAAATGAATTACCATTAGTGTAAAGTTCAAATGATGCTGACCACTTGATGATCTCTCCAATTTCATTGATTTTCTTCTTAATATATATAAAAAAAAGGAAAAAGAAGAAAATGAAGTTGAAGTGATTGAGGTTCGAAGGGATCCCTTTAAAACCTAGTCACCTAAATTCGTCTGGCCTGGGATTGACTGACCAAGGATGTTACTTTAATAATAAAGAGTTCAATAAGTCTTATAACTCGAATAAGTAAACCCGAGAGACACCCTTTTCAAGGTAACAACGTCTGTTAACTTGAGTGATGAACTCGAGATTATCAGTTGAAAGTTCGCTATATGGGTTATAGGATTTATTTAAAAAAATTCACATCAATCAAAGAAGGAAAGAAAAATAAAGGAGAGAAATTCAGGGGGTTGGTTGATATCTATGCTTTCACTAAAGGATTAAACCAAATGATTAGTGGTACTAATTAATTTGAAAATGAATAATATAAGAGAGAAAGTATATGAATATTCTTTGTTTTACTTGTGGTTGTGTTTACTTTTGTGATTAAAAATTTAACTTAAACGGTGAGGGTAAAGACTGACTTATTTTGATTAGCTTTGGAACTCTAGCCTAAAGAATGAACACTTAAGAGTTGATAACATGAAGTTTTAAATTCCAGCACTAAAGGAGTTAACACCATGAATGCCCTATGTTTTCAATTGTTTTTATTGCTTCTTGCTTGAGGGAAAGTAAGGCTTAAGTGTGGGGATATTTGATTAGCATGAATTATCTCTATTTAGAGTAATCATTTAAGTGCCAAATAAGTCTAATTTAAAATTTATTGACTTAATTTATAGGACAATTGGTACTTAATCGGTGTATATGTTCATTTCAGGCCAACGTGGAAATTAATGGAGCTTTTAGAAGGAATCAAAGAGGAAATATGATACAAGAAAAATCACAAGTATGATCTAAGTATCAATGAAGGAATTAGAAGAAATCACAAAATCACGGTCGTGATTGATAGAAACATGAAGAAAATCGAGATTAGTCTCTACTTAGCACAGAGTCATGACCTTGATTCTTAACGGAGGATTTGTACTTTGCTTTTGGAGTACGAATCACGATCGTGAGATGAAGAGCTAAGTAGTTTAATGGAGATCAATCTCTACCTCGACCAAAGTCACGACCGCGACTTGAAGCAACGATCAAAATTATTTCACATGAAAAGAAGAATCACGGTCGAGATGCGAGGATGACAAAAGAATTTCTACCAAATCAGAGGCTACCTTGAGGAGAGTCATGACCATGTCTGATGTTTGAGAAGCTTGAAATTGGGATGAAGATCTAGGGTCACGACCGTGATACTTGGAAGGTCAAGAGAAACGACTTTTACAATAATACTCCAAACAGTGTGTCCATTAGAAAAGTTGTAAGCTTTCGCTCAAAGAGCTCTTAGAAAAATATGTTAGGGATATAAATACCTTGGACCCAAGAGGGTGAACCATCATCTACTTCATTTTTGTGATATCAAACATCGGTTCGTATTGTTCGTTTGTGAAATTCTTTGTAACTGTGAAGATCTAGTGTTGTACCGTGAGCGATTCTAGATGAAAACTCGAGAGAGACATCTGGAATCGAGTGTTCGTGTTGCGCAATAACATCTACTTCGTTGTAATGCAAGAGGGATTTCTTCTTTTCTCTTTTTCTCATCTCATTTTCTGTTCTCATCATGTTGTTTCTGAATTCAGATTCATATCTTATCATGCGTGAGTAGTAAATTTAGGTTTATGAAGTCACCTTAACATGAAATGTGCGTTTAATTGTTAGTAATCTAATTAATTGCGATTTTCTAGTGATGGGATTTAATAAAAGTTATGAGATTGTAGTGTGCGACATAATCCTATGCCAGATCTCGATGGAAAATGTTGAGAAACAATTCCATCGGGTAGATTTAAGTTACTAGAACAAACTACTCCTATTAATAGGCGTATTATTACGAAGTTTATTGCATGTTTTTTTAGGAATTTAAGGATTAAAAGAGTACTTTAATGCAATTCTAATTTATCCATTCATTTGGGAAAGATTCTAGTGGGTGTAAATTGGAATTAGAATTGGTTTATTACGAGACCAAGGACCATGAGTTGAGAATTCCAACAGATAAGTAATTAATAGGATGAACTAACTTTAATTCATGTTAATTTGATGGAGTAACCCTATTGAGTGCCTTGATTGTAGTAGCGTTTAAGTCTTGTTCTATATAGTAATTTGGTGAAATTTTATAATTAGCTAAGATTAGTTATTGAATATAGGTTAAATTCATTAAGATTTGATTAATTGATTTCTAGATAATAATAAAAAGGGTGAGCAGTGGTATTTACTGACGACCTTAAGAATTATGACTCTATAATCGATTCTTAAACTACAATTGATGGAGGAATGATAGGTGCACTTACTTAGCATTAACTAGATCATAGGAAAAGATAATAGGAATTAATTTATTAAAAACTCAGTCAAGATAATAATGCACACCAGTGTTTGTTTCCTTTGGGGCTGCCATAGACTGAAAAGGAAAGAAGGAAAAGAATAGAAAAGAAAAAAAAAGTCTAATTTTTAGTGAAACATGGTAAGTAGGCTTAGTGCTTGAGATGTATGTGTGTTGGTTTGTTGTGTTTTGATTGGGGCTCTCATGAAAGCAAAGGAAAAGGAAAGTGGGAAGTAAGAATTTCTTTTTATCATAGAAAAGTTGGCAAGGATGGCAAGATCAAAGAGTTATTGCATGGGGTTGTTTTCTATATTTGGCATTTAATGATTCTTACTTGCGATTGCCCTCCTTTGCTTTTGTTAGATAATAGAGTGAGACAATTCATAAGGTATAATATTCTTAAGGAGATATGAGTCACATCACATTGACTAATTGGGTTCCTTAGGCTGCTTTTGGCTATTTTCAGAAGACATGAGATTCCTTGACTCTTCTCCCTTTGCATAGTAGATCACAGTGAAGGAATATATATAATATATATATCCACAGTGAAGAAATTAGAGATTACTCACGAGCAATTCTCCCTCTTTCTCCTCCACTTGCTCATCAATTCTCTCTCATTATCCTCAACTCGTCTTCTCCTACCTCCGTCATCATCCTCCATAGGGGTGTTCATGGACCGGTTAACCGGTCCATGACCTCATTTTTTAAACCAGTCCATAATGATCGGTTTTTCTAAAATAAAAAAAATAACAGGTTCATTATTAACAGTTAACTGTCTTAACGGTTAATCGGTTTTTTCGGTTAATTTTTTTCGAATTTCGGTTTTTAACCATTCAATATAATAGTTAAGCAAAAACTATGCTTAACCATATTTTCAGATATTACCATTGAAAAAAGCAGAACCTTTTTCATATATTTATATTCAAAAATTGCAAAATGATAAATCAAATAAATATAAAACCAACAAATCCATACTATAATAATTAAAATAAAGTACAACACAATAAAAAATAATAATTAGAGCATAAATGTTCCAAGCAGTGGAAAACGAATAGTAGATCTATATTCTATAAACCTACGTATAACATTACATCAAATCCTCCTAACACATTCCATAGAAATACAGTCACCAGGAATGGAATTACATAATATTTTTCTACACTTAATGAATTGCAATGGAGTTCCAGTAGTTGTTTCACTCAGTTGTATATGATAAATGTATTAACACTCTTATTTTTAGGATGATTTGGGCTCATTCAAGTAATATTTTTAGTGAAAATCATCAATGATTGGTTCTTAATTGTTTAATTTGTTGATTTCAGGAAATATGGAATTTATCATGAAGAAATCAAATGAATTTGATGAGAAAAAAAATCAATTTTGGTGAATTTTGGATTGAAATAGCATGTTTGGGAAGATGTATGGATGCAGGGAACAAAACAGAAAACAATACAGCCTTCCATACAACATGTTTGACGAACTGTATTAGCTCAGAAAGTTAGACAGAAAGTCATATAGGTTGCCATACACCCTGTATTGGATCATGTATCACTTTCTGTATCGTTTTCTTTCTCTCCAGGTGTTCACAGAAAGTCATACAGGTTACCATACACTCTGTATGGAATCCTGTATAAACGCGCGCTTCTCTGTTTTGGATTTTTGTTAAGTCCACGTGTGTTTATATTTTCTTGGAGGAGAGAGAAAGTTAGTTACACATTTTTAGAAAGATAATTACATACAACTTTTTCCTCTGTTTTTGTGAGAGATTTTTACGGGAAATTAAGTTACGAAGGATTCAAGTAAAGAGTCATTCGGATTATTAGATCCATTTTCATCAATTGAACTTCATTTTTACAGGTTGTATTCATGATTTCGATTTCTTCTATTTCAATTCAATTGTTTTCTGTTATCTCAATGGAGGAGTAGATCGTAGATCTAGATCGAGTTCGGAATTTAATTTCATCATGTGTTGAGAATTAGATCTTAATGAGTATACAAGCTACATGGTGCTAACGCACACATTCAACTAAAGTTATGCCTATGATTAGATCTAGCCTAAGACATTGAAATCCATAAACCAAAAACCTATTGTAACTATTGATAACATTTGGCAAGATCATTCTAAAATTTTTCAAAAAAACTTGTTATCCAAACATACTTTTACACAAATTCCAATATAATTTATAACATATATCTTACCATACAAAGGAGAGGTATCTAAGAGCTACAAAACTACACGTAACATTTAGTACGAATGTCATTTAGAAAGCGAAAAAAATGGAGTCATCTTCCATTATCTTAAAGGTAAGCATAGTCTCAGTTGGCATTAATGGTTAACCAATACAAAATACTGTAATAGACTTAGCCTAGTCATCTTCCAATACAAAATAAAGTACAACACAATAACAAATAATAATCAAAACATAAATGTTCCAAATAGCACATGGTCCAATTCATAATAGATCAATATCCAAAGTTCAGCATTTCTTATATTCTCGATCACTTTCTTGTATTCTACGTTGCAAACACCAAGAAGATGTAGCCACACTAGGAAAAAAAAAACATGAGAATCTGTAAAAAAAAATGCATTCAATAATATATGAGTATCAGTAATCGAAATTAACTTACATTCTCTTCTCAATCATCAATTATGCAAAGAGGATGATATTCTGTAATGCAAGATGTTTCTAGCAAAAACATAACAAAATGGAAAAGAATAAAGAGTTTCAATATATAAGTAAACGATTTAAAAACAAGGAAAAAATATAAAGTAGAAATATATTTACCTATGGATACCGACTCAAGTTGCTCCAAGATATGCTCTAGATATATGGGTTTACTTAAATTCCTCAACCAATTTTGCCCACAAATTAGAGCTTCCACAAGTCTATGAGTAAGAGCACTGCAAAATGAATCAAGCACATGACCTCCAGTGCTAAAAGCGGATTCATTAGCAACTGTGGATACAGGAATAGCCAACACATCCCTTACTATCAAAGAAATTGTTGGATACTTAAATGCATTTGTTTTCCACCAACCCAATATATCAAAAGAAGGTACCTTCTTCTTACAATCATCATGCAAATATTTTTCCAATTCATTTTTGGATTCATCACTTCCTTCATCCCCACTATGTTTCATGTACTTATCATCTAGATGTTGGCCTACATCTTGATATTCATCAACCATCATCGGCGAGTCCACATCTTGTGGTTCTCCACTAGTTTGGACACTAGATGTAAGATTGGAAACATTAAAAATTTCAAACAAAGATTCTAAAATAACTCTCACTTTTTCTTTTAGTTTGCATGTAACACCCACATCATAAAATTCACCAACCATGTAATCAACATATTTCAATTTGCATCTAGGATCAAGAACCAATGCAACAAATAACAAAACATTGATGTTATCAATATTAGCCCAACACTTGTCATACTTCTTCTTCATCCTAAGAGCCATTGCTTTCAAACTAGGATCCTTACCCTTTTCAATCATGTTTGATATCATCATGCCAAGGCCATAAATCTTCTTCATATATTCATTACTGGTGACATGAAGTGTGCCAGACAAGCTCAAAGTGGTGTCATAAAAAATCTTAAGAAAAGGAAGCAATGATCTAGCATATTCCCAATCCTTAAAAGTTGGAGTGCCTGTCTTCATAGCAAGTTCCAAAGAGTACTTGCTATCAGTGAGCTCTAATAAATCAAATGCCTTTTGAATTTTCAAGGCCGCCTCTAACATTAAGTATGTTGAGTTCCATCTAGTCTCTACATCTAAGCACAAAAGACTCTTACTATCAATCTTCTCTTTTTCAACACAACTTTTAAACTTTTGGTTCCTAGAAGGAGAAAATTTCACATATTTCACTGCATGCCTAATTCTTAGAATGGAGTCATTTATTTCACACAAATCATCTTTTACAACCAAATTCAAAATATGTGCAGCACATCTCACATGCAAGTGCTCACCCCCTAAGACACTTCTCTTCCAACTATTTAGTCTTCTTTTCAAATATTGTAAGCTAAAATCATTTGAAGATGCATTGTCAATAGTTACAGTTAACACCCTATCAATTCCCCAATTAAGCAAACACCTCTCAATTGCCATGCCAATTACCTCCCCAGAATGACCAGCAATAGGACAAAAAGCAATAATTTTTTTATAATTTCCAATCATCATCAATGAAGTGGGCAGTGAGACACATATAAGATAAATTTTGAATGGATGTCCATGTATTAGTAGTGAGACAAAGTCTTGAAGACATTTTTTAAAAATATTTTTTCAATTTTCCCATTTTCTCCTTGTAAATATTGTAGCAATCTCTTCCTATAGTTGCACGTGAAGGAATTAGAAAACATGGTTGCATCACTTGACAAAAATCATGAAACCCTTCATGTTCCACAAAATTAAAGGATAACCCATCAACAATAATCATTCTAGTAAGATACCTTCTACATTCCTCTTGATCAAACTTCCAATTAGCAAGCAAATTTGCACAAGTCCCCCATCAAATTTAGGTGTAGGTTTTATAGCTAATGTTGCTTGTCTCTTGTCCATATTGTAAGGATATTTTTTATATCTATTTAGATGATTACTCAAACAACTTGTACCACTAGAAGATGGACATACAAGAGACTTGGTGCAATATTTACATGTAGCTCTAGGATCATTGGCATCATTATTCTTCTCAAAATGTTCCTAAACCCATGACTTCCTTTTATGCACCTTTGAATTAGCAAGTTGAGGGAGAGGCGCTTTTGCTGCGATACCATCACCACATGAAGGTTGAGAGCTCATATTCTCATTACTTAAAGTTGGAGGGACCACATTTAAAGTAGAATCAGCAGTTTTATTATTATCCCCAGTGCTAGACATCTACAACAATATAAAAAAAAATAGATATTTTAGGTAAAGATTTTAAAAAGTAGATATATTCAACATCACCTATAGGAATAATTAAAACTAATGCAAGATTGAAAAAAAGAATGGTCAATAGGTTTAGTCACTCATTAGTCTTGTTGGAGTATATAGGAAGAAAAAGAAAAGAAAAAGCATGGATATTTGAATATAACCTAAAGAAAAAAAAATGAATGTAGGAGTAGCATCTTTGTGAAGTTCCTCTGCACTAGAGATTAATGAAAAAATTTAGTGTTGTTGTGGCTCTAATTTTTAAAGCATGTTTTAACTCATCTATTATTAGCTCTGATGTTTAGGCTGTTGTTTTGATTAGGAAAGGGGCAAAATGCTCGTTATGATGAAGTCAAGTCTTTTCCCCTTCTTTCTAGATAAAGAATAAGCTTATTTAATATATATGTGCCAAGAATGATTAAAAGCTGAAGATCACTTGCAAACTGGAGTGGCAAAATCACATATGAATTTCCACGAAACCTTTCACTATTTCTTTAGAATATCATTATACCTACAACAGCATTATACCACCATTAGTTCAAGATTTTAGTCTTATTGAAGCTAACAAAGGAAGTTTCAACTTTCAAGACCTTTTTAGAAGTACCACATAAAGCACGATCCCCACGCCGAATCCTATAGGTAGTCTCCCAATATCTAGCCATAGAGCATTCTGCAATGGCACTTATCATCAGAAGGGAAAAGCAAATATCTTATTTTGTGTATAAGACATCGTTACGAACTAAGAGCAAACCACCATACAAAATAATCTCTTCATCAAACAGCTGTCCCAGACTGTTCATTGCATGATCCACGATCGTTAACCAATAAAAGTTTAGAATGATTTGCTACTTTAGAACACACAGATGACAACGACCTCACGTCAACAACACGCAGATATTCTTACCAAGAATTTTATTACACCATGATGGGAACTCAAAATTACCCATATGGATACTGCTTGTGTATCTCATCATAATTAAGCCAAATTACCAGTCTTGTGTGATCTTGTACAGTAATGAATATATAATTAACCATGTCTTTTACTTGTGCATTTTTAGGCATAACAGTTTTTGAACAACATTAGTCTTGTAAATAATCTTATAACTACAATCATAAGCTACTATGGTAATAAGATCAAAAAAATATGATTACAAGTGTGTACCATATCCCACATTTCTATCATTAGTTTCTTATACATGGTTGAACATTGCAATCGGCCCCTGCAATACTCTTGCATTACCACTTAGTATGAAGATCTACTATGAACTGCAGTTAACAAGTTAATAATGAGTTTTATATAAGCCAAGATACAGGGCAACTTAAGAAAATAAGTTTTGTAAAAAAAAACTTTAGGTAAAATTGACACACCCCTCGTTATTGACATACCACAATGATTTTTAGACAATATTGTTTATATGTTAGGCAAAAGCCAGTAAACTCTTCCAGATGTTTTATGTAGATAGCATATGCTATGAACTTCAAAGTAGGAATAGATCCTTTTACTATCAGTCTAGCACAAGTCATAAAGAAGATAGAACACAGACCCACACAACACACTACTTGAAAAGCATGATTACATCACAAATCTTCTAAACAATTTTGATACTGAAGAATTCAACACAGGATACAAATCCACTTAGCCAACACTTTGCCGTCTCTACTTTATGTCAGTACCTAGCATTGTTCAAATGGCATGAGAATTGAGAAATGAAATTAGAAAATTACCAGGACAAGGGAGGTGATGATGAGATTAAGAAAGGAGATGATGAGATGACGAGATGATCTTGTTCTTATCCCTATTTCTAATCCCAGTTTCCCACTTTGTTCAAGTGGCAATGATGAGATGACGGTGACGATGAGATTAAGAAAGCCAAAGGAGAAGGGAGGCTGCAGCACGCAGCAACGAGAGAGGAGAGCTGGAGAGGAAATGAGGAATAGCCAATAGGGTAGTTTAGTTTTAGGGTTTTGATTTTTTAATTTATATTTATTGAAAAATCAATTATATTTTAATATATATATATATTTACAAATAACGGATTGGTTAACCGAAACCATTAGTTTTTTAATATTAAAAACCGAAACCGAAACCGAAAAATTTAAAATTTCAATCCTAAATCGAAACCTAGGGATCGGTTAACCATTTTTTTTAGGTTGGTTTTTTCGTTTTAGCTTGGTTTTTCGGTTTCACTGGTTTTTTTGCACACCGCTAATCCTCTATCATTCTTTCTAGTCCCTCAAGATTAACCAGAAACCCTCTTATGTATTTGTCTTGAGGTATATTTCCAATGTGTAATCTTCAATATTATAAATAAATAAATTTATGTTTTATAGATATGTTTTCTTCTCTTCTCTTAAGTAAACCCCTCTTGCTAAGGAATACCTAGCGTGGTGGTTGAAATTTTCTTTATTATCTGTTTATTTCATCTGTCTTTTATATATTTCTTTTCTGTTCTTTTATATTATATTCCGATCCTAGTTACATGTGGTATCAGAGCCAGGGGGAAGGTTGTAGATTTGATTAGTAAATTCATTACTGCAGTATACGATTATCATAAGTAGTGATCTAAAGTTATATTACAATTTTACTTAGGACGATTACCATAGGTGGTAATCCTATAGTGTGACAAGCTTACTGAGGCATGGCATAAATTCTAAGGAAAGGTAGCAAGAAGGTCATAAATTGGAAGTCACATAATGGGATAAGTTAGTCCTGTAAAAATGTATTATAAAATTAGATAAGTTAGTCTTGCATGATGAATTTATTAAAAAGGTCCATGTCTTCTTCTAGCTTTGCTCCATTGGAGCAAAGTTCAAAAGATAATATGTTAAACAGAGACAAGATCCATATGAAGGATTTCGATGAAGCCATAGATAATTGGAAAATTCCAAAATTGGCTTATAATGAGATTTACCAAATGGCAAAATGGAAATTTTTTTCCAAAAATGATTATATTATAGCCACAGAAGAAAAGGATGTTCATTTCTGATGGCTTAACTTCTATGGAGATTCTTAACAAATAATCAATTAAAAAATATGCTAAAGACTGGAATTATATTCATATAGGCTTAATCTAAGTAGAAGCCAAACCTCTTACTAAATTAGGACTAGATACTTCGGTCTTAATGATACTTAAGGATTAGAGAACTGGAGTATGAAAGATCTATTCATGCTGCAGTAGAAACTAGCCTAAGTAATGGACCAATTCAATTTGAATGTTGCCCAAACGTTACCATTGGGTTAAAAGATAAAACAATTATGAAGTCTTTAATCTTACATATTAAGACCCATAATTACAAAATGATGGAAGCATCACTTCCAAGGCTGTAATATACAGAGTATATTACAAATTAATGAAAACAGTTTTTGGATCTAAGGCTTTTAAGGTTAATAAGAGAGGTCAAACCTTATTAATCCAAACAGATCTAGCAAAAGTTAATGTTTTTATACCAAAAATGATTCAATGGAATCAAATTAATCTGCCTCAACAATGGGAAGTTGATAACCCACTTCCAAAACAAATTGTGTATAACACTGAACCTTCTAATGTTATACAACACCCTAAAGGAAGAGTTACAATCCAATTCTCTAGAAAATCTTTAGATTTACCTAGAAGAAACCTGGAAATTAGGTCTCTATCTTCTTCTTCAAGTAGATCACTTGACTTACTTGCACCAACGATTGCACCATCGGTTGCAAACCCTCCTTCAATTATTCAACATCAAAGTCAGGAAAATCCCTCTTTAATAGGGATTATTAATGAAAACCTTGGTTTACCAAGAACAATATTCCAACAAACTGGAAATGAACCTGACTATGGTGAACCAACTGATTATGAAATTATGGATCCAAAACTAAATGTTTTAGAAAAACCTTTTGAGCCAAACAGGGAATTTCTAAACAAAGAGTTTAGATCTACCAAAAATGAGCAAATTAGAAAATGGTATTTCGATACTTTTTCTAATTATAAAAATGAAATCAAAGATGAATATTATAAATTCATGTTTGATAATCAGATCCAAATCTTATTCTTTGACTGGTTCCAAGAATACTATTTGGCCCCTAAAAAAATTAATTATAAACCATGTTTCACTTGGTAGATAGGTGATGGATAGATAATTGAATCTAACCATCCACCTCTTACCCAAATTTAAACAAGTTTATAAGAATAATGAAATAATTTTGGCACCCTTCAAATCTTCGGATAAAGAAGAAACCGAAATAAGAAAAATCATTAACAAAATAATTTTACCAACCAACACCTACACACAATAGGTGTACAGTTGGATAAAATGGAAATTATTTTAAATAAAGATACCAAGATTAACATGCCCAAAAAGCCTTCTAAAGACTTTCTAAAAGCTTTAGAAAAAAGGGAGATTAAGGCACCTTTAATAACACCTTTTGAACCACCAAAAAATCCTTCTAAGGAATTTTTGAAAGCTCTGAAAAATGCTAAAATTGAAGATATTCCTTCTGAAAAACTAAATGTTTTAGATGAAACTGATAACGAAACTGTTAATAGTTCATCAATGGAAGATTTTAATTCTTCAAACCAAATCAATAGAATTTCTTGGAAAGAACCCCAGGAACTCTATTATCAGAGAGTAACCCCTCTTGTTATTCTTATTGAAGAAAATAATGAAAACAATTATCAAAACAAATATTATGTAGGATCTACCTATGAATGGAACATAGATGGAGCCTCAACAAAAAATCCTTAATGTTTTGAATCAAATGATAATGTTTCAAACACCAATAAATCTAATGAAGATACAATGATTATCAAATTGCCTTAATGATAATTTCTGGTTTCATTGGACAATTAAAAGGCTGGTGGGATAATTATCTAACTGATGAACAAAGAAATTTTATCCTCACCTCATACAAGGTTGATGAAGAAGGCATAAAAATTCTTGATGATAATGATGAACCAATCCAACATATGGTTCATACCCTGATTTACTCCATTAGTCAACATTTTATTGGCGATCCATCTCACTTCAGAGATAAGTCATTAGAATTGTTGTTTAACATGAAATGTAAATCATTGAGAGAATTTCACCAATATAAGGATGTATTCTTTCAAAGAGTTCTCCTTAGAAATGATGGTAATCAAGCTTTCTGGAAAGAAAAATTTTTAGCAGGTTTACCTAAACTAATAGGTGAACAAGTTAGAAATAAAATAAAAGATGATTACAATGGTGAAATTCCTTATGATCAACTTTCATATGGAGAATTGGCCTCACATGTTTTAAAGGTTGGAACAAATCTTTGTACTAACATCAGGCTACAAAAACAATTAAAAAATGAACAACGCTTAAGACACCAAAGCCTTGGTGATTTTTGTGTCCAATATAATCCTTCCTTTAATCAAGAAAAATCAAAAAGGAAAACCAAATGTTCACAATGTTCTTCTCAGAAAAAACCTAAAAGAAATTTTAAAAAGAAATTCTTTAGGAAAAACAAATATGAGAAAAAACAAAAGAATGATAAACGTTATAAAAATAAGGAAAAATCCTACAAGAAACTCAAATGCTTTAAGCGTGGAAAAATTGGTCATATAGCTAACTACTGTAAGATCAATAACAAAATGAATGAATTAAATCTTGATGAAGAAACAATGGAGCATCTTCTACAAATATTTGCAGAAAATGATAAAGCATGTTCGGATTCAGAATCACCCTCTGAAAACGATGGGATTCAAGTTAATGACAGTGAATCTACTTCTTTGGGTGAAATTTATGTTCTAACCAAAGAAGAAGAAGACATTCTTCTTAGATTAGATCAAATGTCTATAAATAAAAAATAAAAATACATAAAGGATATAGAGAAACGAAGTACAATTGTACCAAAATTACCCTATAACCTTAATGAAATCCTTGAAAAAGGAAACTCCAAACAGAAAAACCCAATTTCTTTTAATGATCTTCATTCTAAAATTAAAATTTAGAAAGTAGAAATAAAAGAATTAAAATTAATGCAAATAAAATGCAATAAGAATTTCTTGAATTAAAACAAAAACTAATTCAAGAAAATTCCGAATCAGAAAATGAGAAAGATCCTATTAATAATGTAGAATCTTCAAACACCCATGATTATCTTCTACAACTAGTAGAGATAACCACAAGAAAATGGATTATCAATATTACGTTGAAAATCAACAATGAATTTATTTTGGAAACAACTGCATTATTTGATACTGGAGCAGACCTGAACTGCATAAGAGAAGGGATGATACCAACAAAATATTTTGAAAAAACAACCCAATCCCTTAGTTCAACATTTGGTAACAAATTGCAAATTGATTTCAAAATATCAAATGTTAAGATAATGAAAGACATATTTCCTATAACACTGCTTTCATTCTAGTTAAGAATCTTAAGTAGAATGTTATCTTAGGAACCCCTTTCATCAATCTTATCCAACCTTTCAAGGTTAATGAACAAGGTATTGAGACCAAATATTTGAGGAATAAAATTATCTTCAATTTTGTCTCAAAACCAAAAACCAAATGTTTAAACCAATTAAAGGCTAATTTGATTTCAGAATTGAATTGCTTGATTCAATCCAAAGAAAAGCATTTAATGTTTTTACAAAATGACTTATCATTCTATAAAATTGAAAAACAACTTTTAGATAAATCCCTGAAAGAAAGTATTTTCAAACTACAAAATGAAATAGAAAAGTCAATTTGTTCAAATCTACCAAATGCCTTTTGGAATCGAAAATGTCATATTGTTGATCTTCCCTATGAGAATGATTTCAATGAGAAAAACATTCCCACTAAGGCAAGACCAACTCAAATGAATAATGATGTTCTAAATCATTGTAAAAAAGAAATCAATGATTTATTACAGAAATCCTTAATCAGGAAAAGTAAATCTCCATGGAGCTGTTCAGCTTTTTATGTCAATAAAAATACTGAAATTGAGAGAGGAACACCTCGATTGGTGATCAATTACAAACCTCTCAATACTGCACTCAAATGGATCAGGTATCCAATACCTAATAAAAAAGATTTACTTAACCGTCTTCATAATGCAAGATTTTCTCAAAATTCGATATGAAATCAGGATTTTGGCAAATTCAAATCAATGAAGCCGATAGGTATAAAACTGCTTTTGCTGTCCCCTTTGGTCAGTACGAGTGGAATGTCATGCCATTCGGTTTAAAAAATGCACCCTCTGAATTCCAGAGAATCATGAATGAAATCTTTAATGATTTCTCCAACTTCATAATAATTTACATAGATGATGTACTGATCTACTCTCCTAATATAGATCAACATTTCAAACATGTAAAATTATTTATGAATGTTGCAAAGAAAAATGGACTTGTTGTTTCCGCAACAAAATTATCTCTCTTTCAAACGAAAGTTAGATTTTTAGGATTCAACATTCACAATGGAACGATATTACCGATTCAAAGGTCAATAGAGTTCACTTCTAAATTTCCTGATGAAATTAAGGATAAAAACCAACTCCAAAGGTTCTTAGGAAACCTTAATTATGTCTTGATTTTTTCCTAACCTAAGCATAATATGTAAACTTGCATGATAGGTTAAAGAAAAATCCTCCCCAGTGTTCTGATAAACATACCAATGTAGTCAGATTACTAAAAACCAAAATCAAAGAAATACCTTGCCTAAATATTGCTGACCCATCTTTACCCAAAATTGTAGAAACAGATGCGTCAGACAAAGGATATGGTGGATTCTTAAACAAATTAATAACAATAAAGAATGTGTAGTCTAATTTGTATCCAAACACTGGAATGAATGTCAAATGAACTACTCCACAATTAAAAAAGAAATTTTAGCAATTGTTTTAACCATTTCCAAATTTCAAGGAGATTTGTTAAACCAAAAATTTCTTTTAAAGGTTGATTGCAAATCAGCCAAAAATGTTTTACAAAATGATGTTCAAAACTTAGCTTCTAAACAAATTTTTGCTAGATGGCAATCAATTTTATCCTGTTTTGATTTCGAAATTGAACATATCAATGGAAAATCCAATACACTTCCTGATTTCCTTACCCGTGAATTCTTGCAGGGAGATGCCTCCCAAGAAAGACAAAGGAAAAGGAAGGAAGACCCTTCAAAATGAAAGGTTAACTAATGTTAGATCTTGGCTCACTACCACCAAACCTGTCATAATCAATGAACCATCCACTCAAGAGGTTCAGCCCACAATGAATGAACCATCTTAAATGGTTCAATCCTCTAATCAAACATCTTCCCAATTCATAGAAGATGTATCCCAATTTGTCACCCCATAATTGATTAAGGCAAATTTCTATGGCCCTTAGTCAATCAAACACCTCCATAATGGCCCCGAGGCAAAACATACACCAAACCCATCAATAGCCCTAGTGGCAAGATGCTAGAAGAGGAACTAAAACCTCTTAATAAATCAAATGGTTGTGCAAGCACAACAAGAAGATGTGAAATTTTCTCGTAAAAAATCACATCAAAACATCCAAATTACTGAGGTGGCCTCTTCTTCCAGAAAAGACTTAGTCCCTCAAAAAAATGTTCAAAAATCGGCATTTTTTATTAAAGAAATTTCCAAATATATCCTTTTAGCAGAAAAAAGATATATTTGAAAATGATCCTTATGAATATGCCAACAAAATATTTTCAAATAAGTTTAATTTCATTCCAAATGATTTTTACAAAACTTTGGAATTTTATGAGAAAATCTTAATTGAGACCAAGTCAGTCTCTTTTAAGCATTTTCAACAAAATGGAGTAATTCTTTACTCAACAGCTAGAATTCATAAAGTCTTCAACTTTAGTGAATGGACTAACAAATTTGGCCAACCTTATGAGCCTATCAAATTCCAAGTCTCAGTGACTAATGCTCAACCCAACCATCGCATGCAATATAATTATTATGATTATAAGCAAGCATGGTGGAATGCCTTTTTCCTTCTAATGATTCACGATCTCACACATGGCTCATGTTCTTTGAGAAATGTTCTTCCAGAAACCTCCCTACTGGTTTGCAAGCTGGTGGGATGAATTTGGAGCCACTAATGAGATCATCCATCAAAATGCACGAAAAGGATTTGATGCCTTTTCAAAATATTATACCTTGAAATCCCATGAAATATTTTTTAAAAAAGAAATGATGTTTTTCTTGCACATTAGAGTTTCTTGGGTAATGACTTGGTTTTATGAATATAAAACCGGAAATGCATCCACTATCCTCACCAGAAGATACAAATATATATATATATATATATATATATATATATATGGGGGGTAGGGCTTTGACAATTTGTTGACTAGTAGTTGAGCATTATAATTTGTATAGGGTAAATTTCATAGTTTTAAGTTAATATGTATTGTTTTGTGTTTATGCGATTGAGTATCGGTAAGGTCTTTGGTTTATATTTCTAAAATTATTTGTGATCATCATATATAAAAATTTGAATTAGATTTTAGCAATATATTTATATTTTATGTTCCATAAAGGATCCTGTCAAATATAGTTTATGCTACGTGATTTATCTCTAAGCTATCATTTGCTAATTGATAATTTATATTAGGGGATTGGTTCATTTTCGTGATAGTGTTCATTTTATCTACTTATTGATTCTAAGAATTGATAGATTTGTTGCTGTTGTTATTGTATTTTCATATGTACAGAAGGTGGCTCTATTTATATAGTAGTATACATTACAAATTTGAAAATATTGAAAACATTATCACAATGTCCCTAATCAACGCAATGTAATATGCCTAATTAATACATATGATCTTCTTAATCAATGCAATATAATCATTAATCAGTCTAATAAATACGGTATATTACATAATATTCTAACAAAACGAATGCTTTAGTAACGCCTTCAATAAATTTTTTTTACTGTTGAGTTTTTATTTTCTTTTTTTGAGAACATTATTATATGTTACCACCTTACAGTTAAATCATTTATAATGGCTTATTACGTTTTTATTAAACTCAAGTAAATTGTGTATTTTATTTATTGATGTGTCTATTATGTTTGATTGCTGTCGCTAGTATAAAGAAGTATCACTAAGGCATTTTTTTTGTCTGAAAAATGCTAATAATCGCCTCAATAGTCCTGTAGAGATAAGTCCACTCAACTCATGGACTCGTTTATCATGTTTCACTAACACGGGGGCGTATTGAGGTGAGTTTTGCCTCTCACTAGAGTAGACAAGTCTTGCGGTTAGCTTATATAACCTTGACTTGAATTGAGATTTTATATATACACTATTTTTTATTTAAACGTGTTGTTTTGATATATTAAATATATAATAAATATAATATTTATCATTATTGTTATATATTTATATATTATAATGTTACATATATTTATTATTATTAGTAAATATTTTTATATAATAATTTTAGTATTATATATTATGTATTTATTATTAGTGAAATATAATTATATATAATAATTTTACAAAAACACCTAAGAGAGAAATAATCTGTGCGCTGGGAGAAAAAGAGGAGCAGAAGGATATATATAATAGTTTGATGCAACAAGTTTTGCCTCAACTATCACCCAATACAATTTAATTGGATGAAATTAAGGTGAAACTTGCTTAATTAAGAGTCTGCTTGGATGGTTTGTTTTTTATCCATATTTGTATCTGTATAAAAATGATATGTATAAATATATTGTATTTATATTTTATCTATATTTGATCTATTTAATCTTTTTATGAGGATTATCAATTTTTTTTTATCTATCGCTATTTCTAAATAAAAATTTGTTAAAAAAAGTTTAAAAAATGTCTGTATCTCTTCAGAAAAGCTAAACAAACAGACCCTAAATTCAAGAGATGAGAGATTTTCTGTCATTTGAGAACTACATAGTGAGACTCACCTCTATATAGATAAAAAAGACAAAGTTTCACTCTCTTTAAATCAACGCCTCTTCTATCACTTCTTTTCACTAGTGTATATTTTGTAATCAATGCTTGAGCCAATGATTTCATATTTTATTTATGTTAATTTCTATATTTATTTAGAGATCACATAATTTTGACATCAATTATTGTCGGTATATCAGTCATATTGTTATTCACTAAAAACACTTACGAAAGCATTTAAAAAAGAAGAAAACCCTTGACAAGCGTCTAATATTCGCTACTTGCCTTTGTTTAGGTTATGCAGGGAATACTCGGTGCAAAGTTACTTCGACTGCTACAATAAGTTGTGAATACTCTACCCTTATATTTTAGTCCGCAAATTAGAACAAAATTATATGATTTCATCGATAATTATGATAATATTGGTCTCATAGACTATTTAATGGTTCAAATTTGTATCAAATCATGATTATATTATTAAAATAATAATATTTTAATTATTATATTTATTTTAACGATTAGACTAATCATCCTATCCGTAGAAACTCTCACATATCAACTCACCTATTCCTAGAATGGAGGTATGTCTTAACTAGTGATTTGATGTAGTAAATTTTAGTAGGTTAAAGTATTAATCAAAGAAAAATTAGCCATTTTTTCCTTAGTTGAGTGAATAATTTTTGTAATGGCATTAATAATTTAGTGGGCTTCATGAGTTACCTATTTGAGGTTTGAATTTTCAGGTGCCCGTGTGACTTGGCTTGAATTGAATTAGAACAGGACTAACATTGGCTCAGCTGATAGACTGTAGGTTCATTATTATTTTATTTTATTTTTCCGAGTGGTGACAATTTGTACATTTTATAAGTAATTTATAACATGTTATCGGCAATACATGACGTACTATATATACATGTACCATACATCATTATTATTTATAAATAGCCCTCTTGATTTTGATAAATTGGTAAAGCGGAAAAGTTCTTTGCTTATTTTAGTAAAAAAGAAAAAAAAAACACATTTAGGTCATAATTTAAAAAGTGGTAAAGTGTGCTTTTTATAGGTTTGAGGACATGTTTCAACATGAAGGTCTAGTTTCTTTATGGTGGTTATTTTTAAAATTTTGTTGGTTATTTGTTGGTTTATCAAATTTTAAAAGGCATATTTGGAATATTTGAAAATCTAAGGACTAAATCTATTGGGATTATAGAAAGATTAATGATAGGAAGGATTATTTACCATTTTTGTTTTCAGTAACTTTCTTTCATTTGTGTAACTAACTCCTTACCGTGATAGTGAATGTCCCAAAATACCTCTATACCGAGACCTTAAATAAAATTGGATAAATATCAAATTTGATACCTAAACTTTATAAAATTTAATTTGGTATGTAAATTTAAAAATGATTAATTTAATATTTAATAAAAGTTTTCATAACTATTTTTATTACCTCTTATTACTGTTTGTTCTATCCGTTGATGTGAAAAAGAAAAAACAAGCTAGTGTTTGAATTTTTATCATTCCTCATAACATAGCGTGTAGTGTTGATAGACCACCTCTTCCATATTAGTCAATAAAGCAAAATATGTTAAAAAGGTTAAAAAATAATCACAAAAATTTTAATTTAGTATTAAAATTAACCACTTTACAGTTTAGATATCACAATGAATATTTATAAAATGTTTATTTATCAAATTTGATATTTTTCCGATAAAATATATTGACCTTTTAAGTACAAGCTTGGATTTTGAAGAAAAAGGTTCGGTATTCAACTCTACTCGTTTCTTCAACTTCCTCGGGTAGCTTTTGGACCACCGGGGATAGAGACATTGCCCGAATTGCTCGACCTATTATTGGAAACAATCAATTAATAACCGTACGCTGTTTGTCATCCTAGGAACAATGGAATGGAAACATCAAACATGAGAAAAGGAAAAAAAAAAAAAGGAAGAACCAGGCACATGAATCCTAATACATATACGTGTCAAAGGACGCTCTCTGATGTTCTCCACCTGGACATATCACTACTCCCACCAAAAAAGGCAACAAAACGCCGAGCTATGACCACCGTCTTCATAAAGCAACCATATATAAATTCAAAAGGTTTTGGTTTTTGTTTCTTAACAAATATTCCATTGCAGTTATTAGCAATTTCCCAATTCTACATATGGTCTGAGCTGAGTTGCGGAAAGGAAATTGACGGCAAAAAAAAGAGAGAGGCAATAAAGGGGAGATCTACAAATTTGTAGGGTCGTATGTATATTGTGGGCTGCATGTGCGCCACGCAGCTTGATGTGAAATCAGCAGACCAATCCTCATCAGAGTTTACGTAGGCTGATCTTTTCCATGTTCAACCTCCTTTTCGTTCCTTTTATGTATGAGGAAATTATCTAGTGGGATATTTTTGTTACAATGATATGTCATGGAGATTGCGACTTATGATAACAACAACCGAATAAAAAGAACTTCCAAAATTATGTAGAACAGCTTATAGGAGTTACTTTATTATAGGTGGTGAAGTCAAGCATTAATTTTTCATTTGATCTAATCTTCCAATAAGCATTATATGCTACTATTTCTCTCTCTTTTTCTTTTTTTTTCTCTTTTCATTTTCAGATGAGTGTGGCTGGGTTTGTTTTTCCTACTTTGAAAATTTGGAACATTAGTTTTTGTAAGGGTTAAAAAATAGAAGAAATTGTAAATTATTTTCTAAACTTTTACCAATCTATATATTCATAGAGAACTTTTTAACCCTTTAAACATTTAAAATTGACATAGTTAAGATACTTAATATTTTTGGTTAAAAGAAAACATGGGGAGTTGCAAAATACCTTATCACATTTTTACTTATGTACGGATTTATCTCTAAATTCAAGAAAAATATTACTTGTCCTTAACTGTTTCAATTTTTAAAAGTTTAAGAGGTCAAAAATTTCATTTTGATAGTTAAAGGGTGAATCTATATTTTGATAAAAGTTCATATGAGTAATTTGAAAATATTCCTAAAAAATAATTTATCCATAACCAATGGAGATAGTTTTTAGAAGATGATAATTGGTGATGAAAGTAATGAACGATGAATTCATGAAAATGATATCTACTTTGAATCTCCTTAATAATGTGTAATTGCTTTTGTTAAAAGAGATATCTGTGTGTGTATATATATAAAGCTATATATACATATTTTATTTGGTAATTCGTATGCCAAGCATACGTGATCTCAAACTTTTTCATATAAACAAAATAAATCTAATTGTATGCCGTACCTGTTATCATGGAGAAAAGATTTAATATGTATTATATGCTACTCGTTATGTAATAACAAAACTTTTACATGAGTATAAATTATTGGAGATAATTGTTTTGAAAATTATTTTTTTATCACGTCTGTCAAAATTTTATTAGTATTTACATATCACATGTTTGGTATGTTTCATGTGTGATACCATAAACGATAAATTACTTTCATAAGTATATTATCATCATATGCATTTGAATATTTCTTATTAAGTAAGAAATGTTCTGTATTGGTCAAGACCTCATTTTTCACCCTCCAAATTCAGATAAATATGACTTTCCTTCAAACAATAATATGCATATTCAAAATTTAATATATGTTTTACAACATGATTAGAATAATTTTTCATGTACACCTTCTATCTAAATATGACCACACATCTATTAAGTTAGGTGTCGGATAATAATGTTCATATGAAAAATAAAGAAGAGATAGGCGGACGAAAGCTCCTTTCAAAAAGGACGGCCAAATGCTGACGGTTATCTGAGGACAGAGAATAAAGCTGGCTGCCAGTAGAGGATAATAAAGAACCAAACAAAACTTAGCCCTTTAAAGCTTTTTCTCTTACATTATATTATTATAAATTGCATATCCTCCTTCAACTTTAGATAACGAAATCAATATTTTCATGAGAAAGAGAAAGAAGGGATTGGGTTATATATATGTATATATGAATACAGCTTGTGTATATATGGAATTCCACGTCCAAAAGTGAAGAGCTTTCCTTAATTAAGAGCAATTTGTTGTGCGCAGCAGATATGCTCTCTAATTTGCACCTTTTCTTATTCGCTATTGCTAAGCGGAAATTACGCTTGGAGCCCTATAATAAATAATATCGCCTGATGAGAATTTGCTATTCCTATGATCTTGTCTCATTCACGTTCCAATAAATGAGTGTTTGACACATGTAAAAAAAAAAAAAAATCCTTAAAATAATATAAATAATAATTATCACTTCAAAATATGTATCAAATATTGATTCGTTAGAATAGGAATGAGATATCATTACGAGGACGGCAAATATATTTCCATATTATTAGGTTGATAGCCCTTGGGATAGGATGGAAAATGATTTCATTGGGAAGTCCTAAAGATTATCTAGATATTACGTTATATATGTTATAAGTTCAGGTTTTTAGCAAAAGATAGGTTTTGTATTTACCTTAAAGAGTGTTTTGTATATATTCTTATAATTTTGTTGTAATTTTAGTGTCTAAATTGTAACAAGATTGAAAGTACAAGTATTAAATTTAATGGAATAAAAATAAAATTTAGACATTAATTGCTAAAAATTGAAAAGTATAAATATTTACAATATATTTATACCACATTTGGTATGTATATAGAATTTTTTTTTATGTATAGTATGTACAATATACAAGCGCTAGCTAATTGTTTTAAATTATCAATTATATATTATTATTATTATGTATACAAAATAAAATTGTCGGTATTTACACATCATCATGTGTGTGTATAATTATTATATATGTGTGTGTTTATACTAGATAATATCCCATGCATCATGTTTTTTCATTTCTTTTTCCACTTCAAATAGAATTATTCAATCCATCATCATTTGACTATTGAGATAAGATACAAAAGTTAAGGTAAGAAGATATTTCGATGGTGACATGATGGATGAAGCAATTTGGTTAGCATAACCAAAGATTAACTCCACTTTTTTATATTTATTATACACTAAAAAGACAAATATGCATTAAAAGACCTAATAATATCGGACTAGATGTGGTAAGAATAGTAAATACAAGTACTTAAATAATGCAATAATCTCATAGCAGTGAAACAATGATGAATTCCCATTATATATAATCCTAAGATGTAACTGCTGCCCGGAATCTATATTTTTATGCTGCCTTTGCTGGTCTCGTACGGCTTGTCGTCATGTCAGCATCCAACATAGAATCTTCATATATTGAAAATTTTTGACGTGTGAAAAGCCGCAAAGAAGACGAAGACGATCTTGTGATTTCAGAGATTCCGATCGGCTGTTTGGTATACTAAATAAATTTCGTATATTTACATAACAACAATAATGAACTCCATGTGTTGTTTAATATGGTCTTCTACCAAAAACTTGAAAGGTCAGCAAATACACAAATACGAAGTACACGAAGCTTTGATATCCCCTTGTTGTTGCCTGTGTGTGTCATGTTACATTCCAATTAACGCGGAATAAGAAAAAATTTAGTGAGATTTATATGTATATGTCATATATAATAAGTGGACCTACACAGTAAGAAGAATATTCCAAGTGCGAAATGATAAAAAGAATTTCTTTTTTTAGATGGTGGCATCTTTAATAGAAATATTACACAAATACCCTACATACGATATCATCAATACCTGATATAATAACACATTTAATACTTAAATTTTATTGCTTGATAAATAATCATATCTTATAACCTAATGGTATGAATGTTAGTATTTTAATAGAATTGGATTTTTTAGTCTAATGTATGAACACTAATATTTTAATAGAACTAGGTTACTTTATCATTGTAAATACATAAATATATCTATAAAATAATATTAAGAAACATGAGGATCTACCTCGTAAGTGGCCGAGGACGTATGAGAAACAGAACTACC
This sequence comes from Combretum micranthum, assembly GCA_024138025.1. Lineage (NCBI taxonomy): Eukaryota > Viridiplantae > Streptophyta > Magnoliopsida > Myrtales > Combretaceae > Combretum > Combretum micranthum. Next base: position 44,141 of record JAMXBD010000347.1, read on the forward strand.
TGACGAGGTAGTTGAAGTTGACAAGGCAGAAATTCCTACATTGTAAGCCATAGTACCATCAGGATGGAAGAGACCATAGTTCCTCTCCGAGGTTGGTCCTGGCTTCATATCTTCATTAAACAGAGCAAACACGTAAGTTTCAAGTCTCGTGTTTGGTCTTAACGGTGTACCTTCATTCCTTAACTGTCTCCTCATCAAGTTTCTGTTATAAATAGCAGCATTTTCCAATGTTGCACCTGTCTCATTTGGGTCACCTTTAGATGGCCAACCTGTCTCGGAAACCCTAACTTCAATATCCCTAAAACCCATCCTTGCCATAGCAACTATTGCTGCGTCCACTTGCGCATACAACATGTTGTCATAGTGCAACTTTGTGTAAGGATCAACCATCCCCGGATTAGGGTTAAATAATACATAATTCAAAGGAATTTTGTCTGAATTGTCCTTGTATGCAAAATAGGGATAGGCGTTGACCCAAAATGGGGATCTAGTAGCCGATAAAAATTGTAGAATTTGATACACAACTCCATAAACCTCATTCTTGAAGCTTCCGGATGAAGGCGGGTACGATTCGGCCAAAACCGCCAGGGAAGTTGGGCTTGAAACTTGAATAGATGATGCTAATCCTAGTTGAACTAGAGCATTATGGATGCTAATCATGGCCGGTACCAAATTGGCCATTAATGAAGGATCATCATCGGTTAGGATCTCGTTTCCGACATGGATACCCGTAATCCGAGTAGCGGGGAAGTAGGGTTTGATGTGGGTGTTAACCCATTGGATTGCTTGCTGGGGATCCATTAATTGACCTAGCATGTTATTTTCAACTGTTACTATAAGCTCAACATTGGAATTGGCAAATGCTGCCAAAACTTGAGGATTAGTATCATAAATTCTTGCTTTTGTAACCTTCAAGGACCTCAAGAGCTCAAGAACCTTGTTGGGTGGTGGTAAATTATTTCCCACTTGACCATAATTGATCCCGAGCGATGCAACTCCTTTAATAGTACCAGAATCTGAAAAAGAAAACGGGGAAAAAAAAAATAAAAAAACAACATAGCAACATTATAGTTCGAGTATATAATCTAAGTGCGTGGACTGATTAACCTATTACAGTAATATTTAGATGATTACAAAAGTTAATATAATAAAAATTTTAATGATTAGATGATAGATTAATTGTACGATTAAGGAAACTTAGAATAATTATAAAAAAGGTAAAAGAATAACATACCCCGAGATAAATGAATAAGGATGAAAATGATCATGTTCGTTATGGCAACTTTGTTAAATATTCTTGCCATGTTGACAATAGGCTAGATGGAGAAAGGATGGGCAGAGAGAGAAGGGGGGAAGTGTAGGAATCTCAAAAACAGGAAGCAAGGGGGATATATAGCTAGGGAAGAGAAAATGAGAGGAAACGACTTGATCAATTCTTTTCTTTACTTGGGTGTGGTTTTATTGGACGCAATTCATGCAAGGGCTTAGCTTGCCTTGACAAAGTTGCCTTAGCTCATACCTTCTTAACAAGGTTTTATACAAAATCAATATAGCTTGTTATTAGCCTGACTTGTCCCTAAATAAATCTTGTCTATACTTTGAAAAAAAGGCACTGCGCGAACGTCAGATCCATGTTGCAAAATTTTTTCTTTCCAACTAAACCAAAAATCACCAAAATGCCATTATGCTTTCTTCAGCGGAAAGCAAACAGCATGTCCTAATTAACTGGTATTATTTTAATGGAATCAATTAGTTGATCACGGAATTCGTGAGAGGTGATTGAGGACTTGTTAACCTTTAATCATTGAAGATTCTTCTCTGGTTTATAACATTTAATCCATGTGTTCCCCAACATCTTCTTCTTCTTCTTCTTCTTTTTTTTATTTTTTTATATTCGGTATACTGTTCCCAACATCTTTAGAGGCATAGTACTCGACCGTAAAACTGATCATCACAAACCCTGGCTTCCTATTTCGTTGTAGGAGGAAGGGTGCATCGACTGATCTTTTTCCAACACCTAGGTAATAGAGATGATAATTATCGGATAAATTATATAAAAATATATCAATGCTCGAGGTAAATTAATTTAAGTATTAACATTTCGAGGGATTATAAAAAAATGTCTGGAGAAATATTTATTTAAGTTATCAATGTTTCAAGAGGTTCAAAGGAGTATCATATTTTATAAAGTGAGTTAAGCAAGGTATATATAATTGACCATTGAGAGAAATTAAGGAAAATTAATTGAAACCTAATTCAAATATTGAAAATGTTGATATGTCTTTACAAAACGTTGATTCTCTTTTTAACCATTTGAAATGTTGATACCTTAAATATACTTATCTTTTAACGTCAATACCTTCTAGTATAATTGATCCGATAATTATATGTTTGTGGTCATTTACAGTTTGAAGGTCCCTATTTAAGATCCTTAAGTACCATATCAACTCTTGTAAAAATCGAGAAGTTTTTAATGGTACTAACACGTTATGTGAATTAGTGTGTAAGTATCTGTAGAGCTATATACCATTACAATAGTTTGTCTAAAAAATGGTACTTCCTTGCCATGCATCCACATACATGGCATATTTGTACCATTCAAAGGTTCTGAATTTTGGATCCATAGATACTGAATTAACCTGTCTGTTGTATTTTACCTTTAAACTAATGCCTTTGTTTTTGTATTGATTTATTCAAACATTTGTTAGAAATTTTAAAAATGAAATAATTTTCCAGGATCCTTAATTAAAGACTCCAGATTTTGTAAGAACTTATAATAATGGTGAAAAACCCAACGAGGAAAGTTCTTAGCATAGGTAATAGTGCCAAGCACCTCTATAGTATATACAATTAGTTTGGTCAATCAGTTTAGGTGTTAGATTACAATAAATAAGGATTCAAGTGTACTATAGATAGAGGTATGAATAAATCAAATCAGTCACAAACTACTCAAATTCAACTTAATTGCTACTCTGGATCAATTTGATAATAGTCAAGTTATAGCTTAAGATATTTAAGTAGTTCATCAAGTTGAGTTCAAACTTTATAATATTTATCTTGGTTAACTTGTGAGCTTAATTGAGTTTAGATATTAGTATTATTTAAATAAAATAGAATTTTTTTCAATAAATCAAATTTAAACGAATTAATCGAGTCGAACTCAAGTTTGTTTAATTCCACATAGTGTTAAGCTTAGGCTTAAAATTTTAAACTTGGTTAAGATGAAGTTTTCAAATTTCAAGTCAAGTTAAGTGTGAACTCAACACTTTATTATCTTGACTCAACTGATTTGTAGCCTTAGTATAAATATATATATATATATATATAATTTAGGCAAGTCACCTTTCTTTAGTAGACCTTTTGATAGCATATTGAAGCTAGTTATATCATCTCTCTTTAATCTTCAAATGGGAAGGAGCTTCTAATTAATAGAAAATTCTTTCCTTGTACAATCATACACATTTTATTGGTTATTTTAGGTACATTTCCTCATTTCTCATGAACCATACTAAAACCATTTTTATATTATTTTTTCTTGAAAAAAAATGTAGAATTATATTTGTAACTTATAAGTAATTTATAAAAAGGATTAAGATCAACAACATTGGAAATATAACATATTAGAAGATGAATGATTGTATTCAAACTCAAATAAAAGGATATAAGGTTTTATCACCTAATAATTAGATACTGATTGTTGAGAATGGGACAAATAAATGATATTGTTACACCGCTATTATAACTCTGATATATGTTGTTGGTGTGGCATATACCATGTCAACATGTGGCTTTAACACTTAGCATGCCACATCAAAGTAGCTAGGATAAAATAAAATATGAAGAATGAGGATTAAACCTCAACCATCCATCCTCTCATGTGTGTATGTTAACAAGGGTCAAAACGCTCACTTTGAAAGTTGAGGTGGTGAATCTATATCTTGGTAAAAGTTCAAGGGTTAATTCGCAAATTCCACTAAAAGAAATATAAGATGATTGGATAATCAATAATGTAATAAGTTTATGACTAATGATGTTTTATGCTTAATAAACATATATAAACTCACTTTTGTATCAAGAGACCTTTGGTACGAAACTTCTTTTAGATACATAGTAATTGTGTTTAGTTAGTTAGGATAGAAAATTAAACTTCACTAGTATATAAACCTGAATGATAAATGAGTGACAGTTGTAGCTTGGTTACCCAATGTGTAATCATAATATTAGAAAGACATGGTAATTAGGTGCTTAGTGCCCTTATGGTAGGCGTGGTAAGTCTTCTCACGTATATGGTTGATAAAATTAACTTGAGTTAGCAAAGTTCTGATGTGCTTACTCGAGTGCATAAGATCTCGAATAAAACACTACATATAGGCTATACTCATCAATGGTTAAATCTGATGATGAAATCTAATGGAGGCTACTTTTTTTCTTTTTATTTTTGTTTTTTTTTTTTTGGGTGAAAGGGGGGGTTGGGGAGGGGAAGGGGGTAGGTTATGTGGATGGGGGGTTGGGGGTGGTATCTAGATGTTCCATTAGACCTTCGATAATCAGACCCATATTTCTCATTCATTTTGAAGTCATCACTCATGAGTACTACTTAGCTATGTATTTTTAGGACAATAGAAATGTGTTGGTTGCTTGATTTGATTTTAAACAACTAAATGTGTTACTTCCTGTGTTAGAATTACAAATGCATGACATGCAAATACATGTTTGATATTACTATTGTGCCATGGTTTCATTACTTACTTTTTAATTTTCAAGTGATGACTTATTAGATTCAATTTTAGATTTTGTAGATGATGAGAATGATTTAATTTAGAGATATATAGTTTTGATATAATGAGGACCATTATAACTTCTTGAGTGTCATCTTTTCTAGATTTTGGTGCTTTTTCAATGGGGGTATGATCAACTTGATATTGCTACTTTACTTAAACTGTTTTGAGGCCTAATGATGATATGGGATTTAACCCTATTGTTTTGAGGCCTTGAGACCCTTGTGAATATATAAGTGAAAAGATTTCTCACAATTATTGTAAAACACCTATGAAATTACAAATGAAATTCTCTCGAATTTTCTACAAATTGTAATTACGATTTCTCCTAGAATAAAATTTTATAAATTTTGTAGAACACATATGAAATTAGTTGAATAGTACACGTGATGAATTAATACATCTTAGCACTAGGGGCATGATAGGAAACAAATTAAACATGATCATATTGTAAACTTAGGTTTACAAATAGTGCTAAGCACTTAATCTCTTGGTCCCTTTGCAAAGGAATAAAATTTCATGTTCTTTCCTTTTAGAAGAAGGGATTAAGATAATCTTGTCAACTGTAGCTTCCTTTGGATCGTTTGGAAAAATGATGAAAAAATGAAGAAAGTCTAAATTTACTAAAGTCTTGTTTTCTAATGCATATGGGCACATGTATGGTGAGGTATGTAAGCATAGCGGTTGATAAGGAAAATCTATTGGCCTAGATCAAGGAATGTAGTTGTATGAGTGATACATTTGTGTAATTTAATAACCCAAATTTACTTAATTTAATATGTTAGTAACCCAAAACTACAAGATAAAAAGCTTTGGCTCATTCTAGATCCAGGAATGGTACAAAAGAGTATCTTAACATTCAACGTACAAATTCTACCATTAACCCTATATCTATCTTGACTTGACCTATGATACCTATTATTTTGTCTAGAGACTGACACAGTGAGATAATGCATTATGGTTAACATAAAAGAAATTCGATTCATCAAAGACGACATTATGTTGATAGAACAAGTGTCGTAGATTCATGTAGTAGTGTCCAAGGTAATAGGCACAACATACTTAACATGAGCAAACCGGAGAGTGACATCAATCAAGGAATTCATCATCCTGATTCGCATTGCCCTCAACGTTGACAAATTGCATCCTTTTATACTAATGAATGATTAAGAGAAAACTTCATTCTTGACTATGCAATAGATAGCCAAGACAAGGAACCTTGGCCTTTCTTCATATCAAATACATATGTCACTCTGGATGACATAAGGACCAATGTTCTCCTCAATATTTTAGAGCCATGAGGAAGTATTACTCATGTTGGACAGTCTACATTTTCCAATTAATTTCAATTTTGAAGTTAAACTAATCAACATATACGGTTTTGAAATTTAATACTATCATTTCATCACCCAACAAATGGCCGATCCCTGCATTCCTCATTCTATCCAACTTATGCATGTGTTAGCTTATAATACTAGAGTATTAAATTCTCTAAGGAAGCGTGAGGCAATAACCGCAACTTTAATTGAATATACGCTAGATATGGTTATTCTCTTACAAATAAAGCTGGATCATATCTCTGTGAGTTATTTTGGCATGTTTCACAATTAGATGCCTTTTATTGTATAGAATCGGTAGGCTAAAGTGGAGGTATGCTGCTCTAGATGAAAGAGGCAACAGAAGTGACTACTATTAGCTCTTCCACCTATGACTTGCACGTCTTACTACAGTTCAAAAATCCTTCTAATTCTTTCCAATGGTTCTATTCTGGCATTTATGCCCCTCTACGTGTGGCAGAAAAATCGTCTTTTTGGTCTAACCTAATAGATTATGCAAGGTTTATTCAACATAAACCTTAGTTACCGATGAGAGATTTTAATAACATTATCTCTCAAAATGAAAAGTGGGGAGGAAATCCTTTTAATGTAAATTGGGCTCATTTATATTCTAACTATATGGTTGAATGTGGTCTTATGGATCTTGGCTATGTTGGTTCAAAATACACATGGACAAACAAACAATAACTACCTACACTGGTCCAATTACGACTTGATAGAGCTTAGGCAAACCACTTATAATGCAATGTTTATCCAGAATATAAACTTTTCCAACTTCTTAAATGGCCTTTAGATCATTGTCCAATTCTATTGAAAACTCATCCTTATAATCCTACTGATACGATTAATCGATCATTTTGTTTTCAACCTATGTGGATTAATCATCCACATTACAGTTGTTAGTTGAGAGTATATGGAAGAAGAGTAATGATAATTGTCTTTAAGCCATACAACAAATTCCATATCAATTTCGGAAATAGAATAAAGAGGTATTTGGAAATGTTAGCTTGGAAAAGGCCAAAATTCTCCAAAACTTGCATTAGAACACCATAGCTTTGTCTTAAAATCTCTCTACGCAATTGTTAATTGATGAACAAAATTATCAATCTTAATTGAAAGTCATTTTGGATCAAGAAGAAAGCTTAAGGAGAATGAAATCTTGAGCCAAATGGATCATGGATGGTGACCATAATACCTAATATTATCATGCTTTAACAATCACAAGAAGATAAAAAAATCACATTCTAACTATTAAAAATTTTGGTGGTGATTGGCTTTATGATCCAAAACAAATCTCATATGCTTTCCTCTCTTTTTTTCAATAGCTCCTCCAAACATCCAGAATGCAAATTTCAAGTCACAATCCTTGCCTACTATCTTGGCTGAGAGGCCTTACGGTGGACTAGGTATGTTCTTTTAGTAAACAAATATCTGATAATGAAATGTATATTGCACTACAATATATTAGTTACTGGAAAACACTAGGAAAAGATGCCCCCTATTCTTTCTTTTGTAAAATGTTTTGGTCAATTATAGGAAACTCAGTAAAACACCAAGTGCATGAGATTTTCAATTCACTCCGCATCACACTAGTGATAAATCAGACTTAGTTAATCCTCATTCCTAAACATCTAGGTGAGTCTTTGTCAAACCTCATATAAATTAGTTGTTAAAATATTGTTCCATCATTTGAGATGTCATCTTCAAAATTTGATTCATCCTTCTCAAGCTAGGTTCATTAAAGGTAGGAAGGCCATTGATTATGTTATATTAATTGATGAGGTACTTCATTCCTTTCATAGGAAAACTCTTATAAGCTAGTGGATGAAGATTAAGCTAGATCTTGCCAAAGCTTATGACTATATAGGATGGGATTTTATTCATTGGGCCATTCAAAATTTAAATTTCCTAACTTGGAGGATCACCTTGATTGACAATTGTCTTTTCCACAAAATCTATAGAAGTCCTTCTTAATAGGAATGCCTCAAGTGCCTTTTGTCCTAGTCGTAGTCTTCAACAAGGAGATCTACTCTTACCCTATCTTTTTATCCTCGGCTTATAATTCTTAAGTAGAGTTATAGAACATCAAATATAGTTGGAAAATTAGATTCCTTTCAAGATACGTGGATAAGAATTTTCCCTCTCCTATGTAATATTTGCAGAAGACATTATTCTTCTAACCCAAGCAGATATCCAAAATGCCTAGACAATTCACACCTTATTGCAAAATTTTAGCCAAATATCATGTTTCCAAGTTAATTTAGAAAAATCATCCCTTCTATTATCTCATGTAGTTCCCATAGATACTAGAGAATCCATTAAAACTTTAATTTAAAGAAATCACTTCGTTGGAGATTTATTTGGGTTTCCTACTGATAAATGGTGCTATGAAAAAACAGTCCCAATTTACTTTTTTGATCAATAACATATAAAACAAACTGTCTAGTTGGAAGGCAGTCATCTAGCAAGGTAGGTCTACTTGTGCTAGCCAAATTGGTTCTAGAATCGCTTTCTACCCATTTTATGCAGGCAGCTCCATTGCCTTTGAAAGTCTTAACTCAAATGGAGCGACTAATAAGCAATTTCTTACGAAATGGAGTAACTGAGGAAAGGAAAACTCATTACTAATCCAAAAGATCAAGGTGGACTTGGATAATTTAATCGGAAAAAAGCCCCTTTTGGTACCTGAACTTTGGTCAAGTAGATAACTAGGTACCTAAACTTTTAAGAAGACTAATTTCATACTTAGCCAAACCTTTCGTGCCCCTTTTCACTACCTCAATTTTTTATCGTCTCTTTAAGTAATGGTCACGTGTCAGGCAATGATTGGGTGAGGTAGTGAAGAGAGACACAAAAAGTTTGGTTAAGTATACAATTGGTCTTATTGAAAAGTTCAAGTACCTAATCATCCACTTGGCCAAATTTTAAGTAACAAAATTGGCTTTATTCTTATTTAATTTAAGGATGTGAAATAAGGCTTGTGCATTACACAGATGGTATACTTGGAAGCATAAAAAATTAAAGTGGACTTATTTGATTAATGCAAAATATAGAAGGGTCCAAAATCCTAATCGTTCTTCAGCTCCTTTAAGGGCTTCTTTTTTGGGAAAAGAATTATTTCAAGCATAGAAGTGGCATAAACACGATGGTTTAGATATCTTAGGAAATGGATTTGCAACTTCTTTTTGGCATGAATGGTGGGCGGGGGAAGGTCCATTGCGCAAACTAGTTATTGGCCCTTTGTTAAAGGTTTTGATTAGCTCATGGCGGCAAATTGCTGGATTTCAGAGACATAATGGAATGAAAACATTATTGGTTTCCCAATTTTAACCTTCATCATTTCAATCTATGGTCCCATTTATTTATGACATGATAAACCAGATGATAAAGGACTTTCACCAGCTTTATGTTTCGTACCAAGCCTTAGGAATATCTATGATTAACTCCAATTCCAATCACCTACTTCTCTAACTTTAGATATAAAATGGTTGTGGAGATCTCTCTTTCTACCCAAAGTCAAACTTTTCTTATGATGTGTGTTTTACAATAGTCTTCCTACAGTAGCAAATCCTTGGAGCAATTGTATTAAAATGGATGTTCGATCCCCTCGATGTGGATCAGATGATGAATCTCTTATACATGCTTTAGCCATGTCCCTTTGTTTACAATCTATTTTTGATGCTTTGAATATTTCTCTGCCTTCGTCTTTCCTAAGCTGGTTTTCTTTATTTCGTGAATACAACAAAATAGTATCATTACAAAAGTGGAAAGCCATAATATACATCCATCATAGGGTTTTAAGTTTGTAATCATGTTATGAAGAATATGGGGTTTTCTAAACAAATTGATCTTTAAACCGATGAGCACATCTAGCAACATTTTGCCAACCACTAGGATCACTGCTTGTTATAATTCTATAAGAACAACAATGGCCGAATAAAAAAAAAAAAAAGTGAAGAAAACACAAGATTTTACGTGGAAACCTTTGTAGGAAAAACCATGGGTAGAGGAGACAGTAAAATCCATTAGTGTTGAAGAAGGAATTACAGAGGATGTGTACAACTGACCACAAATCTCACCAAACTCATAAAACCCTAAAAATAACTCACAAACCCATATATTTTTTGAGCTAACCAATACAAAGGTTGTTTTGCAAAATTTAGGCGTTACATCGGTCGGTGGTTTTCCATTGTACACTGGTAACGTACCTAATGAAGGTCGACAACGTTAAGCCAGCCTTCGATAATCATGAAATCCAATCCTTAGTGTGATAGATTGCACTTGACTATCATAAAAGATTGTTGCATTCTTCCAGTTATCATTGATTTCACCAAATAATCCATTTAGACAAATACTTCCTTAAAAGCTCATGTAATAGCCATGTACTCAACTTCAGTTGTGGATAGAGCAATTGTAGCTTATAAAGTGGCTTTCCAACTGATAGCATAGCCACAAAGTGTAAAAAAACAACCTGTGAGAGATCTTCTCTTATCAAAATCTCCAACAAAATCAGAATCCACAAAACAAGCAATTCCATTTCTAGTTCTATGAAACTATAGACAAAGATTAGTAATAGCTCTTAAGTACTTGAAAATCCATTGAACTACTCTCTAGTGTTCTTTACCAGGATTTTTCATATACTTGGTAACAACACTCACAGTATATGATAAATTAAGTTGTGTACAGACCATAGTATATATAAGAGATCCTACAACACTAGAATGAGGAGCTCTTGACATATATTCAACTTCATCATCTGAGTGTGGAGACAAAGTAGACGATAGCCTGAAATACGTTGATAAAAGTATACTGATAGGCTTAGCATTCATCATATTAAACCTATAAAGAATCTTCTTAGAGTACGCTTTTTGACTGAGATGCAATGTACCTTTTTTTCTATCCCTCAGGATTTCCATCCCAAGTATCTTCTTTGCTGCTTTCAAGTCTTTCATTTCAAACTCTCTACTCAACTAATTTTTAACCTTCTCAATCTCTCCTCTATCCTGGCTACAACCAACATATCATTAACAAACAAGAGTAGATATATAAAAGACTCATCTTCACATTTCTTGAAATACACAGAACTATCAAAATAACTTCTCCTAAAATCATGAGAAGTAATGAATGAGTTAGACCTCTTGTACCACTGCTTGAGTGGTTGCTTCAATCCGTAAAGTGATTTCTTCAATATGCAAAAATGATCCTCCTTTTGTTGAGACCACAAAGCCCTCTGGCTGTTGCGTGTAATATCTTCATCAAGCTCGCTATACAAGAAAGTTGTCTTCACATCCAACTGTTCAAGCTCAAGATTGTGTAAAGCTACAATACCAAGTAATACCCTAATAGAACTGTGTTTTACAATAGGAGAAAACACATAAGTGAAATCAATACTTGGTATCTAAGTGTAGCCCTTTGCAACAAATCTTGCTTTGTATTTGGGCTCTTGAACTCCTGGTGTTCCTTCCTTTCTCTTGAATATCCATTTGCAATGAACAATCTTCTTCCCTTTAGGAAGCTTCATTAAATCCCAAGGTTCATTCTTGTAAAGGGATTCTATCTCATCCTACATTGCAATCATCCACTTACTAGAATCATCACAATTCATAGCCTCTGAGTAAGTAGTGGCTCGTGATTATAATCAATATCCTCTGCCACATTAAGAGTATAAGCAACAAGATCTGCTTCTGCATATCTTTGAGGAGGTCTAACTTCTCTCTTATGTTTATCTCTAGCAATAGAATATTGCCGTTGTTGTGGTATAGAGATAGAATGTCTTGTGTCTGTTATCTAGGCTGAGAAGTAGACTTTGAAGTAGAACTTGAATCAATTTGAAACTCCACCTGCCTGCTTGATTTTTGTTGTACTTTATCAGATTAAGTTGTACAAGACAAGTTAGATATATAACATAGATGCTTCATCAAAAATCACATCCCTATTGACAATGACTTTCTTCAAATCAGGACACCACAATTTATATCCCTTGACACTAGGTTTAAAATCAAGGAATATGCACTTTAGAGATCTAGGCTTAAACTTCCCATTATCTACATGAGCATATGCAAGATAACAAAAAACTTTCAATTCTGGATAATTAATAGAAGTACCAGACCATACCTCTAGTGGAGTCTTCTTATCAATAGTTGTAGATGGAGACCTGTTGATTAAATAACATGCTGTAGAAGTTGCTTCAGCCTAGAATGACTTCGCTAATTAAGCATTAGACAACATATACCTGACTTTCTCCATAATAGTTCTATTCATCCATTATGCTACCTCGTTTTGTTGAGGTGTACCAGGAACTGTTAGATGCCTCACAATTTCTTCTATTTTGCATAGAACATTGAAATCATTAGAATAGAATTCAAGACCATTATCAGTGTGAAGATGCTTTACCTGATTCCCACTTTGTTTCTCAATTGTCTTCCACTCTTTGAATATAGGTAAAGCATCATTCTTCTGCTTCAAGAAAAATATCCATACTCTGCTGGAGAAATCATCAATGATGGTCAGCATGTAGATAACACCTCCACTTGAAGGCACCCTAGACGGTCCCCATAGATTAGAATGGATATAATCAAGAATACCCTTAGTATTATGAGTACCTGTGTTGAATCTTACTCTTTTCTGCTTACCAAAAACATAGTGTTTATAAAATTTCAACTTACTTATGCCCTGCGTATCAAGAATTTCTCTTCTGCTCAATTCAATGATACCAGCTTCACTCATATGCCTTAGATGAATATGCCAAAATCTAGTAGCATTCTCATCTGATAGAGAAGAAGAAGAGAAAGCTGCATCACCTACAATTATAGAACCTTGTAAAACATATAAATTAGCGGTCTTTTTCATCCCTTTCATCACCACAAGAGCTCCTTTATTGATCTTCAGAACTCCACCTTTACTAGTATATTTGTACCCTTTAGTAATAAGAGTTGTCAATGATATTAAATTTCTCTTCAAGTCAGGAACATGTCTCACATCTTCAAGTATCCTAACAACACCATCAAACATCTTGATTTTTATAGTGCCAATGCCTACAACCTTGCAAGGAGCATTGTTTCCTAAAAGAACAACACCTTTGTAAACCTTTTTGTATGTTGAAAACTAGTCTCGATTGGGACACATATGAAAAGTACAACTAGAGTCTAAAATCCACTTCCCACTGGTATGAGGATCATCATTAGAAGCAACAAGAAGATCACCGGTAATGTGGTCTTTTGCAAGATCAGTTTTAGCAGATTTTTCTGGTTGTTTCCCGTTCTGATTTTCAGCTACTCTCTTATTTTTATTCTGTAACTTGTAGCACTCTGATTCTGATATAATGTGTCCATTTTTCTTGCAATACCTGCATACCTTATCTTTGTTTGAAGACTTTGACCTTCCCTTTGAATTACCAGAACTACATTCTTGACTACTACTATGAGAAACAAGACCCTTTGCTTTAGGCTCTGATCCAATTACTAGGTGTTTCATCTTCTCAAAAGACGCTAAAGCATTATGCACCTCTTCCATGGTAAAAGAATAGTGACTATACGAGATTTTGTCTCTAAAATTCGAATATGAAGAAGGTAAGGAACACAATAGAATTAAAGCCAAATCCTCCTCATCATACTTAACCTCTAAAGTTTCCAAATTGGAAACAATTTCTTTAAAAACGATCAAGTGATCTTCTAGAGACCAACTTTCTGTCAACTTGTGTGAGTATAATCGCTGCTTCAAATGTAATTTATTGGTCAAACTCTTCGTCATACATAGCTGTTCTAATTTTAACCATAACTTACCAACTATCTTCTCCATCAACACATCCTGAAAAATTTGATTTGATAAATGGAGATGAATCCAAGGGAGGACTTTACAATCCTTACGCAATTTTTCTTCTAGTGACTATGATGTAGGCATCTTGTCAAATCCTAACAACGCATCATCTAAATTCATCTACGCTAACACTGCTTGCATCTTGACTTGCTATAGAGAAAATCTTGTGTTTCCATCCAACAACGGAATATTGTACTTTACTGTTGCCATTGTAGAAGAAACATAAAAAACCCAAAACCTTTGGCTGTGATACCAACACAAAAAACCCGAAACCCTGGGTTCTAATACCACTTGTTATAATTGTATAAGAACAACAATGGAAGAAACAAAAAAAAAAAAACAAAAAATTTTACGTGAAAACCCTTGGGAAAAAAGCACCGATAGAGAAGAGAGCAAAATCTACTACTGTTAAAGAAGGAATTACGGAAGATGTATATAAGTGACCACAAATCTCACCAAAATCATAAAATCCTAAAAACGACTCACAAACCCATATACTTTTTGAGCTAATTGACATAAAGGTCGTTTTTCAAAAATTAGGTGTTACATCAACGCGTGGTTTTCCATTGTACGCTGGCAGCATTGAGCCGGCCTTTGACAATCACATATCCAATTCTCTAACACTGGCTTCAAGATCAGCGAGGCATAGGATTTTAGGCCAGTAGAGTTGAAGTATAAGCCGGTAGCGTTGAGCCAGCCTTGAACGACCACATAAATGAAATCCTTAAAGTTGATATGAAGACCAGTGGTGTATATGTAGGCCGCCGGTGTAAGGCCAAGAGATACCTGTGTACTTGGATTTGGGTCACACACATCAACATTGCTCATGAGTTATGGTCTTCTTATCATCGGAGAATGTTGTATTCTATTAATATCACCATGCTATCTTGGATTCTACCATTACATGGATGTTATAAGCTTAACACTAATGGATCTTATATGCAATCAACACACCAACCATCCATCGGTTTGGTCATTCAGGATCATAGGGGTGATTAGATTTTTGGATATGCAAGAAAAATGGGCACCTTAGACATCTTACTTGCTGAATTATGGGCAGTAGCATATGGGCTCCAATTTTGCATTCATCATCATTTACTTAATCTTGGCATTTCCATTGATTCACAAACAGTCGTACATTTGCTAACTTCATCTCAAATATCCAAGTCAAATATCTCCATGTTGTTTCTTTGTGAAGGGAAAGATTAACCCAGTTGTATTGTTTTCATATTATCTATCAGTCACGTGATATAAATCAAGCAGCGGATGCTGTTGCTCAGTATGCATAGGCTATGCAGGATGTTGAAAGTTTTTGGACAAAACCTCTATCATGTTTTCAGAAGTTCTTGTATGTGGATGTAAATATGATAAATCCTAGGAAAACTCGAATTGTAGTTAAGCCAAATGATGGCTTTTGTATGCGATCCTTCCCAGGGAGGACTACTATATCCCCTGGTTAAACTTCTGTATTTTGTTTTTTGAATCATAATATAATATTTTAGAATTGCTGAAAAAAAATGTCAGTAAAAGAAAATACATGTGCCACATATGTGCTTTCTTTCACGTAGTTTAAAATAAAAAGGATAAAATATATCATTAGTTTTTATGATTAAACATAAAATTAAAAAGGTCATAGATTTGGATAGTTGCCAATAGTAGAAGAATCAGTCCCCACCTTTTATGCATGAGATAACATTAAAAAAAAGAGTATAACATTTGAACTAATTAGTAGTGTATATATACTTATAATATTAAAAAATACGATTTTCTTATATAATATGAATGATTATATATTTATATACATGTATGTATGTTAAAATATTATCTGTACTTACTCAATGCTTATCCATACATATACTAGTGCCGATAAATCTTTTTTACTGCAGTTTAACAAAGTAGTAAATAGTTAGTGCTTCAACTCTTTGCTACAGGTATTATATATTTATACAGTAAATTGGTATGTTTAATCCAAAGGGCCTCTAAAAATAGGGTAATAATTGTTGTGGCTTTTGTGGAGGGCATGCTCATACTCACTCGAGCTGCAACCGCCTATGAACGGCTGAAAGGTTTACATCAACCACAGAAAGTTGAGATTTGAAATCCAAAAAGCAGATTATTTATTGACCATAGATCAAATGCTAAAATGTTATCAATGGAAAATTTTTTACTATATTCTACATTGTTATCTCGGTTATTACCAAATTCATACTTATAATATGCTAAAACTGGGATAAGGTTTATCAAAAGTTAAGGAAAAAATAGGAAGGACAACTTGCTCTTGAAAGCATGTAGCCTAAAACACCGATAAGGGAGACTTGCTTTCAACGTAGCTTGTAATACTTCCTCCCTAAGCATGACCAACTTCGATTCCAGATGGTGTTCATGAGGTGACAAAGGGTATCTATCATTCCTATTGATATTTATTTAGACCCCAGACGTTGTGCATCGTATACATATTGTAGCTGTCTATAAAATAATGTAAACCATAGCAAAAATAGGTTTAACCCTTTAATGATGCACATTCATTACACTATTATAAATATGGTATAAATGACATTGCTTAATTATATAAATATATACTATTAATTCATATTATGAGCCATCTTGTTCTTTTATACTCATGAATTTATTCATTGTCGAAAGAGTTACCACATTGGATAACAAAACTAATTTTAAGATGGTTAAATTTTAACATAGATGTGTGTATACACCTTCAACGTTTAAATATCACAAACAAGTCTCTTGAGTTTTTGTAAACTGGCACCATAAAAACAAACATTTAATTTTTTTTGGTTAAAAAAAACACTAAAATCACATTTTAAAGGATATTAAAATACTGTTTTCACAGTAAAATTAAAGTTTGAAGGGGTTATTTTCAACTTTTAGAAGTTATTTGTCAATTTATTAAAGTTTAAGTGAGTGTTTTACAATATTTGAAGATATAGGAAAATATTTGCATTGAGATCATAATTTAGAGAAATTATTTTTATCTTTCCCTTAACTTTAATTAGCAAAATCGTACAAAGTGATCTACATTTTCAATGTCCAAGAGTACAGTGTTAATGAAAATTAATGTACACAAATAAAAACATGTGATCTCTTAACTACATAGGCTGTAAAAAATATCATTAGTTAGCAAAACATACCAATAAATAAAATGTTGTAAATATGCATTAAAAATAAGCTAGAAAAAAGTATTACTAATAAAGAGATATATCTTATAAAGGTTTTCAAAATTACATATATATATATATATATATGTTGTAATAGATATACCTCAATTTCTACATATTCTCAGCAAGCATAAATGCATGTTTAATTATCTAGAGAATGCTCTTGGTATTTCTAGACATTTGGTGTTACTTCTGTTTTCAAAATCGTCGTCACTTTGGTGGATTATGCATGCATGGGCATGAGAGGGAACGGCGAAATTTCATAAAGCAACCCAAAAAAATTGTCTGCAAACGATAAAGCAAATTCACTAAGAATGAGGAGAAAAGCCAATGATCCTACAATCTTATGCAATTTTTGGATTAGATCAACTAAAGAAGCAACGACTATGAGTAGGAACATCCAAAAAGTTGTCTTAATGATCAACATCATTAAATAACACACCATCAGTCAAATAGAAATAAAGTTTGACGTAACGCATTAATTGACAAAGGAGACAATGAAAAAGCAAGAAACATATAAATTTAGGTTTTCAAGATAAAATTACAAAGACATCATAAGTATTTGTGGACGAATTTAAGAATGGATATTTTACATTCAAAAAGCTTTGGTGAATGGATAAGCCATGATGAGAGACGAGGGTTCCCTTATCTTAACACACACCTTTCCTTTTCCTTCTTCCTTGTGCCATCACTTTCTTTTTGTTTTAGTGACGCGTGATTCAACTAATGACCAGGCAGAAGATCACGCATAGGGCCCATTCCACATCAGCACTTTATTATCTTGGTCAAACAGTATTTGTATATATTAAGCACATGGAGGAAAATACATTAGTGCCGGTGGCTGCCAGAAGAATGGCAAAAAGATGGATATAATCCTAATGTATAAATTTGACTTAAAGACCTAAAGGTGATTATATCGTTTTCTTTGTTTTACATATTATTGAAATTTGAAAAGGCAATTTTCAGCAAAAGAGATATAAATAGCTACATGTACACAATATTTAAGAAACAAATATTTTTTCAATCTTTTTCGTTACTAAATATGGTATATATATGTGTGTGTATATCTATGTATTGTATCCTAAAAATTTGGAGAGCAAATGTGCTTTGTATAGTCATATCTCCAATCTTTATTATTATCTTGTACATGGGAATACGAAAATCAAGTAAGGAGATGCTATATGACAACATCATATATTTTGGGTGAAAAATATGTCTATCATTTTTGAGAAAAAATTACAAAAAATATAAATTAGAGAAAAAATTTACAAAATTATTATCACTATATCACATATTGATGATGCAATACAAGGAATTGCACAAGTATCGCATTTCTAACATGCAATATAACGATGCATATTGGCAAACTTTTAAAAATAGTTATATCGCATATTGGTCATACAATACATATTGAATAATTGTACGTGTATCACATGTTAAACAAACGATATAACGATGATAATTATATAATTATATAATTATTTTTGTCCAAGTTATATTTATGTAATTTTTTAAAATGATGATTAAACATAAAATTAAATAAGCTCATATATTTTACACTTTACAAGCTATTTATAGATGAAATTAGCTAAAAAACAATAATTCCATCCCAGTATCGGTAATTTAATTAGATAAAAATATGTACTCTCTCTGACTATGAGCATGAAATTCTAGAAGGAAAGGGAAAAAAAAAAAAGTTTACACTTTGTCTATATATACAATATATATATATATTTTTATATTCTTTTTCATTTCATTTCTTCCTCTTTGTGCCATTTTGAAAGTCCACCACGTGATTCCGCCATACTAGACATTTTTTCTTTTCCCCTCAAATTTCATTGTATTGATATTGATTTTCAGTTTAAATGCCATAAAAAGGTAAGTTGAAAAAAGAGGTCACCTTCATATAATCAGCCACTCTAATAGAAGTTTATTAAAATTATAGAAAAAAGCCAAAGACAAACAAGTTTAAAGTTTACCCACCACAAGAAGATGAGTTTATAGTTGATGTAATCTTCTGAAATAAAATAATGATATACATTTTAATAGTGCAAATAGCTTGTGCAAGTGACTGAGCCCGTGACATATGCTGCTCTTTCATCAATTACTATTATTACTATTAATATTAATTGTTGTTACCATTACCACTAGTTTTCTTTTTGAGATAACAAATATTCGCCCAAATCATTAGTCAAATGCGGATAAATTCTTTAAAATTCTCCTAAGACTTCACCTCATTATAATTTTTTAAATATACTTAACTCCAATCTCATGACTAGATCCAAAACCATCTCATCAATACTCATTTTATCATTGCTTTCGGGATCTTACTAATGATTATGAGTTATTTGTATACTTTTAAAAATTATATTTATTGGAACTTAAGTAACATCTCAGGAGCTTACATGTATATTCCACACCCAATAATAATTTAGAGAGTATTTTTGCATGTATGGATTTGTTCCCATATATATGTGTTACGATTTCTTGTTCATTATGTGAT
Source organism: Combretum micranthum (assembly GCA_024138025.1). Lineage (NCBI taxonomy): Eukaryota > Viridiplantae > Streptophyta > Magnoliopsida > Myrtales > Combretaceae > Combretum > Combretum micranthum. The sequence continues at coordinate 63,747 of JAMXBD010000347.1, forward strand.
TCTTTATATTATATTGACTGTTTGTTGGTATGCACTTAACTACAAACCATGGTTTATGATAAAGAACCATCAAATCATATGTTAACATTATCGCGAATGTACTATATTATGGGGTTATTTACAGAAAAATCTATTTATGTCTTTATTTATTTATTAACATTTTGCATGCCTATATTTTTACGTTTTGAAAGATATTAGTTTGATTTAAAGATAGGGCGTGAAATGTACCAAAGCGCCGTGAAGAAAAAGCCCAAAACAATTCTATTTTCATTTATATAATTCTAAATATTTTTGAAAATGTAATATACAATTGTTTTAAGCAATGCATATGAAGAATATATGTTTTCATATGTACTATCCATTCAGAATGTAGATTTTCTCCTAGGTTCAAATGAAGAATAAACTCTATAACATATGGTGCAATTGAAGACCTATATGTACAAATGCAAATAAATAATGTAATCATGATAGATCAGCCAACACAATCGTAATAGGATGTTAATATCTTCTATTGCATATGTCACATAGTATCCATTATAAGTTGTAAATAAAATTTATCTTTAATTTGCACCATTTAAAATGTGCCTTCTTTTGCAATTTAAAGCAAATTTACATCCTTGCTATTATAATTATTCAGTTGAGAGGATAGAGAGTGGAAAAGTGTCATCTATTTTGTCTTGAGTTAATTCCATTAGTAATAAATATGTTCATTACTTATGTTTTCTTTCCTACGTACTTCCGTTCCAAAATTTATTAATAATTCTTTTTTTTCAATTACCTTTGTAGTTCCTTAATTTCTTTATCATAAGTGGCATCACCCCCGACCAGGAACGTGAACCAGACTAGTTAAAAAGATATAAAGATGTCGTAAAGTTAGAAAAAAAAAAAAAAAGGGTTGTCTTTAAAGTAAAGGCATAATCGTCATAAATCCTTCTTAAATAGTAGCAATCGGACAACCGTCAACCACTATCCCATTGCGTGATATCCATTTGCTTTTCTTAGGTCCTCTTTATTAACCTTTTTGGAGTTGGAAATATAAATGCCGTTTCTACATTCCGATTGGTGAATAAAAAACGGGAGCACTTAAAATTCTTCTACTTGGTCGCCCGTATCTTTCTCCTCTCTATCTTATCTATCCACAAGAATTCTTTCTTATTCTTTTGGTTAGGTCTACGTGCAAAATTTTTAATATTTCTAAGAGCAATGTAAAGAAGACTCTTTAACGCTATGTTTGGCAAGACAGAATGAATTAGGAAGAAATGATTATGTAAGGAAAGAAAAAGAGTATAGGACAAAACTTTAGTGAGACTTAGGGGGTGGAATACATGTTTAAGATTATTTAAAAAAATACATAAATAAAAATTATACAAAAAAAAAAAAAAAACCAAATTAGTGTTGCTATATCGTATCTTAGAGTGGATAGAAATATTTCTACTTATATCACATATTCGAGTAGAGATATAGCGATCTAGACGTAACAAACTCTTAGAAGCCTCTGTATCATACTTTGGTTGTGCGATACAAGTTTGGGCTTGTATCGCACTTCTAACAATTGAAACACATATAATTATCTGTCTATCGCTTCTTAAAGGTGCAATACAAGTCCAAAGTGTATCGCACCCCATACAATTTAAAAAAAATAATGTAATACTATTAATGTTATTTTTTTCCATAGTATGGTTTTGTGGAATTTTTTTTAAATATATTATACATGTAATATTCTCGAGACTTAGGGAAAATATTACAATCATTGTCCTTCCCCTTGTCTTTCCCTTTTAAAACAAATAATAGATGGAATTTAATCCCCTCATTTTCTTCCCCTCCAATCATTCCCTCCAATTTCCCTATATTAAATGCAATATAAATTAATAGGATCAAATATTGTAACTTGTCCCATCTTAACTTCTATTAAATTTAATAGAATTAAAAGTCTTTAGAATGGCCATTTATTTATTTATTTGCCAAGAATGGATATATAATGTTAAAATATAGATTTTAATTCCAAACTTTTAGATCCTATATCAATAGATATAGGGTATGAGTGCGTCCCTTTTTAGGGACTTGTATAATACCCATACAATATGTTTACTTTACTATGTGGAATAAGGGGAAAATTGAGTTCCAATTCAATATAAATGTATTAAGGTTATAATGATTATTACAATGTTCATTTTGTATAAAAAATAAAACAAGTAGGTATGGAGTAAAAGGAAAATATTTGTAATGCCTCTTATTTTTATTACATAATTGTATAGTTGATATCTTCAAGATAAAAGTATTCATGATTAAGTTGAAAAATAAATGATAATTCATAGATATAGGAATATGAATTGCTATTCATCTTTTTACGTAATAGCAATTCATTATGAATTATTATTCTCCTAAAGTCAATACTGTAATATATTACACCTTTACATACAAAAAAGAGAGGATAAATAGTTATTTATATCAATTGAACGAGTTGATAATGCGTATACTTAAGGTTTTATGTCGTGGAATACATTTTAATTTTCCAAAGTTTGTAGGCTACATAGATCTCGTGTACAGAATATCATTAATTAATGAATATAATTAAATATGACAAATTGAAAGAAAATACATTGAGGTTAACTAACTTATAAATCACTATTTTTGCCTGTCACTTATCTATTTCGTGTGTTAGTTGAAATTTATTATGTTTGCATTCGTTGTAGACTATATATAAAATCAATGTTAGCTTCAATTCAAATATTAAGATTTTGGATATCGATCCGTATATATTTAAATGTAAAAATAAAAGTTACAAATTCATTAGTTCATTTCATACGCTATAACATATTAATTTTACAGTACTCATTTAAAGTGGATTCAAGATATTATAGAACATGTTAACTTCAAGCTTTTACAACTTATACTTGTAGAACAAGATAGAGTATGGAGATTCCTAATACAGTGATATGGTGTGAAGATTCCTAATATCTATAGACCACTTACCCCTACTAAAAAGCAAATATTTCATCAAAGGGATTTTGTTGCAAAGGACGGAGAAAGTGACAAGGTATCTATAGGTGCGTGATCACAAAAGATTACGACAGAAGGACGACGACTACTACTACTATGATTATTTATCCTTTTTCTTGAAATTACTCTTGTATATGCATTGGGAAACTTGGAAAATCAAGAGACCGACAATGAGTGCAGTAGTCCTTTTAGGCAATTAATTTCAACACCTTTTAAACCAGTTGGAATTTGAGTAACTGTTAAAGAAATTCCTAATCATGTTGGACCATCTAAAAAACAATTAATAATCCATCTTAATTACCAAAATTAAATATTTACAATTCAACTTTTCCAGATTTGGAGCGTATAAACTTCTCATTATTCTAAATCCCAAAAAGTAATATAACATCTCATAGAAAAGGACAAAATAACATAATCGCTAATAGGTTATCACCTAGTAATATTACTCATAATCTTCCAAGTGGGATGTATCAAGTTTAAATCCATCATCCTTCTCATCGCAATAACCCAAAAAAAGAAAAACCCATGAATACAATGGCATAAAATATCTAAAAGTCTCAATAGAAATAAGTGAAAGTGCATGACATGAATATCCATCACTTAATACTAAGAAGAAAATAATTAGAAAGTCAACTATAACTTATAGAGTACTGAATAACAATGCAAATAAGAAAACAATAATTTTATAATAATTGCAAATACATTTTATTAAATTATTAATCGTGAGACTCCTTCAAGTTGGAAAATATATGGAATTAGGGTTTCATGAGGAAGTAGCAAATGTTAAGAAAAATCTGGATGTTTAAAAATAAAAAGAAAAGTTCAAAGTAATGTTTATCATAAAAAGGTCATTTCTAAGTTCTACGATTAGAATAGAGTATGAAATTACTAGAATATGATGAAACAAACATATCTTTTAGAGTGTTTGTTTCATTATATTATGGTTATGTTAGTATAATTTTTTTTTTGTTTTCAAATAAATATTTATCAAGAAATAAATACTGATGAAAATGATATAAAGTTATATTTTACTCAACTTTTCAACGAACAAATCATGTTTATCTATTATAGAATTTATAGAAATCAATTGGAAATGGTACTTAATTGTGTTTAGTTTGATATTTTAGATCTTGGAGGACTTATAATACAAATACAAGCAATTGGAAGAAGTTTTATGCAAACTTGGAGATAAGAAGAATATAGGCTGGCCATGCGAGCATATCAGAAGAGCTTTGGTGATGTTTCGTAAATTTGACGTATCTCTCTCATTTGAGGTCCTATTGAGATGATTTAAAATGATACTGAAAGCTAAGCAAAAGATATTCAATTTTGATGTTTTGGATGTGAATGGATTCGGAATGCATCAGGGCCAAAATGTGTCATGAATTTGCTACTATTACAGTGATGGCGTTCACGTTTTAGAAAATGATACAATTTGTAAATTTTAGATATCTCTCTCATTTGATCTCCTTTTGACATGATTCAAAATTCTATGGAAAGATAGCAATTAGATATACAATATTTATGTTTTGAGTTTTTTCTAATTATGAAAGAATGAAGGTTGGAAATTGTCTTGAAGTTACTACAAGTGCAAGATATCACTGAAATTTACAGCTTGACACTATCTTAGTAAATTCAACATATTTCTCCCATCTGAGCTTCGTTTGATATGATTCAAGATCCTATTGAAATATGAGAGAAAGAAGTACAACTTTCATTTCATAAGTTTTGGGAAATTCCAATCGGAGTAAAGTCGAAAATCGCTATAAACTTTCTATACACAGCACTGCCTCCAAAGCTGCTAGCTATCTTGCTTTCAAATAATTTTTATAATGTACATCTACACCACCAGCGTTGAAGAAGGTGTACATTAAAAAATGCTCTCAGAAATCAATTTTTAAAAAGAAGGCTAGCTAGATCCAAAAGTACACCGTGGTGTAGAGTCCCAACGTATCTTTCCTGCAACTTTTCATATATAAACTTCACTTGTTATATATTTGGTAATGAAGAAACCCTAGGCACGGATTTGAGTAATATTTTCCTTTTCTCCTTCATAGAATCAGGGCTTGGACACTAGAGATATTTTCTTGTTGATTGAATAATGATTCCACACTAGGATTAAGTGGACAACATCTTTTTGTATGGATTTTGGTATGGAATTCCTAATAAAGGTGAATTCATTCCTTTTATTCTTATTCATATATTGGATTTTGTTTAAAGCTTTCTCCTGTATGATCTGATTAGCATTTTTAATTGTTGATCTAGATTTTTGGATTGTGGTTCAATTGATGTTGATTTAATCATTGTTTGTATTCGAATTGTTAATGTTAATTCACCGAGCATGAATTTTGGATGAGATCTGGAATTCATGTTAGATTAGGATTGTAACTTGGAAATTCTTTTCTAATCGTTTTTGTCAATATCTAATTGGGATTCAAAATCACATAGGCATATGAGTTTGAAATTCTATTAGATTTGGTAATTTTTAAAGATTAGTCGATTAATCACTTTCGTAGGAATAGGGAACATTAATTGGTTAATCTAGGATAATTGCTTACTTTGGAAAAGGGGTTTTTATTTAGTGCTTAATTGATTGATAATACTAACCCATTGACAATTTGGATTTGCAAGCATTTCTTGGTTAATAGCAGACATTTAGTTTATTTCAAGATTTGATTAGCTCTAAACCTAATTCTATTTAAGGTATGGAAATCCAAGATTTTTATTAGTTTAGTTTTATTAAAATAAAATCCAAAAAGACAAACAAAATTCGATTTACCTAGCTATAAATTTAAAACTAATATAGTTGATAGTTAGTCATCACTCCCTGTAGACTTGACTTAATATTTACCGATATATTATTACTGCACATGCACCCAATGCAATGTCATTTAAAAATTGCGCTTCTAAAGGAATTTGAATTTAACTAAAAAGAGTTTTTAATAAAGCGTGATAAGTATTTTGGTGCTGTTGCTGGGGAGCGAACAGTGCTACTTTCAATTTTCGGGACTTTTGTAGACTAGGCTTTTATTGAAAAATCTAAAAAAAAAAAATTACGAAATTTGAAAAAAAAATTGCTTTCTTCTTTATCTGTACATACTAGTCTTTGTATATTTGTACAATCTACTCGTTTTTCTTTTTCTCTTTTCAGGTGCTATCTAGATAAGCTATGGATAAAGATCAAGCACCAGTTTTCCCATTTTGCTGTCTTGAAGAGCTTAGATCAGAATTATATTCATTTAGGCAGTATGATGGAGAGCTTTTAACAAATGCTTAGGGACAATTTCGCCATTTGATGAGCCTATGCCCTTATCATAATTAACCTACTTGAACTCATCTGAATTTTTTCCTTAATGGCATAGGTGATTATGGTAAGACCATGACAGATTTAGTTACTGGAGGGAACTCATCATTTATGTTACTAGAATTGGTGTTTGTGGATTTTTAGGAAGCCAAGAAACTTATTCATACAACTCTAATCTAGTAATATATTCATGATATGTCTATTCACATGATAGCTCTCAATATCAGGGTAGTAGATTAGAATTTTATTCCAATATGTTAAATCAAGAATACTACCTCACTTGTGAGACTCCAAGACATGAGACAATTGTTAATTCTTCTTCTATCCCCACAGTTCAAGATCCAGGTAAAGAGAAAATTTTTGAAGAGATTGTGAGAGGTTTAGAGAAGAAATGGGAAGAAAAGTTTAAGAAACAATAAGCAATTATTAAGAAGTTGGAGACTTAGGTAGCAGATTTGACTGAATTGGTTTCATTTATTTTTAAATTTGCTAATATAAGTGCAAATTGGGAGCTTCCTAGTGATGGAAAGAAAGAATACATCCCATTTGACAATGAAAGGCAAGAAAAAGAGAAAAAGGAAGCTATTGTGTCAAGAGTAGAGAACTTGGACAACAATTCTTCAGTGGTCAAAGAGGTTGAATAGAAAGAAGACAAGCCAGCTTGGGAATTAGCTATTGAGAAGCTCGTAGTTTCGACTATAGAGGTGTTTGAGAAATTAAAGCAACAAATTGCAGGTCTTGAGAAGCCCTCTACCTCAATTGAGCATGTAGATGAGATTAAAGTAGATACAAGCAAGCCGATTGAAAAACAAGAAACTTTGGCTTCTACATCAACTCAAATGGAAAATGTGGGACAATAGGAGCACACTCCTATAGTCATTGAGTCTACTGTCATATTAGATGTGCCATCAGCCCCTTTTCCAAGAAGATCAAGAAAGAGGAAAGATGATGCAGATTTTGAGAGACTCCTAAGGTGTTTAAGAAGCTTGAAGTCAATATTCCTTTAGCTGAAATTTTGGAAGAATCACCTCAATATAGGCGCTTTTTGAAAGAAGTTGTGAGTAAGAAGAGAAAAATGAATGGGAGAGAGACATTCATGTTATCTCAAGCTTGTATAGAAGCTTTGAAGGATGCATTGCCCCTTAAATTGAATGATCTAGGGAAATTCACATTGAATTGCACTATAGGAGATACTCAATTTAAAAATGCTTTTTGTGATCTTGGTGCAAGTACTAATTTGATTCCTTTCTCTATGGCAAAGAAATTGGGATTAGAAGATGCAATCAAGAAGACTGAGATGATAATTCAATTGGTTGATCGCTCTATTAAAAGACTAAGAGGGGCAATTGAGGATGTGCTTTTAAAAGTAGACAAGTTCATATTTCCTATGGACTTTGTTGTATTAGATATGGAAGAAGATTCAGAGATTCCTTTTATTCTTGGGCGCCCATTCATGGCCACTGCTAGAGTTGTCATAGATGTCAAAAATAGCAAGATAGTGCTGAGGGTTGGAAACAAAGAGTTGAATGTCAATATTATGAAAAGATGAAAAAAGAACCCCAAATCCACCAGAGTTGACACAACTGAACGTGCAAGAGTAGAATCATGCAAGAAAAGGAGGGATGACAAGAAGAAGACTAGTCAAATTGATCCTCCTTGAAGAAGAAAGTTTGAAAGTCAGGCTGAGACTATAAAACAAACGCTAAGTGGGAGGTAACCCACTAATATCTATCTATTAATATCTTTTTCTTTTTGTTTTTGTTTTTCTTTGCTTTGATAGTGTGCCTTAATTGTGTAGATGAGAAAAACATGAGTTAATGAGCTTAATTGTAGACAACAAGAGATGAGCTTAGAAGATGGACTTAAATTGAAAAACTTCTCTATTGTTGTACTGGTTGGAACTCAATATGCATCCATTGTAAAACTCGAGGAAGTACCTTTATTCCTTATATTTTTTTTCTTTATTTCCTTCTTGTTGTTGAGCTAATTAAGGAATAGTGAGACACTATTTAATTTAAGTGTAGGGGAAGGGATAATAGAATTGGAGAATGAAGTTGAGTATGACTGTTGATGTATGAATTACTATTTTAATTGAATATCCATGACATTTGAATTGTATTGTATACTCACACTTTAAACTGTTTTTTCATTAAGTATTGTCAGGCAATTTTAGGCCAAATTTTTTCAAAATTTTCATGAAATCTTGAGATTGTACAAAGAAAATTGTTGATAGCATCTGAAAAAGAAATGTAAATTGATTTGCTAAGTGCCTTACTCACCTACTGTTGCAATTAGTTTATTTAGTTGAAATCAAGCAGTGAAATCTTTAAGGAATAAGTTTATTTTATATTTAGCTTTAGAATTGGAAGTCTAAGAGTAGGTCGAGTCCTTCTATGAAAAATAAATAGGTTTACTTCTAGGAAAAAATTAGCCTGTATATACTGTTTTAAGTTATTTTGATAACTTTTCAACACTTAGTGAAAGAGGTAAATAAAATTCTTTTCTTAATAATCCTTTATGAAAAAGTCTTGAGTTTGTGTTGCATTTAAAAAAAGAAAGAAACAAGCATAGCCTCTACTCCAATGACTCAAGTAATTGAGTTATGAGTATTTGAACTTGAATGTTAAAGTGAGGAAGAGTTCTTAGGGGTCCTTTAAAACTTGTCACTTAGGTGATGAGCTTGGGATGTGCCAACTCAATGAACTCACTATAATGAGAAGGGAAAGGTAAAAGTTCAATCATTGAACTTTGAAAAAGAAAAAGATGGAGACAAAAACCTCTCAAAAATAGAATAAATGGCTTGTCTGAAAAGAAAAAAAAAAATGAATGCAAAAGCTCAAAATGGAATAAGACTTACAATAAAAAAAAAAAAAGAGAAATTCTAGGGAAGGAGTAGATACCATATGCTTTCACTATGTGTTGCTAAGAGTAAATGCATGGTAAAAAGTCCAATGTAATCTAAATGGTTGTTTTTCCTTAATGGACTATGTATCTACTTTTGGATGGAATGTTCTTTTGTTAAAAAACGTGATTAAAGTTTGTTTTGTCTAGATTAGCTACTAAATTTTGATTGTAGTAATCTAATTACATATTTCCAGTTTGGTTTATGCTGTAGGCACTAGCAATGCAAGTCATATAAAAAAATGATGCTTGAACTTTGATTATGAAAAGATTTATATATTGTATGATAGATTTCAACTCTGGTTTCAATTATTTTGCTTGAGGACAAGCAAATATTCAAGTGTGGAGGAGTTGATAAAGTCATATTTTACTCAACTTTTTATCAAACAAATCATGTTTATCTATTATAGATTTTATAGAAATCAATTGGAAATGGTACTTAATTGTGCTTAGTTTGATATTTCAGTTCTTGAAGTACTTATAATACAAATACAAGCAATTAGGAGAATTTTTATGTAAAATTGGAGATAAAAGAATATAGGCCGCCGTGCGAGCATATCAGGATAGCTTTGGTGATGTTTTGTGAATTCAACGTCTCTCTCATTTGAGGTCCTATTGAGAATTTAAAATGCTACTGAAAGCTAAGAAAGAGATCATCCATTTTGATGTTTGGGTATGAATGAATTCAGAATGCATCAAGGCCAAAATGTGTCATGAATTTGCTGCTATTATAGTGATGGCATTCACGTTTAAGGAAATGATAGAGTTTGGTAACTTTCATATATCGCTCTCATCGATCTCCTTTACATGATTCAAAATTTTATGGAAAGATAAGAGAAATATACAATATTCATTTTTGAGTTTTTGCTAATTATGAAAGAATGAAGGTTGGAAATTATCTGGAAATTACTGCAAGTGTAGGATATCACTGAGTTTGCAGCTCGACACTGTCTTAGTAAATTCGACATATTTCTCTCATCCAAGCTTCATTTGATATGATTTAAGATCCTATTGAAATATGAGAGAAAGACCTACAACTTTAATTTAATAAGTTTTGGGAAATTCCAATTGGAGTAAAGTCGAAAATCACCATGAACTTTCTATACGCATCAATGCCTCCAAAGCTGGTAGCTATCTTACTTCGAAATAATTTTTATAATGTACACCGGCTACTGGAGATCTACACCGCAAGCATTGAAGCCAGTGTACATTCAAAAATACTCTCAGAAATTAACTTTTAAAAAGAAGGCCGGATAGATCCAAAAGTACACCGCCGGTGTAGAGTGACAACGTATTTTCCCTGCAATTTTTCATATATAATCTTCTCTTGTTGTACATTTGGTATTGAAGAAACCCTAGGCATGACTTTGAGTAATATTTTCCTCTGCTCCTTGATAGAATTAGGGTTTAAACACTAAAGATCTTTTCTTGTTGATTGAATAAGGATTCCATACCAAGATTAAGAGGACAACATCATTTGTGTATGGATTTTAGTAGGAATTCCTGATCAAGGTGATTTCATTCTTGTTGTTCTTATTCATATATTGGATTTTGTTTAAAGCTTTCTCCTGTATGACTTAATTAGGGTTTTTAGTTGTTGATCTAGATTTTTAGATTGTGGTTCAATTGATGTTGATTTAATCATTGTTTGTATTCGAATTGTTAATGTTAATTCACTTAGCATGTATTTTGGATAAGATCTAGAATTCATGTTAGATTAGGGTTGCAATTGGGAAATTCTTTTCTAATCGTTTTTGTGAATATCTAATTGGGATTCAAAATCACATTGGCATATGGGTTTGAAATTTTATTAGTGTTTGGTAATTTTTAAAGATAAGTTGATTAATCACTTTCCTAGAAATAGGGAACATTGGTTGGTTAATCTAGGACAATTGCTTACTTTGGAAAAAGGGGTTTTTATCTAGTGCTTAATTGATTGATAATACTAACCCATTGGCAATTTAGATTTGCAAGCATTTCTTGGTCAATAGCAGACATTTAATTTATTTCTAGATTTGGTTGGCTCTAAACCTAATTCTATTTGAGGGATAGCAATCCAAGATTTTTATTAGTTTAGTTTTATTAAAATAAAATGCAAAAGAGAAACAAAATTCGATTTGCCTAGCTATAAATTTATAACTGATATAGTTGATAGCTAGTCTTCACTCTCTGTGGACTCGATTCGATATCCACCGATATATTATTACTGCATACGTACCTGATACATTGCCGGTTAAAAAGTGCGCTTCTAAAAGAATTTCAATTGAACTAAAAAGAGTTTTAAAAAGCACATATAGAAAAAGTGTGATAAATAAATTAGCAGTTTTACTCATAAATAAACCCATAAGATATTGTAGACATCCCATTTTTTCTCATTTTAAGGCTTCAATTTATAGTAAAAATTAATATTATATTAAACCCACAAATTGTAATAAAAACATACAAATATAAATAAATGAAAGAAGAAGAAAATTTTTATTATTATATAAAAATAACAATAAACAAAAAATATATAATAAATAATAAATATAATAGGTTTATAATATTAAATAAAAGTAATATAGGCTTGATATAACAATAATTTTAATTATAAATCCTTTTTGGACCCAATTTAATATCTGACAAGCCTAGTTTGAAAGTATTAAATATTATTTCGTGTAATCCAAATTAAGACACAAGCCAATAACTTGTATGAATAAGTCACTGCATTACAATTAAGAGGTCGTGAGATCGATTTTGGGTAAAAGGCTAAAATTAGCCTTTTGTTTTTCTTCCCCATCCACACACCACGTGGTGCAACCTGATTCGGTAAGTTGACATCAGCATGATGTAATCTTATCTTCTTTCTCAAGATGGCCAAATTTCTTGCGGTTGCCATGCTCAAACGACCACTTTCAAGGCCAATTTCGATCACTTTTTCTTCATGATTTGACCAAATTAATAGTGAAATCATGAAGTGCTCGTGGAATATTATGAATCAAGATCAATTTTAGGTCTTGATTCATGGTTTAAGGCGGTCAAAATTAAGGATGAAATTTGGGGAATGTCAAGTTGTAAGATGAGCTCCATTCTTCTTTAATAGCGGTTTTTGACTGGTTTAAGACTAACTGAAGCTTCCACGAACCATCTAAAATTAAACGTGTTGAAATATTCATTTGAACTTATCAATTTTTCACTAAATCATCTTTAATCAGATTTGAACACGAAACCCTAAATTTTGTGATTATTGATTAAAACTTTCAATCGGTTTCCATGTTTGTTTGAGCTTGAAACCTATAAATAGGAGCTCATAAATCACATTGACATCAATGATCACAAACAAAAATCAATTAAAAGAACTCAAACTGAAGTTCTTAAGGAGTTAGGGTTTCAAATTCAAAAATTCGATTTTGAAGTTTTCTCGACAATTTCAATCCAATTAGATGTTCAAGGAAGGTTCAAGGTAAGTTGAACTTTGAATTGGTGGCTTCAATTTAATCCGAGAAGTTCTCCACCGTCATCAGCCAAGCTCCACTACCAATCACTGTTGTAGGAGCTTGAAACCATCAACCACAACCTCTTTCGACGCAAACCACCGTTAGTGGAATGTCTACCTCTCCCTGAGTTTGTTCGACAACTCCCCTGGCCCGGAACACCACCGGAATTGCCATTTCACCAATTGTCGGTCGCCCACTACAAATGGATCCGACGACCTGCTCGCCTACCAAGTCCGACTTAGATCCGAGCCCCATCCGAAATCTGCCCCTGCTTCAGCCTCAATCCGAGTGCTGATACTCCAGGTAAGTGGTCTGTTTTTCTATTCAATAATTAAATTAATAAAAAAGAAGTAAAAAAATAATGATAATAATAATGAAAAGACAAAAAAAAAGGATAAAAAAGGAGAAATATCAAATAAACCTATTAGTCTCTTTTTTCGGTAAATAGAGTGTATGTGTGTTAGAATAAAAATAGAAAATAATGAATAAAAAATAAAAATACAAAAAAATGGAAGATAAAAAATAATAAATAATAACACAAGTACATACAAAGTTTTTGTTACTTAAAAAAACTTTATTTTCCTAAATAAAAATTAAAAAAAGTAGTTATGAGACTTTCACATTGAAAGCCCATTTTTACCAAAACGTTAAAACTTAAGAAATTTAAAATAAAACAGTCCAAAAAACTCGAAGAAACCAACCCACTAAACCTTTACAAAAAAAAAAAAAAAAAATTACATATTATCCGATCCCAATTAGTGGTATGTAGACACTTACACGGTGACATAAAAAATGAAATAACTTTTATTTTTCAATTGATATTATAAATATTAATTTGATTCATTTTCTTTTTAGTTTATTATAATGTAAATATGCATATATATATATATATATATGTATCTAATGATTCTATTAGCTTGTAAATTTTGGTAATAGATTATAAATGCAAAATTTTGTAAATATTTTAACATTATCAAATTTTTTGGGCATTAAAGGAATAAACTTTAGTTAAAGCATTTAAGGGTGGTAACCATTTGATTTTAATAAGGTAACCTCCGGATCCATGAAATCTCTGGTTATTTTTAAAATTAATTTTTTGCAGATAAGAAGCTAAATTAGGATCAACCTACCTATTGATCCTAATTTTTATTTTTTCTAACCTTGATCAGTGGTAACTCCTAAAATTTTTCAAAACCAAATTTCTTTTAGTTATTAGTCGAGTTTGTATTAAACGAGTTAAAGTTGATATAGCTTAGATTAAAAGAAGTTAAATTAGAAATGAAAAATCTAGGCTTGATAGATTCGATACAAACATAAGATAAATATGTTACACATGCATATCTAATACAAAAATGATACAAATGAAACTTATATTTTATAGTATAAAGTATTATTATACTATATAGTGAGAAGGGATTTTGTCGCAAAGGACGGAGAAAGTGACAAAGTATCTATTAGTGCGTCAGGGCGAAAGATTATTATTATTATTGGGAAACTTTGAAAACCAAGAGACCGAAAATGAGTGCAGTCTTCTTTTTAGGGAATTAGTTTCAACACCTTTTAAACAGTTGGGATTGGAGTAATTCTTAAAGAAATTACTAATCATGATGGACCATTTAAAAAACAATTAGTAACCATCTTAATTACCAAAATTATATATTTACAATTCAACTTTTCGAGATTTGGAGTGTGTAAACTCCTTGTTATTCTAAATCCCAAAAGTGATATAACATTTCACAAAAAAAAGGATAGAATAATATGATCCGCAATGAACTGATCACCTAATGACATTACTCTCAATCTTCCAAGTGGGATTTGTTGGATTCAAATCTCTCATCCTTCTCATTGCAATGACAAAAAAAAAAAAAAGAAAAAAGAAAAAGTACCATGAATACAATAGCATAAAAATCTAAAAGTCTCAATAGAAATGAAGTGCATGGCATGAATATCCCTCATTTAATACTAAGTGGCAAATAATTAAAAAGTCTAATATAACTTATAAGTTATCGAGTAACAATGCAAATAAGAAAACAGTAATTTTATAATAATTGCAAATACATCTATTAAATTATTAATCATGTGACTCCTTAAAGTTGGGAAACGTATGGAATTAGGGTTTTATGAGGAAGTAACAAAGGCTAAGAAAGTTCAAAGTAACATTTGTCATAAAAAAAAAAAAAAAGCCATTGCTAAGTTCTACCATTAGAATAGAGCATGAAAGACTAGACTATATAAATAGGCAAAACTCATGTCTAAGGCTTATCAGTGGGTTTTAGGGATGATCATTGTTCAGTTAATCAGTCCATAATTCTATTTTTTTTAAATCAAATTGAAATTATTGGTTTTTTATATCTTGATTCGAAACTGGTCCATTGTTAATAGCTAACCGTTAAAACGGTTAACCTTTTTTTTTTTTCAGTTTTTAATCATTTATATAATGTGTCACACTTCGACAGGACATCCTAGTAGTATCGACCCCTTTTTTTTTTTGAAATAAATTAGAAATCACAATATTCAAATGAGCCAACTAGGGCCTTTCAAGAAAATTCTGCAAGCATTAAACTAGTAAGATACTCTATGGCATAGCCAAATAAAACATGATTGTGAGGTTGTCAAGATAAGAAATTTCGCATACATATAAGTTCCATATAACAAATCCTTTACATACAACTTAGGGTAAGCTCCCAACAATAATTTTACAAACTTACAAGAAACATGTATACGATAACCCTATACAAAATGCACTATCTTCCATTCTCACTCAAGCCTTGTTTTCCCCCATGATATCTACTTCATCCTTTTGCTTCTAGCCCGGATCAACTCCATGGATCCCTAAAAACACATAAATCTATAGAAGCGTGAGCGAACCACAGCTTAATGAGATAATATGATCATACTACATTTCAATATAAATGTCAAACAAGTTTAGTTTCAGCCATATGCAATGCAACACTCAACCATATAAAATGCACAGTTTGGATGACATGAATCCAAATCAATGGAGATTTATGACCTCTTTTGGGGGTTGAAGGACTAGCTTAAGTAGTTCACGCCCAGGAGAGACTAAGAGCTAAGGAAGGAGAAGTTTTTCAAATTTACCTAGTATTATATATCTATACTTATATATATATATGTAACATAGTCTCAACTTTACCTTATAACCTCAGAAACTCCACTAAGCATTAACACCCTAAAGTTAACTCCAACTCGGACGACATCCTTTTGTGCCTGCTTAGTTCCTATGGGGTTGATAACCTAATGGTAACCCTACCTAAATTTGCTAGCATGACAAGGCATTATCATAGAATTAGAATATCAATACGTGACGTGAATACCTTGCTAATGTAAATATGCTATCGTACAATGCATGTCCATTTTAAACTAAGGGTCAGATAAAACATAGATCAAGTTATTAGTGACCATACAATATCCAAACAATCATCATATGCATTGCATATCAATAACAAGTAATTGGTTATCACTTCTGGCATTAAGCTTGTCACTCATTCAGGCACCATACGACATACTTTATACCCTTCCCCATACATAACCAATTATGATCATATGAATGTGCGTAGCTACATTATGAGCTCAACAACATGATAAGATCGAAGTTATTTACCTATACATCCTGCTTAGAGATTGTAGTAGTTTACATGATACTCTGGATCTCAATTTATGGTTCCTATAGAATAACAAGCATATATTACTATACATATAATTGAGAAAGAACTTTTTTAGAGCCTACATCTCCTAGATTCATGTTATAAACTTTTTAACTTATGTGGTTCTTATTGCTTACTACATAGGTTAGGTCAAGGGTAGCTTAAGAAGAGTCATGGGGTACTTTGTGACTAGAAAACCAAGTCGCATGTTGGCAAACTGGGGTCACGAGCATCTTAAAAGGTTCATAGCTTTGATTGTTGGGTACATCGAGGGCTCGACCTGAGTTGCGATAGAAGCTATGCTCTAAACACTTAATTTTACCATAGCCGCAACTTCCCTCAATTTCGGTCACAGGATATGTCGAAGGCTCAACTTTGAGCCACGACTGAAGCTGTACGTCAACTTATGCCCCTCAATTCTTACTCAAAGTCTACCATTGTTCGAATTCGAGGGCAAAACTAGGTCACGATCTCCAACACAGTTATAGAACAACAATTGAACTTACTCCATTTCATAACTAACCTCCATTTCATAACTGACCCTTCCATAATAGATACTTGCGCCAAAACACATATAGAAATAACTTAATATCGTAACTGCATACAACTCACTAATCTAATACAACACTTTATCTTCTTATTCCTAACCTTAGATCTAGCATTTGGGTTTTAGGGTAGTTTTACTTTGTTACGTTACATGTTCTATTAGTCTCTGTTTAGTTAAGCTACGTTGGTTTTGTTCATAAGCTTTTAACAGACATATTACAACTTTAGACCTAAACAAACTCATGAAGCATGTTTTTACTAGTTTTTAACATTTCTCAGCAAACAAGACTCAATTTTAGTTTTGTAACAAACATCCGTTAAAATCGACATTTTACATGTGAACAATGAAATGTGCACATGTATTGGTATATTTAATAAAGATATTTTTCTATAACTTTTGAAAATAAAGTAGATGAAGTTATCTGTCATGCTTGTTAAGATTACTTCACTCACTTCTTCTTAAAATACTGGTTGTGAAGCTTGTGAACATAATCTTGGGGTTTTTCAAGTTAAGAATGTGGAGTTTTGAAGAAACAATTTTGGGTGTGTCAAAGAGATTATGTTAGAAAAGTAAATCTTGAAAATATTGTGTTTGTATTCTAAAAATAATAATGTTTAATTGGTGTAAACTTTCAAATCTTCTATTACTTTTTTTTTTTTTTTTACATAAAAGAAGGTAAGTATGGTTTAATTAGAAAATGCCACTTTAACATTTAAAGAAAGAAACTTTATTAAAAGAAAGAAAAGTATGCCAATGCTTTGAAATTTATGGTGAACATGGAAGGAAATTTCTGGTACTTTTGCAAAGGATTTAATTATAACAAATGAAAATAAAAACCTTTAATACATATAAAAAAAATCAAATATTATATCTGATGGACATTAATTAACATACAACCAAAACATTTATTATTTCAGGGCACTAAAATTAAGAACTAAATTTATGCTTCAAAACTAGTGAAAATACACTTTAAATTATTACCTAATGTCTTGTTTTTTTCGTGAATTATTTCTAAGTTGTTTTTTACTTAACCAAAGTATTCAAGGTTTTAATTCTTTAATTTTCAACTCAAGCTATGGCAAAAACCAGGTGATTACATCCTCTCCCGCTTAAAACATGCTTTGTTGTTAAAACTTAAGATGTGTTTGGTTTAACAAATAGCCATGATAAACCTTTCTGATGTCTTCTTCAGATTCTCATGTAACCTCCTCAGTTTGTAGATCCCATAACCCTTTAACATATATGATCTCTTTGTTTCGAAGGGTCCACACTTTAGAATCCAAGATCCATACCTAATGCTTTTCATATGTCAATTTTTCCTTAAGTGGGATAGGCTCCAGCTTAACCATCTTATCAGCACTAGGTACCTATTTCTGCTAAACTGATACATGGAAGACATTCTGTATGTTAGCAAGGTTGGGTAGAAGTGCCAATTGATACACTAAATTTCTAACTCTATGCAAGATCTCAAAAGGTTTAATGTATCTTGGGCTTAACTTCCCTTACAACCGTCCTTTATGCAAAGTTTTGATTGGTTTGATCTTAAGATACACATGGTTTCTTGTATTAAACTCAAGTTCCCTTCATTTCATATTAACCTAACTTTCTATTGATCTTGTGCCTCTTTTATTCTTTGTTTAATTACTGCCACTTTATCAACTGTCTCTTGTACTAGTTTAGGTCCAATGGCTACACTTTCCAAATTATCCAAAAACAGAGGTGACCTACTCTTTCATATAAAGCCTCATATGGTGGCATCCCAATACTAGAATGATAACTATTGTTATATGCAAACTCCACTAGTGGGTAAGTGCCGATCCCAACTTCCTTTAAACTCTAGCACACATGCGCTCAGCTTATCCTCCAAAGTTTGCATTGTTCTTTCTATTTGTCCATCAGTTTGGGGGTGATACGCAGTGCTAAACTCTAGCTGAATTCCCATGGCTCTTTGCAAATAACCCAAAACCTAGAAACAAACCGTGGGTCCCAATCTGAAACAATCCTTACCGGCACATCATGTAATCTAAAAATCTCCTAGATGTATATTCATGCCAACTTTTCCAAGGGATAAGTCATATTAATGGATAGAAAATGAGCAAATTTAGTGAGCCAATCCACAACTACCCATATTCCATCATATCCTGCATTAGTCCTTAGTAAAGAATTTACAAAGTCTATTGATGTTTGATCCCATTTCCATTTGAGGATAGTTAAAGGTTGCAACAACCCACCTGGTCTTTGATGTTTAGCTTTTGCTCTTTGATAGATTTTATATTGAGTGACAAAAACTGCTATATCCCTTTTCATTTCATTCCACCAATATGTACTTTGAAGCTCTTGATAGGTCTTAGTTTCACCTGGATGAACTGTATATCCTGAGCAATGTACCTCATGCATAAGTTCTTTCTTCAAAGTTGTATCATTTGGCGTATATAAATATTATTTATCCTTAAGACTACTTCTTCATCCACATGAAACTCTTTAAACTTTCCTTGTGCAAGACCTTGAATGATCTTTTGACACTTTGAATCTTGTTTTTGTGTTTTCTTAATCGATTTTAACAAGGTAGGTTTTAAGACTAGATTCGCAATCTCAACTTTTGAATCTTGCAAGGTAAATTCCAAGTTCATTCTTTCAAACTCTCTTATAAGCTTTTTCTATCCCGTTAGCATCGAGGCTATCCATGACTCTTACAACTTAAAGCATCTGCAACTACATTGACCTTTCTAGGGTGAAAGTTGATGCTTAAGTCATCATTCTTGATCAACTCTAGCCATCTACGTTGTCTCATGTTCAACTCTTTTTGAGTGAACAAATATTTCAAACTTTTATGGTTAATGTAGATTTCACACTTCTGCCCATACAAGTAGTGTCACCATATCTTCAAACCAAAAATGATAGCTGCTAGTTTCAAGTTGTGTGTTGGATAATTCCTCTCATGTGGCTTTAACTGCCTTAACGCATACGCAATCACTTTTCCACTTTGCATTAGCACACATCCTAAGCCATACTTCGGCGCATCACTATAGATGGAAAAAGAATCCTCATCATTAGGTAAAACCAATATCGATGAGGATATCAACATTTTCCTTAACTCTTGAAAACTCTGTTCTCTCCTTTCATTCCATTCAAACTTTTCACTTTTCTTAGTTAACTGAGTTAAAGATAAGGCTATCTTGGAGAAGTCTTGAATAAACTTTCTATAATACCTTGCTAAGCCCAAGAAACTTCTCACTTCGGTTATGGTTGATGGAGGCAAGGCTAAGAGATAGAATGTAGATCCACTTGAGTTACCACCTACATCGAATACACGAGCTCGAACTAAAAGATTCAAAGATGCACTTAATGGCTTAATCCAAGATGTTCATGAAGAGGAGATCCACTTGCACAACACCAAGGATGAATTAAAGCTGATCCATGTCATTGGAGTTAACATGGGAATGGACCAAGACAAGTTACAGACAAGTAGGCCCTAGGCCAGTGTAGTATACCGTAGGCCTTTATGTTACGCCATCGGCGTAGGGACGTACGTTGCCGACCTACAGCTAGCGTAAAACTTTGTACAAAATCGTATTTTTAAAGGTCGTCATAAACACCGCCAGCTTTTGTCATACAGGCTGCCAATTTAGAGATTTAGGCCGCCAACTTTCTTTGGTTGACATATTTTGTTTTAATTTATGTCTTTTGAGTTCCAATGTATTAGTATTTATAAGTCTTTGCACTTGGTCTTGAATGTCATATCTTTGAAAACAAATTTAAGAGTAATTTCTCTTTGGTTCTTAAAAGAACTTTTCTGAATGTATTGGTTTATCCATGGCATTTAATCTTAATTTATCAATTAGATTTCCATCACCGATTGTGGCGTCTTCTCTATACCAAGGTTTCTACTTCCATATAAGTAATGGGCCGCGGTTTCCATCCGATCTTGAACAATCTTGGGATTGATTTCCAGATTTAGGTCCTAGGTTTCGTCATAGATTAGCATGATTCATATCATTTTGTTATCAGAGCCTAGGTTTGTTTAAAGCTTGCTTATCCTTTCATTATAAACAAAAAAAAAGTAGGGTTTTGGAAGTTTTTAAGCATTATCCTATTAGATTTCTTTATGCTTCTCTATGTCTATTTGATTTGTTGTTGAGTTTGTGTTGGCTTCATATTAGTTATTGCGAAAAAAAGGAAGAAATTCGTATAAAAAAAAGAAATTCGTGGGAAAAAAAAGAAAAATTTTGTAAAGAAAAAAAAGTATCATTGATAGAATTTTGAAAAAGATTTGCTTTATCTTATTAGTTCCAAAAATACCATTAAAAGGTTCTGATTAAATTATGAGGAAAGACCTTGATTTATTCTATTAATTCCAAAAGAACTGCAAGGGAGATTTAAGAGAGGAAAAGCCAAATATCTATTGTGTGGGAAACATGAGTGATTTAAGCGGATCATTCTTTGAGTAGAAACACATGAGGGAGTGATTTGTGAGGTTTTTCTTTATTTTATTATCACTAACCTTGTTTTTGTAGCAATATGTTGGACAAAGGTACATTCGAAGGTGTGATGGGAGGAATTGATACAAGGTTGATTTTGGAGGCTTTTATAATGAAGATGAAACGAATGTTTAGAGAAGAATTGGAACAACTCCATGAGAAGGTAGAACAGAGCTTAGAACAGTCACGAAGCGTTCCTCGAGGATGTAGGAGAGAGAGACTTCCTAAGAAAGGAGTGAGGTTAAAGGAAAAAGATTATGAAGGGGTTGGTTTTGAAGAAGAATTTGATTGGGATTCGATTGAGAGCATTAGAAGGTATAAAGATAGATTTAGAGAAGTTAGGAATCGGGAGTATAATCATTTGGGTAATATAAAGATGAAGATCCCATTTTTCTAAGGAAAGAACAACCCCAAGATGTACCTTGAGTGGGAGAAAAAAGATGGAGTTAGTCTTAGATTTTCAAAATTATTCCAAAGTTAAGAAGGTGAAACTTGTTGCTAGAGAATTTTCATATTACGCCATAGTATGGTAGGACTAACTGGTGTTGAATAGGAGGAGGAATAAGGAACTATCGATAGAGACTTAGGAAGAGATGAAGAGGGTCATGAGAAAGCGGTTTATGCCAACATATTACTACAGGGAGTTGTACAATAAATTGCCAACAAGAGTATAATGGAGTACTATAAGGAGATGGAGGTTACTATGATTAGAGCAAATATTGAGGAGGACAGTGAGGCTACCATGGCAACGTTTTTGGCTAGTTTAAATAGGGAAATTCATAATGTGGTGGAGTTACAACATTATGTGGAGTTAGAGGACATAGTTCACATGGCAATTAAGATTGAGAACCAACTCAAGAGGAGGGGTAGTCCTAGTGCATCCACTTGGAAATCGAATCTATGGAAGAAGGAGGAGAAACAGCCCAACACCAAACCAAAGTTCAATGAGAAACATAAGGTGGCCAACCATGGAAATCAAGGTAAGTCCAATTCTTCTACTACTAAAAATCGTGATATTAAGTGTTTTGAATGCCAATGCAAGGATCACATTACAAGTTAATGTCTAAACAATTGCGTTATGATCTTTGCGACTAAAATGAGTATGAGATAGAGGAGAAGAGTGCGGAAGAAGAGATGACACCATTAGAAGATGCTAGTGATATTGAAGAACTTGAGATAGGAAGGTCAGTGGTAGTTGCGAAACAAGCCTTAAGTGTGCAGGTGAAAGAGAAAGACGAAGTGCAACAAGAAAATATCTTTCATACTAAGTGTTACATCGATGACAAGGTATGTAGTATGATTATCGATGGGGGTAGTTGCACTATTGTTGTCAGCACATTTCTTGTGGGAAAGTTAGGGGTCAAGACCACTAAACACGTCAGTCCATATAAGCTGCAGTGATTGAATGATAGTAGTGAGACCAAAGGGAACAAAAAAGCTATGATTTCATTTCACGTCGGGAAGTATGAAGATGAGGTATTGTATGATGTAGTACTAATGCAATCTTGTCACGTGTTATTAGGAAGGCCATGACAATTTGATAAGAAGGTGATTCATAATGGCTTCTCAAACAAGTATTCATTCGTTCATAACGGCAAGAACTATACCCGTACACCCTTAACCCCTAAGCAAGTGTGTGAGGATCAGATGTAGCTTCAACACTCTTTTGAAAAACAAAGGGAGAGTGAAAAATTGAGAGAAAATGAGAGAGCAAAAGAAAGAGAAACAAAAAAAGAAAGAAAAACTAAAAATCAAAATAAAAAAGGGAGGAAAGCCTGAAAGAGTGAGAGTATCCAAGTTGAAAGGCATTCGGCTTTGGTGGTGAGAGAAAAGAAGAGTGTAACCTTGCAAAATGAGAGTTGTGTGGCAAGAATGAGTATGGTGAGAAGAGCATTAATTTTGAAGCAGCCTATGTTGATTCTCGTATCTAAAGAAACATATTTAGATACTAACGAATTTCCTGACTCTTTAGCTAGTTCTTTTGTCTCTATTTTATAGGAGTTTGAGGATGTTTTTCTCGGGAAAATCCCAAAAGGATTACCTCCAAAACGAGGGATTGAACATCAGATTGATTTTGTACTTAGAACTCCAAAGGTAGATTAGTGAATTGATAGAATGTAAGGGAAAGCATGAATCCATGCACTATTTCAATAATTTTGGTTCCTAAGAAAGATGGGTCGTAGAGAATGTGTGTTGATTGTCGAGCCATAAATAATATAATGGTAAAGTATCGTCATCCCATTCCTTACTTGGATGATTTGCTAGATGAGTTATATGGATCTTTTATTTTTCCAAAATAGAATTGAAAAGTGAATATCATCAGATTAGGATGAAAGAAGGAGATAAATGGGAAACTGTATTTAAAACAAAATATGGTTTATATGAGTGGATAGGTATGCTTTTTACATTAACCAGTGCACCTAATACTTTCATGTGATTAATGAACCATGTTTTGCATGCTTTTATTAGAAAATTTGTGGTTATCTATTTTAATGATATCCTCATTTATAGCACGAACTTGGATGACCATTTAACTCATTTGAAATCTATTTTAGATGTACTTCAAATGGAGAGATTATTTGCTAACCTTAAAAAGTGCATATTTTGCATAGATACGCTTGTGTTTCTTGATTTTATTGTCAGTGCACAAGGAATATAGGTTGATGAGGAGAAGGTTCGTGCGATCCAAGAATGACCAAGTCCAACCAATGTGAGTGATGTTCGAATTTTCCATGGACTCGCTAGCTTTTATCAGCTTTGTGAAGGACTTTAGTGGCATAGTTGCATCTAACTGAAATCATCAAGAAGAATATTGGGTTTAAGTGGGGGGAGGAACAAGAAAAAGCATTCCAATTGCTCAAGGACAAACTAACTCATGCTCCTTTACTAACTTTACCTAACTTTACAAAAACTTTTGAAATTGAATATGATGCTTTAGGTTTAGGGATTGGAGTTGTTCTGATGCAAGAAGGATGACCAATTGTACATCTTAGCAAAAAGCTTAGTAGGGCAACCTTGAGATACCCTACTTATGACAAGGAGATGTATGCATTAGTTAGAGCTTTGGAAACTTAGTAGCACTACCTTTGGCTAAAGGAGTTCGTGATTCATGCCGACCATGAGTCATTGAAGCATTTGAAAGCCAAACACAAGTTGAACAAGAGGCATACGTAATGGGTGGAATTTATATAGACATTTCCTTATGTCATCCGCTACAAGCTAGTTAAGGAAAACATAGTCGCCGATGCACTTTCACGCAGGCATGCGCTAATCTCTACTTTTGATGCTAAATTACTTGGTTTTGAACACATTAAAGAATTGTCTTCTTTGAACCAAGATTTTTTTGAAGATTATGCATGTTGTGAAAATTTAGCTAGTGATAAATTTTTTAGATGTGATGGTTATTTGTTTAGGGAAAATAAGTTATGTATTCTTAATTGTTCCGTTAGGGAGTTATTAGTAAAGGAATCTCATGGTAGGGGATTGATGGGACATTTTGGGGTAGCTAAGACCTTGAGAGTTTTGCAAGAACATTTTTATTGGCCTCACATAAAGCGAGATGTTGAAAGAATTTGTGAGAGATATATCACATGTAAGCAAGCTAAATCACGAGTGTAACCCCATGACTTTTATACACCACTACTTATTCCTAGTGAAACTTAGGTGTATATTTCTATGGACTTTGTATTAGGTTTACCTAGGATTAAACACTATAAGGATTTTATTTTTGTGGTTGTGGATAGGTTTTCAAAGATGGCACATTTTATTTCGTGCCATAAGCCAGATGATGCTTCTCATACTGCGATTTGTTCTCTAGGATGTTGTGAGATTACATGATATGTTTAGAACAATTGCATTGGATAGAGATGCTAAGTTCTTGACTTACTTTTGAAAGACCTTGTGGTGTAAGTTAGGAATTAAGTTACTGTATTCTACTACTTTTTCATCCACAAATTGATGGTCAAACTGAGGTAGTAAATAGGACTTTATCTACACTAGGGTTTCTTGAGGGGCAAATTATAAACGGATCTCCACTTTTATGTAAGGGTAATTACCCCTACTAGAAGTGTAGGATGAAAATATATTTGAAATCCTAAAACAAATTGATTTGGAATGTTATTGAAAAAGAACCTTTTAAAATTGTTGGAAAATCATAAGTAGAGTTCTCAAAAAAAGATTAGAAAAAGCTTGATTTAAATGAAATTGTAATGAATATTTCGTATCGTGGATTAAATGAAAGTGATTTTAATAGAATCTATACATGCTCTTCTGCTAAAGAAATTTGGAATGAGCTAAAAAAGACTTATGAAGGAACATCTCGAGTTAGAGATACCAAAATAAGTCTTTTATGCAGATAATTTGAAAACTTTAAAATGCTCCCCAATGAAACTATAGATGAAATGCATAATAGATTTATTAACATAATAAATCATCTAAGTATGCTTGGAAAGAACTTTACTGATTTGGAAATCAATTCTAAAACTCTCAAGTCACTTCCAAAGGATTGGAAAGCCAAAAGGACAGCAATAGAGGAAGCACAAGATATCAGCGCCTTGAGAAAAGAAGAGCTTCTTGGTACACTCGAGACCCATGAGCTCATCAAGAAACAAAGAGAAGAAGGCAACAAGAAGGTTATTGCCCTAAAGGCTACAAGACAAGACTCAAGTGATGAAGAAGATGATGATGAACAAGAGGATCTTGTCTTGATAGCCAAGAAGCTAAGAAAATTTATGAGGTCAAAGTTTAAGAAGATGGAGGATGATAGTGGCTCCTCCAAGTACAAGAGAAAGGATGTGATCACATGCTTCAATTGCCAAAATCCAGGAGACATCTAGCAATATTGCCCGATGCTTAAAAAGAGATCAAAGGAGGAGAAGAACAAGGCTTACATGGTTACATGGAACAATGAGGACTCATCAAATTCAGATGATGAGAATGTATGTTTTATGGCCTTGGACAATGAGGTAACATCTCCTTTTTTTCCTTCGTATGATGAATTGCATGTTATGCATGAGAAGTTTTGTTGCAAATTGTTGAAAGCTAAAAAAAGGAATAGCATGTTGAAATCTTTAATGACAGAATTTGGAGATCAATTGGATAACTTTTAGACTGATCATGAAGCAGTTAAATATGAAAATGAAAAGCTAAACAATGAATTAAACAGTCTGAAAATAGAAAATGAAAAGATGGATATTAAATGTAAAAATTTGAAAAGCAAAAATACTGAATTAAAAGAAGTAAATGAGAAATTAAAGATTGAAAATGATCTACTAGATATCGAAATTAAAACAATAAAAGATAACAATGTTGCATGTGCTCATAGCTGTAAAAATGATAAGATCATAAAAGAGCTAGAATCTTTGAAAAATGAAAACATAATGGTAAAAGTTAGCCTCGATGATTCAAAAGCCACTATAGCTAAATTCAATAATGGCAAAAAGAATTTGAACACTTATTAGGAATAAAAAATGTGATACAAATAAATATGGAATTGACTATAGGGAAAATAATTACAAGTCTCACAAAACACGTTTTGTAAATGCCACATATACGACATGTAATTATTATGGCAAATCTAGCCATATTGCACATAATTGTGCAACAAGAAAATCAATGCATTTAAATCATCGAAGCAAGTTGATTTGGGTTCCTAAGAGAGAGGTTCTTATTCCACCTAACAAAAAAGGACTCAAACTAAAATGGGTACCAAAGAAATAATGATATGTTATGCAAGGATCCTCAAGTGGAAGCAACAAATGGTACTTAGATAGCGGATCCTCTAGGCACATCACCAGGGGCATATCTAAGTTTACATATCTAGACTTGAAGGATCATTGAAGTATTACCTTTGGGGATAATAGAAAATCAACTGTTTTAGGTGAAGGTAACATTCTCATTAACCAGGATTTAATTATTAAAAATATTTTGCTTGTTGATAGCTTAAAACATAATTTGTTGAGTATTAGCCGATTGTGCGATAATTGGTTTAGAGTAACATTTTCTGCTAAAAGGTGTTCTATTGAAAGAATTGACAATAACCAAGTATGTTTTGAAGGATATAGACAAGGAAATATTTACAAAATAAATTTAGATGATTTCAAAATTTCAAATGAAACTTGTCTATATTCTGGAAATGACAATAGTTGGTTATGGCATAGAAAGACATGCTACCATGGACATCATTTCAAAACTTGTTAAAAAAGGATCCTATCAAAGGTTTACCAAATTTAAATTTTAAAAAGGACAAAATCTACCATGCATGTTAAAAAGAAAAGCAAACTAAGACTTGTTATTTCCACATCTAGACCATTAGAACTATTGCATATGGATTTATTTGGTCCTACCCAAACCTTAAGTGTGGGAGGAGAGAAATACACTTTGGTTATTTTGATGATTTTACTAGATACATATGGACTTTCTTCCTTGCATCTAAAGACGAAACAAATCATGTCTACTTCAGATATTGCAAGAAAGTTTAAAATGAAAAAGGTCTTAATATTGTGACAATTCGAAGTGATCATGGGGGAGAGTTTGAAAATCATGAAATGGAAAATTTTTGCAATAATTTTGGTATTGGATACACTTTTTTAGCTCCTATAACCCCACAACAAAATGGTGTAGTTGAAAGAAAAAAATAGAACTTTGATTGAAATGGCTAGAACCATGTTGTGTGAAAATAATTTGCTAAAATATTTTTAGGTTTAAACTATGAATGCGACATGTTATATTTCAAACAAAATTTTTATAAAACCAATTTTAAAGAAAACCCCTTATAAGCTTTGGAAAGGCAAAAAGCCTAACATATCATATTTTCATCCTTTTGGCACAAAATATTACATATTAAACAATGGCAAAGAATACTTGGCTAAATTTGACTCTTAAAGTGATGAAGGAATTTTCTTTGGATATTCTTCAATAAGTAAAGCTTATAGAGTTTTTAACAAAAGAACTTTAGTTGTTGAAGAATCTATTCATGTTGCTTTTGATGATGTCTTGCCTAATGCATGTTTGAATGACGATGCTAATTGTATATGTGTTAATTTGAATAGAAATTTTCTTGAAAATAGCAATAAAGAAGACAAAGAACATAGATTGGATATTGATACATGAATCTGACAATGCTTATTTGCCTAAAGAATAGAAGTATGCTAAATCTCATCCTAAAGATTGGAGAACCTTCAAATCATGTTCAAATAAGATCTTCTTTAAGGAATTCAGGTAATCTGGTTTTCCTATCACTGTTTGAACCTAAAAATGTTGATGAGGCCTTAAAAGATGATTTTTGGATAAATGCTATGCAAGATGAGTTAAACCAGTTCACAAGAAATGATGTATGGAATTTGAATCCTGGACCTGAAAATAGAACTATCATAAGAACCAAATGTGTGTTTAGAAACAAGCTTGATGAATTTGGTTTAATAACAAGAAATAAGGCCAGACCGATTGCTAAAGGCAATGATCAAGAAGAAGGAATTGATTTTGATGAGACCTTTGCCCTGATTGCTAGACTAAAATATATAATAATACTTTTGGCATTTGCTGCTTATAAAAACTTTACTCTCTTTCAAATGGATATAAAAAGTGTTTTTTTAAATGGTTTTGTAAAGAAAGAAGTTTATATAGTGTAACCACTAGGTTTTGAAAATAATAAAATTTTCAATCATGTTTTTAAATTAAACAAAGCTCTCTATGGACTAAATCAAGCTCCAAGAGCTTGGTATGAAAGATTTGGTATCTTCCTATTAAATAACGGTTTTTCAAGAGGAAAAGTTGATACAACTTTATTTATTAGAAATCATAAGTTTGGTACATTGATTGTGCAAATCTATGTTGATGACTTTTTGTTTAGAGCTACAAATATGAGTCTCATAAAAGATTTTGTTGAGTCCAAGAAAAAAAATTTGAAATGAGTATGATGAGGGAACTCAATTATTATCTTGGTCTCCAAATCAAACAAGCTGAACATGGAACCTGTATCAATCAAGCTAAATATACAAGAGATTTGTTAACAAGGTTCAAAATGGAAAATTACAAATCAAAACCAACACTTATGAGCACAAGTATTAAGCTTGATAAAGATGGAAAAAGGTAAAAATATGTGAGAAAAGATGTATAGAGCATGATAGGCAGTTTATTATATTTGATAGCTTCTATAATTGACATCATTCTCTATATGTGTATGTGCACGATTTCAGTTTTGCCCAAAAGAATCACACTTGAATGTAGTATAAAAAATTTTCAAGTATCTTGCTGGCACGGTTGAAATTAGGTTATGGAATCCAAAATTTATTTCTTTCAATCTTATTAGATACTCTGATTCTAACTTTATTGAATACAAAGTAGATAGGAAAAGCACAAGCGGCACATGCCATTTATTTGAAAATTATTTAATGAACTCTAAAAAGCAAAACTCAATTGCACTCTCATCTGGTGGAGTTGAATATATTGCAGCTGGTGTTGTTGTGCATAAATTCTATGGATGAGACAAACTTTGCTTGATTATGGTATAATTTTTGAAAATGTTCCAATTCTTTTTGATAATACAAGGGCTATAAATTTAGCTAAAAATCCGTTCCAACACTCAGGGATCAAGCATATCGAGATTAGACATCATGTCATTAGAGATCATATTCTAAACAAAAATATTAGCTTGGAATTTATTGAGACAAACAATCAGATTGCTGATATATTTACTAAACCCATGAGTGAAGATCGTTTCTGCACTTTAAGAAGAGAATTGAGAATGATCAAGCAAGATGAGTGCTACATATTATTGAACTAAGTTGACATAGAGCATAATTTTAGGCTAAATAAGTTGCTAAATATGATATTGCCTAAAAATCTGGTCTGTACTTGTTTTATGTGCTAATATGTGATATTATGAGTTAATTGCTGCATAATTGTGAAGATTAGTGATTTGTTATGTTTGCATATCTAGTATTTGTGAGCTTGAATTTTGGTGAAGTCCTCGTGTGATGAGGCGAATATGGTGAAGTCTTACTGTGTGTAAGTATTATGGTGTAAAGTCTCAAGTGTTCAGGCATTTATGGTGAATCCTATCTATGAATAGGCGAAGTGGTGAAATCTTATGATGTAGGCAGGTAGTGAAGTCCTATGTGAGCATAGGCATGTGTGGTGAAATCCTATCGGTGTATAAGCAAATGTGTTGAAGTCTTATTTGTATATAAACATGTGATGAAATCCTATCGGAGTATAGACAAGTGTGGTGAAGTCCTATATGAGCATAAGCAAGTGGTGTGTGACGTCCTACATAGGTGTAGATAAGTGTGAAGTCCTCTATGATGAGGCATTTGTTTGAGTTGATTGTGTTACATATCTATACATCTCTCTTGTTTGTATATATTAAATATGTCATGTAAGTGTTTTTGATGGGACAAAGTGGGAGATAAGCGCGTGCACAATTAACTATATGTATAAAGAATGTTTTGATAGGGGGAGAATTTGACATAATAAGTGTAGTTTGTATTTTTTTTTTTCAAAACTAAGCACTAAAATCTGATTTGAAAACTGAAAAATTGAAATTTTCTTATAATATGAAAGCTTAATTGAGGGGAAGTATGTTGTAGTGAATATAAGTTAATTATGCATAATTGTCCTCTTCAAAAAGGGCGAAATTGTTGAACTTGGGTGTTCAATATGGATTTTGATGAGACAATATAATGTAAAAATAACCATTTATTTGTTGTAAAACTACACTTAATTAGTCATGAATATATATATATATATATATATTATGCATGCTTGTAGAATTTTTCTGTAGATTTTTAGCAAAAGAGGAGCATGTCAAGAGCAAAATAGGAAGCATATCATGGGCAAAACAGGAGCATGTCAAGGGCAAAACAGGAGTATGTCAACGATCAAGTCGAGGGTTAAGTTTAGGGCTCAACATGCCCAAAACTAAGGCAAATATTAGAGTAATTGTCAAGATTCAAATTTAGGCCTCGACATATCAAGATTTAGGGCTCGACATGCCCAAAACTAAGGCAAATATCAGAGTAATTATCAATGGTCAAATTTAGGCCTCGACATATTAAGAGTTTGGGCTCGACATGCTCAAAATTGAGGCTCAAAGATGTACACGTTTGAAAGGCTATCGTGGTTTAAGTTTGGACACGATAAGTGAGATGCGACAAAGTTGATGTGGACAAAAAAAAGAGCCATTGTAGTGCCTTTAATACATGAGAGATTATAGATGTTGTGTTTAATGGACTTTTGAATTTTCAAAGGCTATTTATATATAAAGTCCAGAAGACCAACAAAAGAAAAAAAGAGAACAAAGTGCCAAATTATTTTACAAGCTCATTAACTATGATCAAACAAATTATTTTTCTTGTTCTCTTGTACATGATATTTGCAAATATTAAGAGAGAGAAAAATACTCTAGTACTTAGTTCTTTTTATTGCTATTCATACAAAAGCACTTAGAGAGAGAAGGAAATATTTCTTATTTCCTATGTGCGTAATATTGCTCATCTTGAGCTAATCCTTGAAATTAATATAGTGGTGGTGAAGACCTCGAAAGAGGCAATTTGGTGAACCATAGAGAGTAGGCAAAGGGCTGAACTCCACGTTAAATATTTGTGTTGTTTATTCTCTTTATGTCTTTCATATTTATTATCTTTTTATCCGCTGCAAATTTATTTAAATTTTTTATTCTACTGCTTTAATTTTTTAAAATTCAAGTTTTGGGCAAAACACTCAATTCAAACCCCCTTCCCCTTTCTTGAGTATCTGCTGACTCCTTTGGATTTATCTCATTTACCTATGTCTGAACATTTTAATTTGGATGGAAAAAAGAAAGCGGAATTTTTTAAGCAAATTCATGATAAGTAAGACTCAACATTGAGAGAAGGATAGAATAGTATGCAAAACAAGCTAATAAAGGGCATTGTCAAGTAGTCTTTGAACCACGAGATTGGGGTTGGGTGCACATGCATAAAGAAAGATTTCGCGCATAGAGACGTTCTTAATTGCTTCCAAGAGGCGATGGTTCTTTTCAAGTTCTTGAGTGCATCAATGACAATACCTACAAGCTAGATTTACTTAGTGAGTATAATATAAGCACTACTTTTAATGTCACTTATTTGAGTCCTTTTGATGCAGGTGATGATTTGAGGACAAATAATTTTCAAGAGGAAGGGAATGATGGAGGCAAGGCAAAGAGATGGAATGTATCCAAACTAAAAGATTCAAAGATGAACTCAATGGCTTCATCCAAGATGTTCATGAAGCAGAGATCCCCTTGCACAACACCAAGGATGAATTAAAGCTTATCCATGTCATCAGAGTTAGCACGGGAATGGACCAACACAAGTTACAAACAAGCAAGCCTTAGGTTAGCATAGTACGCTGCCGGTGTAAGGACTTATGCCATTGGCTTACAATCGGCATAAAACTTTGTACATAATCATATGTTTAAAGGCTGCCATAAAGGCTGCTAGCTTTTGTCATATAGGCCACCAGCTTAGAGATTTAGGCCACCAACTTTCTTTGGCCGACAAATTTTGTTTTACTTATTGTCTTTTGAGTTTTCATGTATTAGTATTTATAGGTCTTTGCACTTGTTCTTGAACATCATATCTTTGAATACAAATTTGAGAGTAATTTCTCTTCGGTTCTTGAAAGAACTTTTCTAAACTTATCGGTTCATCCATGTCATTTAATCTTAACTTATCAATTGGATTTCCATCACCGATTGTAGCGTATTCTTTATACCATGGTTCTTACTTCCATATGAGCAACAGGTCGCGGTTTCCATTCGATCTTGAACAATCTTGGGATTGATTTCCAGATTTAGGTATCGGGTTTGTCATAGGTTAGCGTGGTTTGTATCAATGGTTCCAAGCCTTTTCCATTCAACAAAAGCCTTAACTTTTTCAGGGTCCATAGAAATCTTTTTTGCTAATACTTCGTATCCAAGAAAAGATATTTGTCTTAACTAGAAATCACACTTTGATAGCTTAGCATACAACTTATTCTCTCTCAAAAGTTGGAATATCATACATAAATGCTCATTATGTCATTCATTCAAAGTGGAATCAATGAAAACTATCACACACACATCTAGCAACGATCGAAAAATCCTATTCATCAGTCCATGAAGATTGTTGGTGCATCCATGAACCTAAAAGACAACCAAAAACTCCTAATGACCATACTGTATCTAAAAAGATATCTTAGGTATCTCTTCAGCTTTAATCCAAATTTGGTGGGATCTAGACCTTAGATCAACATAAGAAATACTTTTGCTCCACGTAACTGTTCAAGCGGATAATCAATCCTTGTACTTATTCTTAACATTAACCTTGTTCATGCCTCTGTAATATATACAAAACCTCATAGATCCATCCTTCTTTTTGGCAGACAGCACAGGTGCTCCCTATGGCAAAATGCTGGGGTGAATAAACCCTTTGTTTAACAACTCTTATAGCTGTGTTTTTAACTCTTTTATTTCCATAGGTGTCATCCTATAAGGCAGTTTTGATATTGGCGCCATTCCTACAACAAGTCTATGGTAAACTCAACTTCTCTTTGGGGCATTAGTCCTGGTAGGTCATCAGGAAAGATATCACAAAATTCACACACTGTCTGAATACTTTGAACATCAAGCTTTCCCATCCCTTTGTCCAAATGATATATTGTGCACTTTTCCAACTCATCAACTCTTTTTCCTAACATTTCAACAGCTCTTATTTCCATCTGATTACTCTTGAGCATCTTCTTGTAAACTCTACTCTTTTCTTTTCCTTATTTATAAACAAAACCATCTTGCGTTGACAATCCATTTTAGCATTAGCAACAATCATCCAAGTCATCTCTAGAATGACATAGTTCTTCGGTATATCCACAACTATAAGGTCAGCAACAGTTTCTTGGCCATTTATCCACAACAGACATTTCCTTGTCACATCTCAGGTAACAATCGTACCTTTGATAGGATTTGAGATTCCTAAACCTTTATCCGTTGCCTCAATACAAAAGCTAGCTTTTTTATTAAACCCAAGATGACAAAGGAATACGTAGCACAGATATCAAAGAGTGCATATGCAGGGGTGTCTTTCACTTATATTGTTCCTAATTACCATTTGTTTTCTAGTTGATAGCTTGATTAAGAAACCTTTTATTCCAACTATCCAACGTGCACTTATCTCAAAACTCAAAAGGTAAGGTTAAACACATACCTATTATCAGACCAGAATCTTCTATCTCTTCGTCATCATACTGCTCTTTCCATCCTTCTACTATTGAAATCCCATGCATAGAAAACATTTGGGCAACACTTGCTGATTTGCTTTCTTAGCTACTTCCTTTTTTCTTATCCATTACTCCACTAGTTCCTTTGGACTATGTAGCTCCTCTTGGTTGGATCCTTTGAAGACAGGTAGTTGATACATGTCCCGCATTGTTACAGATAAAACATGTTGCT
This sequence comes from Combretum micranthum, assembly GCA_024138025.1. Classification (NCBI taxonomy): domain Eukaryota; kingdom Viridiplantae; phylum Streptophyta; class Magnoliopsida; order Myrtales; family Combretaceae; genus Combretum; species Combretum micranthum. The sequence goes on from JAMXBD010000347.1 coordinate 98,565, forward strand.
TCTGCCCTCTTTAGGCAACCATTGACTAGGTGCCCACTTTTTCCACAAAAGAAGCATCGATTCCTAAGATGAGGGTAATCCCTGGGGTAATGGGATTCCTCATGCTTCCAACAAACAAGAGTGCCTTTCTTAGAGTCTCCTCTTTTGGGTATCTAAAATGTCTTAAAAAACTCATTCCTTTTAGGGGGCGAACATGTTCCAAGATTGTCATATGGCATCTTCCCAAAGGTTTAGCCTCTCTTTCTGTACCTTGCTGCCTCATACCTTTTGGCACATTTAATAACTCGTGCATTTTCCACCAGAATAGAGAAATCTTCAATCTTAAACTCAGCAAGCCTTCTCTGATAATGGAGCTCCAAACCAGCTATGAAAGTCTATCTCTTCAGCTCATAGGTATCTTTATAAGCACTTAGGGCAAACTGCAGTAGCCTATTAAACTCGTATTTATATTCATCAATATTTTTACTCCCTTGTGCAAGGTTCATTAAACTAATGCTATACTTTGCTCTTAAGTTGCTTGGATAGTACTCCCTCAAAATCTCACTCCTAAAATCTTCCCACATGATTAGCTGTGATAAAACTCGTTCCTTTAAGTCCTACCATATCTTAGCTCTTAACCTTAGCATATACATTCCATAGGGCACTTTAAGATCATTAAGTAGTTGAAATACATTAAAAGATCTCTCCACCTGAACCAACCAACGTTCTACTTCTTTAGATTTTCCTTGGAATGCTTCGAAATATCTATTGATAAACTTTAGAAACATGTTTCTTTGTGGTCACGAGATAGGTGCTTGAGGGAACTATACATCATGCCTAACAAGAGGTGGCACTTGACTTTCAGCAGTCAACTTAGCGGGTTAATCTACCTAATTGCCGATAACATAGGAGTTCGGTTACTCTATGGCGTTATTGAGGGTACAACAGGTGGTTCAGCAGGTACATCTGCTAGAGCAGCTTGGGGTGTTACTCAGGGTTATTGCCTTCCTTGCAAAGCTTGCAGAATCAGGGCAATCTACTACTTATAGCTAACAAGATCGCTTTTAACCCGCTAGGGAGTAGTAGAGGTACATTTTGTGGTTCAGGTTGCATTTGTCCAGTAGGTTCATGAACTTAAGGTTGAACCTTTGGCGCACATAGATGAGCATTCCTTGCTCTTCGTCCTTGTCCCCTATTTCTAAAGCAAAAGGGTTAGTCTCGTTGTTTCACTTGTCAACATTAAGACAACTAAACAATACATACTCTACAACAAAAGCCACATATAAATCTACAAAACTCCCCTAGAGGTAACTACGTCATCAACACTCTTAACACGCATCCCCTTAAGTCTACCCCCTTCCTATCCACATAAACCTTACACTCCATTCTATTGATGTGCCTAAGATTCTAGGTCTATCCAGCTATATCCTTATAAAGATCTTATATATTTTGAATTTCCTCATCTGTGCAACCTTAGCTTTGATAGCAACTCCTGTCACACGCCCACAAAACACCTTAGCAATATTGATGCCCATTTTTGCAACAAATTAGAAATTATAATATTCAAATAAGCAAACTAGGCCCTTTCAAGAAGATTTTATAGGCCTCAAACTAGTAGGATACTCTGTAGCGTAGACAATTAAAATAGGATCTGAGGTTGTCAAGATGAGAAATTTCACTTATATATAAGTTTCATATAACAAGTCCTTTACATACAACTTAGGGTAAGCTTCCAAACATAATTTTAAACCTACTAGAACGATATATGGGATAACCTATACAAAAGGTACTATCTTCCTCTCGCTCAACCTTGTTTTCCCACATGACTTACCACGTCCTTTTGCTTCTAGACAGCATAAACTCTATGGATCCTTGAAAATACATAAATCCGTAGGAGTGTGAGCAAACCATAGCCCAGTAAGATAATATGATCAGACCACACTTCAAAACAAATGCCAAACAAGTTTAGTCTCAACCATATCTAATGTAACACTTAACCATATGAAATGCATAGTTAGATTAACAAAATCCAAACCAATGCAGATTTATGCCCTCTCTTGGGGGTTGAAGGACTAACTCAAGTAGTCCATGCCTAGAAGAGACTGAGAATTAAGGAATGAAAAATTTTCCAAATTTATCTAGTATTATATATATATTTATATATATTTATATATATACTTATATACATATGTAACATTTTTCAACTTCACCTTAGAACCTCAGAAATTCCACTAAGTATTAATACCCTAAAGCCAACTTCAACTCATGCGATGTCTTTCGATGATTACTTAATTCTCGTGGGACTAATAGACCTATGGTACTCCCAACTAGATTCCCTGGCATGATAAGGCATTACCATAGAATCGAAATATCAATACATGATGTGAGTACCATACCAATGTAAGTATGTTATTGTACAATGCATGTCTATTTTAAATTAAGGGTCAGATAAAACTTAGATCAAGTTATCCGTGACCATATAATGTCCAAACAATCATTAGTATGCATTGTACATCAATAACAAGCAATTGGTTATCACTTCTAGCATCAAAGCTTGTCACTCATTCAAGCACTATATAACACACATTATTCCTTTCCCCCAACATAACCAATTATGATCATATGAAAACATGTGCAGCTACATTACAAACACAACAACGTAATAAGATTGAAGCTATTCACCTATACATCTTGCTTAGAGATTGTAGTAGTTTGCAGGATACTCTGGATATTTGTTTATGGTTCCTATAGAATAACATGCATACATTACTATACATATAATTGAGAAGGAACTCTTATTAGAGCCTACGTGTCCTAGATTCACGTTATAAACTTTTTATCTTATGTGGCTCTTATTACTTACTACATAGGTTGGGTCAATGGTAGCTTAGGAAGAGTCACAAGGTACTTCACAACTAGAAAACCAAGTCGTGTCCTAGCAACTGGGGGTCTCATACATCCAAAAAAGTTGATAGCTTTGATCACGGGATGTGTTGAGGGCTCAACTTAAGTCACGATAGAAATTGTGCTCCAAACGCTTAATTTTACCTTAGTCGCAGCTTCCCTTAGCTTCAGTCACTGGGTACGTCGAGGGCTCGACTTGAGCTACGACTAAATCTGTGTGTCAACTTATACCCTTCGATTCTTACTCAAAGTCTACCATTATTCCAACCTGAGGGCAAAACTAGGTCGTATTCTCCAATACACTTACAGAAAAACAACTAAACTTACTCCATTTCAGAACTAACCCTTCCATAATAGATGCTTGCACCAAAATGCATATAGAAATAACTTAACACCACAACTTCATACAACTCACTGATCTAACATAAGTCTTTATCTTCTTATTCCTAACCCTAGATCTAGCATTTGAGTTTTAGGATAGTTTTACTTTGTTATGTTGCATGTCCTGTTATTTTTTATTTAGTTGAGCTAAATTAGTTTTATTCATAAGCATTTTAATGGACATGTTATGACTCTAGACCTAAACAAATCATGAAGCAAGTTTTTACATGTTTTTAACATTTCTTTGCAAATGAGACTCAATTTTACTTGTCTAACTAGTAACATCTATTAAAATCGACGTTTCACAAGTGAACGTTAAAATATGCACATGTACTGGTGTATTTAATGAATATATTTTTTTGCAACTTTTGAAAATAAAGTAGACGAAGTTACTTGTCGTGCTTTTCAAGATTACTTATTTACTTCTTCTCAAAACACTGGTTGTGAAGCTTATAAATGCTATCTTAGGGTCTTTTGAGTTAAGAATGTGAAGGTTTGAAGAAATGATTTTAGGTACGTAAAATATATTATGTTAGAAAAGTAGATCTCAAAAATATTATGTTCATTTTCTAAAAACAATGACGTTTAGTCGGTGTAAACTTTCAAATCTCATGTTACTTTTCTTTTACGTAAAAAAAGGTAAGTATGATTTAATTAGGAAATGTCACTTCATAATTTAATGAAAGAAACTTTATTAAAAGAAAGGATAGCATGTTCATGCTTTAAAATTTATGATGAACAACTTGCAAAGAAATTTTTGGTACTTTTGGAAAAGATTTAATTATAAGAAGAGAAAATAAAAACCTTTAATGTATATAAAGCAAACAGATTATGATATCTGATGGACATTAATTAATATATAATCAAAACATTTATTATTTCAGGGCATTAAAACTAAGAACTGGATATATAGTTCAAAATTGGTGAAAATAAATTTTAAATTATTATTTAGTATCTTGTTTTTTCATGAATTATTTCTAAGTTCTTTTTTCTCTAACCAAAGCATTCAAGATTTTAATTCTTTAATTTTCAACTCAAGCTATGGCAAAAACTCGAGGATTACATAATAACTAACCAAAAGTTATGATTAACCGAATTTTCAATTATAACCATAAAAAATTAGAACTTTTTATTTCATAATTAAATTAAAAAATTACAAATTAACAAGTTAAATAATATGATCACATTCAAAAATGACAAATCAACAAATTAAATAACAATTAAACTAACAAATTAAGAATATAAGTCTAATTCTAGTTCACAAGGTTTTAAAATACAATACCAACATTACACAAATTAAAACTTTGTCTTCTCCTTATTACAAATTACAACACAATAATGAAGAACTTATTTAAGATATGAGTTCTATCTATTTATATTTTTGAAATATTAATTATACTTATATATTATATATATACATATATATTTTGGACCGGTTAACTAAAACCATCGGTTTTTGTTGGTTATAAACTAAAACCGAAAACCAAAAAAATAAAAATCTCTAATCTAAACCAAAACCAATAGACCGATTTGGATTCGTTTGCCCATTTTGATTTGATTTTTAGGTTTCATTAGTAAGCTTTGTTTGACATGATGAAATGAATTAGTAAGAAAAGAATGTGAAAGAAAGGAAAGTTGAGGGAATTTCATTAGAGAATTTGAGTCATTTAGATAATGAAAGGAAGGAAATTGGATGGAATATTAATCACTATAAAAGATAAAATAAGGTATAATGATAAATTACTTATATATCCCTAAAAGATAACAAGTTAAAAAGAAGGGTATAATAGTAGTTAAAAAAAAAAATTCCTATGATGAGACCTAGAAAAATATTATCTTCATTTTCCGTTTCTCTTGTTTTCTCTTCTAAAACAAAGAATAAAATTTAGTTCCTTTCATTTCTCTTACTCTTAAACATTTCTTCTTTAATCCCTCATAACAGATACTGTGCTAAGGCCAAGCATGACATCAAACATATTTAGTTATTGCTTCTGTCATAAGGACAATAATTAGCTCTAAATAAGACGGATCTAATATAATATAGTATAACTAATTATGGGTGATGGGTACACTTTTACAAGCACCTTGTGAAATCAACAAGGAGAGACAATATCATCATATATGCACGTATCGCACTTGTATTCGAGTTAGTAGTGGAGCTTTAATATTTAGTGCTTCGACCTGCAACTTACGTTCATTTTCATCTTCCTTGCTACATCTCATATTGGAGCTCTTATACGATGTGGCTATAGTTGAGACTTGTAAAGCCAAGCACATTGACGATGTAAAATGAATGCAAGAAATGAGGATCGACAAACGATAGCCACCATTTAACTAAGTTCACACATGCAAAAGAGAGCTTTAGCCAAGAGTCTTAATACCTTATTTAATGGCAAGCAAATCAAAGGAAACCTAGTTGTTATGCATATAGTGGCAAGCTCAAACAATTATTCGGTAAGGCAACGTATATAAACAAATAATTTATAAAAAAGAAAAAATTATTCAATGGGGCAATCCTTTAAATGCATAATGTATATTTAAGGAAATTAAGAAATCAATGGGGCAGCTACTGTCAGGGCTTGCCTTAAGGGAAAGCCACGACCCAGAAGCAAAAAGCGAGAGACAAATGGATGTCATTTATAAGCAAAATGATGATCGTATTTCTACGCAAGCCGCAACTGTTTAAATAATTTTTATACATACATGATGTCTCAATTTTTTCATTAATTAAAGACATAAGTACAAAATACTTAATTATATTTGTCGTAGGTTCTGCTCTCAAAATACCCCCAGTCGTGATAGTACCCTTTAATCTTTTGTCATACTTGAGAATAAACAAGTATCCCCTCAGCTCTTGTTGAGATAAATGAGTGGATAAAATAAAATACACAACAAAATAGAAACACATGTGTAAACATATATAAATAGAATAATTATGCAATTGATGTATGCCATGCTAATGCACGTGACATGCATTGGTACCAGGATTCTAGCCCAGCCTAGCTTTCATCTGGTTAGTTAACATTCCGGACATCTAGAGAAGAAATCCAATAACCTAAGGCTGCAAGTAGCTAAGGAGTAAGACTCCCTATAAATTCAGCTTAGCAGACTAAAATAGTAGCCATAAATTGATTTGTTAATGCGAATCTATATGTCAAAAATCCAACCTAGCATAATAAAAATTTTGCAAATATGAACCATAGGTTCTTTTTCATGCAAAGCCATGAATGCATTAATGGTAAAAAATGGCACAAATTTCATATCAATAAGGATTATAATATCAAAGTCATCTATTAATTAAAGTTTCATTATTTTTACTTAGACCTATATATAAGGTTATACCTAGGTGAAACCTTATAAGGTCAATCCTTTGTAAAGGAAATTATCAAATCATCAATCATAGGTACAACAATCAATAAAGAAATCACTCAAAATTATGCAAACAACAAAAATATACATAACTCAAATCACAAAATCAGTAGACACAAGTTTATTGTCAGCAAAACATAAAATCCATTGACTTGGGACCTAACGATAATATGTTTCTTCTTCGAACTGCATAGGTCCCTCAAGTAGCTCACCTAACAAAGTATTTTCCCTCATTAATATTCATTTTATGTTGTTTTTTTTTTCATTCAAATACATGGCCTTTAAGATAATTAAGCTAGTAATTTAAAAATTTTTTTATGATCTAATCTTATAAAAAGACAATTGATAAAAGGGATGGAAGCTTACGAAATCATATGAATAATAATATATTAAATTACTGTACTACTTTACTTGACTACCATAAAAATCAATGATGGCATCTCACTATATTTGATATCCTGTAACTCTTAAGAAAAATTAAATAGCAATAAAGGATGATATATAGAGTGAATTAGTTAACATGATATGTGGGATTTTTATCTATTTTCCTATTGACTTTTGGACCGTTTCTAGTCATTTTCATAGTTAGTTAAATTACTTAACAGAAACTTCAATAGAAATATAGGATTCGAGTTGTACTTTTTTTTTGGGGGGGGGGGGGGGGGGGGGGGGGGGGGGGGGGGGGTGGAGGGGACAACATAGAATGCATGTCGGAGCATGCAATTAGAAAATGGAACCGAAAGTTTTCCCAGTTGAGAATAACATATTAAATATAATATTAGAATAAAAAAAATTGTGTGGTAAAATACCACTAAATTTTTAGCTAATGGAACTGTAGCTAAAATCGAGCTGTAAACATTTTTATAAGAAAATTAACCAAGTCTAAAATTTCCTAATTATTTAAGATACAAATATATCGTTTCATTGTTATTTTATAATACTTGTAATCTTGATCTAAAAAATATATATTAACGAATCGATAAAAAAAAAACATGAAGATATTTACATATATATATATATATATTTTTTTTTTTCTTTCCCAAAATTCATATAAGTATAGAATAGTATATAAAACGTACTTACTTATAAACGTAGGCATGTGAATGTAGCCCTTTTTGTTGTTGAGTTAGAGTAACAAGAACAAATTGTCCTTGACGTTACGGGGCTTCATCTAAGTTTAATCTATAGCAAGTATTCATGATTTACGAAAACCTTGGTGTTATAAAAGGTGAACAATGGCAAGAGCAAAGTGATATGATAAAGCACACACAAGATTTATGTGGAAAACTCAAATCGAAAAAAACCACGGGCAGAGGCGAGAGATTCACTATATGTCAATAATGGAGTACAAGAGAGAGAGAGTAACAAATTACAAATCAAAACTCTCTCATTTTCTCACTTTACAAACCCTAACAAAACAATATTTATATATTTATACAGCTAGCCGACAATAAATGAAATTTATGTCTCTTAAATGTATAATGAATGAATAATAAATGTGTAGTTAAATATTCATTCGTTATACAAATACCAAAATTATGACTCTTAAATGTATAATGAATAAATAATAAATGTATAGTCAAATATTCATTCATTATATATTTGACTACGAAAAACGGTTACTGAAAATGGGTCATAAACTCCAACACTTGGCTACTCATAAGTATATTAGAGTAATTCGAGCTGTTTACGTAAAAAAAAAAAAAAAATGTAATAGATTCTATTTATCACGGCCTAATTGCATTTCATTCTATAGGTTACTAAGTCCCATTTTTATATATATATATATATATATATATATTTGCTTGAAAACCAAGCAAGTAATTGCGGTGGAAATTTCCATCTAGTATCAGATTATTTACGTGTCCAGATAGCCAAGCGATCTGTAGTGCACAAGTTTCCTGACATTGATTGCACTAATTTCCAATGCCTTCCTTATGAAGGATTTAAAATTCCCTCTAAAGGCTTCCTCATTTAAGATGGTAATGACACTTATATTATGAGGTAAATGTTAATCTATTAATGGCAACAAAAGTTTCAGTGACATATAATTCTATCTTGATTTAACATTTTTATGATATATTTTCTTGATTTAATATTTTTATGATATCTATATTATTAAAGCAAAACCACCCCTTTTGGTGTCTTTAGTATAAATATTTTTAGAGTAAATGTTTTTAGCATATGGGCATAAAATATTTTTCATATCCCTGAAATCATGAAAAATAAATAAGGTTTGAATATAATTAAATAAGGGTTAAATAGACATAATTTTTTTCATTTTTTAGCAAATGAACGTAAAATATTTTTGGTGTCTTGAAATCATGAAATTAAATAAGATTTGAATAAAATTAAATAGGGGTTGAATAGACATAGTCTTTTTATTTTTTAGCATATGAGCGTAAAATATTTTTGGTATCCCTAAAATCATGAAATTAAATAGGGTTTAAATAGAATTAAATAAGGATTGAATAGATATAGTCTTTTTCTTTTTTAGCCTAAGCATGTATCTTTATATACCAACCTAAACCTCTAATATCATATTTATGCATGGCAGTTAGCCAACATCGAGAAGTTACTTGTGGAAAATAAAATTATAATTATGATTTATAATTAATTTTCTAATCTCTAGGACTAATTAAGGTTGTCATCTTCCAACTTGTCAAAACAATATATATATTTCATTTATATATATTGTTTTGTTTTATTTTCATACCCACCACGGATGCATCGTTTACTTGTATTTTATAAATAGTAGAACGTTATATTATATATCAAATCTCTATTATTTAATTTTAGTGTACTCAATATTTAGCACAATAAACTTTAGTTACAACTAATATTACTTGTAATTCTAATCATTCTAACAATTTGATTTTACATAGGTATTTCTTCTAACTTCCATGATCTCTTATTAAGGTTTTATGTTATGATAAAGTCGTATTTCACTAAATTTTCCTTAAACAAATCATGATAAATTTATTATAGATTTTATAGAATCAAGTGAAAATGGTACTTAAGTGTGTTTATTATATTAATTCAGGTCATGAAGGACTTATGAATCAAATACATGCAGGTTGGAGAAGTTTTGATCAATTTTGGATAAAAACAAAAGTACATTGGCCATTAAGGAAGCTACGCTGCCAACTTAGAAGAAATCTTCACCAACGCTGCAAATTTTTATACATACATCGGCAAAATCATTGGCTACATCGCTGGCTTTGAGCCGGTGTTGCGGTGTATAGAATAAAAATTTTTAAAACCGAATCGAATGCTGCTCGTGTTGAAGAAGAAATTAAGCCAGCTTCTGCAATTTTAAAGATATGCCGGCACAGGAAGAAATAAAGGCCGTCGGTGTTGAAGACGGCATATATTTATTGCTACTCCCGGAAATTAATTTTGACATTAAAGGTCGATCAAATTTAATTAAAGGCCACCGGTCAAATTTAATTAAAGGTTACCGCCCTTTAATGCCGACATAACTCCCCTACAACCCTTCATATATATTTATCATGTTGTCATCTGTTGAGAGAGATGAAAAAACCCTAGGCAAGATTTTTTCTTTTTTTTTTCCTTCATAGCTCCTTGATAGATTAAGGCATAGACACTAGTTAGCTTTTTCTTATTGATTTGAATAAGGATTCCACACCGGATTCAAGTAGAGACTTCATTTGTATTTGGATTTCAAGGACAAAATTTCTTTGATAGGTTATTTTGTTCTTTTTATTTTGTCTATCTATTGGATGATGTTTAGATGCTTGATTCTTTGGATCTTAAATTGGTTTTGAGTCTTTTATCCGGATTATATGATTGATGATTCCTGTTGTTGATTGATCACTTGTTTATATTCGGATTATCAATGTTATTTCACAAATCATGTAATTTTGGCTTAAATCTAGAATTCATGAATGACTAGGATTGTAATTGGGAAATTCTCTTCTAATCAAATTTGTGATTATCTAATTAGGATTGCATTTCACACAGCTATGGGTTGTAATTCTATTAGGGTTTGGTGAATAAGAAAGAATTATCAATTAATCACTTTCCTAGGGATAGGGAACATTGATTGGTAATTTTAGGGTAATAGTTCACTTTGGGAAAAGGAATTATTATCTTGTTCTTTACTATTGAAAAACTGAATCCATTGATGATTTGGATTGGCAAGTGCATTTTTGGTCAGTAGCATACATTGATTGATTATTCAGATATGTTAGCACTAAACTAAATCAATTACAGGTGTTAGAAATCCAAGATTTTCTATAGTTTAGTTTTATTAAAAGAGAATACAAAAAGAGAAACACATTTTGATTTTCCTAGCTATGAATTGGACTAATATAGTTGATAGTTAGTCCTCACTCCATGTGGATTAGACTTGGTATTCACTGAAATTTTATTATTACACATGCACCCGACACACTATCGATTAAAGATCTTCGTATTTAAAGGAAATTGAATACAACTAAAAAGAGTTTTTAAAAAGCATATATTGAAAAAGTGTGATCAAGTTATTCGAAGTAAATTTCCTACGATCCTAAAGTTTAGCATAAAGGTTCTAACTAGAACTGTTCATTGAACCGAACCGAACCAGACTATTTGAACCAAAACCGAATCGCTTCACATTAAAAATAAAAAAAGGGCCATCTTATTTATTTATAACACTTAAACATTAGATATCATGATTATATGTGACATTTCACTCTAATATCATATATGTATGTAGTATGTTAGAATAGGCTTGAAATGAAATCACAATTCTGAATTATAATAACATTCTTGTGTTTAGATACCTCTTTGAAAGGGAATCGAGTAAGATTTTAATTCATAGATTTATTAGGAGAAATTATGATTTTTTTTCCAATTAATGAAATGTAAATTACATTTTAATCACATTAATATTATTTATAGATATAATTTTTTGTATATATATTTCGTATTATATATTTTACATAATACACCATTAAATGTATTATATATTTAATAATATTAAACAAGCAATCTTTTACTCGTCTCAAAAGTTTCCCAGTATGTTTTCCAATTTTATTAATTTTAAATTCTTTCTAAAACTAGTAGACATGCATCAAAATGAAATAAAGCGTTATAATTAAGTTTAGAACATGCACAATTATTTAGTTGGTACAACGGAAATTTAAATATGTTATAAGGGAAGAATATTATAAATAAAAATGAAATTAATGTAAAAGAATTATTTTCTTTAGTTAGTGTTATAGATTTATTAAAAATATATGTTACTTTAAATTCACATGGAAAAATATTTTTAAATTGGGATAATATGTATATTTGAAATTTTTAAATGCATAACCTGATATGATGATAAGTAACTTTAATTCTTACATAACGTTCCTCAATCTAAACATCTTTTTATTTTCCCAGAAACTCAAATAGCTATTAATATTATTTATTAGAACTAAATACTTTTAAAAGTGGTTCAAACCAAACCAAACTACATTTAAAGTGGTTCAATTCATTAAGAGTTTGAATCAAATTGTTTTAAATGCGATTTAGTTCGACCCCTGAACCAAATCAAATCGAACTATAAACACCCCCAGTTTAACCGTAGTTCCATACTATTATATATATATATATATATATATATTAAAAAAGACATACTTGAAATATGAAATTTTGTAGGTTACTCTACATTATTTTCTTTAAATTCTAATATTACTGACTGAAGTTGTGATGTTATCATGCCCCACTCTGAATTTGCCACCATATGCAAGAAATAATCATTTTGCTATTTCAAACTATCAGGCATCATCACCTTGATCGGAGTTAATTTTACCATATTATAAGGGAAAACTTAAACAAATTGTTTAAAAAGCTAAATAATAGGAAAAATTATACCAAAAAAAAAAAATCAACCTATGATGGTAAATTCAAATGAGATATTAATGTTTCTAGTGGTTAAAAAAAGGATCATTGTTTTACAAAGTGGCTTAAATAAGTTATCAATGTTTTAAGTAGGTGACACATTAACACAAAAGAGAGATCCTTATCTGCATCATTTATATATAACATTGATTTTTTTTTTTTTTAGCTATTGAAAAAGTTGATACCTTATTTGATCACTTTATAAAACATTAAACTCCTTTTCTTAACTACTTGAAATTTTGATACCTAATTTGAATTTATCTTTAAACATTGATACCTTTGATATAATTTACCTCTAAATAATACTTTAAATTAAAAGAAACACCAAGTTAATGAAAAATGAAGGTAGTTGCAATGGCTTGGCTTTATAGTGGTATAACTTGTATATATAAACTTTGAACATGACCTATGATATGATATAAGTTAAGTTTGTGGTGGCTCTGCAAACACGATTTTGTGAGATAGTTTAACCGAAAGGTTCACATAACATTTTCATGAGATAAAACATTGCAAAATAAAATTATATATTGAAGACAAATTGCACATAAGATAATATTCTTATAAGATTAGTCAAAATACAAATTAAAGGGTGCAAAAAATGTATATTTAACTCTAAAGTTGCTAAGTGTGTGATTGGAATATTTCGAACTTTTTTCTTAAAGTTGTGAAGGCTTTATAATAGGATGAAACTACACTGTAAGTGGCATTCAGATGCTAAAAATAGAGTTTGGACACTAGCATTTAGATGCTAACCTAAGCGGATAGGCCAATAATGTACTGATCAAGGTCATTATTAGGGTGGATGGCACCCCCCACCCCCCGATATGGCTAGAAGGCATTTGATCATATGTTAGTATCCTACCAGGTAGAAGCCAGGGCATGGCATCTGGATGGTAGGCACTTTCATTTATGCTGAGAGGTTTTATGATAGTAAAAAGTTGGTAACGTCCAGATGCCAAGGCCTAGTGTGATAGATATATGTTTTTTTCTTTTTACCTTGTTTTTAGATATAGTGTGGATGATAGAAGGTTGTAGTGAGGCCAATGAAAATTCCTAGAAGGCATTAAGTTGATCGTACAAAGTTTATCACTGATACGATTAGGAAACTAGCCACTGGAGTCATTGAATGCAAGGGAAAACTTGTCAAATTTAGGCAACAACTTGATCTTCTCCAATATGTTTGGTAGAATGTAACAAGTTTTTGAGAGCTTTCATTTGCTAAGAAAGAAGCTTACATAATTCTTTTGTCTTGTATTCATTACTTGCAATCTTTACTGAAAGAAAATATTGTGTAGTACTTGAAAGTGTGTGTGTGTGTGTTTTTTTTTTTTTTTTTTTTTTTTTTGCCATTTGTGAAAGGGCGCTGCTCTTGAAAAGTTTTGAATTTATATTAATAGAGTTGTGTGCAGCTTCGAGTGGGCAAAACCTTTGTTGATTGATAAAAGTGGTGCAAAGTCATTGATTGTAGGTATATTGTGTACATAGAGAGTAGAGGGTAGTCTGAATTCCACGTTATATTCTACCCTGAATTCTCTTTCCATATCTCTTTTACATTTCAAGCACTCTATTATTGTTGTTCATTGTTATTGATTTTTATTTTTGTGCAAATTTGCACAAATTTGCAATTAATTTTAAAAAATGGTTAAAATTTGTTGCCAAACCCAATTTTACTCTAGAATGCGTTTAGGTAACAAATTCTTAGAGACTAGCTCTAACATCAATTGTGATATTAATTGCCTAAACTCGGGGGAGGTGGGGACAGTGTTGTGGTTTAAAGATCATGGCAACTAATAAACTAGGCTATCTAGAGGGAAAAGCTATTTTTAACTAAAAATAATTATCCTTATTAGAGATGTACAAAAGAAAATAATTTGTGGTGAATGTATGTTAATTATGGAGAATTAAATGAGATAATAGTTGAGGATGATTTCTTTATTCAACTTTTTGAAGTCTTATTTGATGAGTTATATGAATCATGCTTAAGGATGTAACTTGGGTGGGCTTAGGAAAGGTCATATAAGACTCGAGTACACCTTACCTCTTTAAAAGGTCTCCTAAACTTAACCCAAAACCCAATAAGGTTTTAATCATCATACCTAAACCTACCCCTATAAGATTTTAATCTACCCACCTTACCCCCATAGGGTCTCTCTCTCACTCTGTGGTTTGTTATATGGTAAAGTTGAAGAAATAACATGAATGTTGGAAAGTATGCATGCATGGATTGTTCAAGCATTTGATCAAACTATAAAAATACCATCTTGATAAATAATCCATACAATCGTCTTTTACTAGAATTATGTCTTGACATTTAATATTAATTATATGTTGTTGTTAATGTCTTTTTTTTATTAGTAAATAATTTATGCTGATATTCCTAACCTATAATTTAGGCTCATTTCTATACATTGTTTTTGTCTTCTTCAAAGCTATTGCTATTAATATGTCAATCTATTTTAGTTAGAAATTATAGTATGTTTTGAGTTTAAGGGGAAAAAATTTTGCATTACCATCTCATTATGGGAGGCTTTAGTAAAAAATCTTCCGCAAATTTAAGGTAACATTTTATTTCTTGGTTTGGAAGCTAAATCTTGATATAAAAAGCAGTATTAAAAATTTTTTAGCATGTTTTTTAGCTTCACAAATTTGATTACAGGTTCACAACAAATTGAATACCGACCTATAGACATGGTTGTCAAATTCATGGTTTTAATATTCATTAGAAGGTATAGAATTGATAGAATCATGTAAAATTAGTAAAGTTGTAAAACTATTAGAATCATGTATCTAAGTTTATTATTCTACTAAAAGTTTATATACAAATGAACTTGCTTATATTTAAAATAAGAAAAAAAAAGCATATAAAATAAAAAACTTGTAGAATTTGTGGTAAGCTTATGATTTTGACAACCATGCCTATAGATTTTTAGATGTGGAGTTAATTACCATGCTTTGAACTTTACACAATCTATTAGTGAAATGGGAAGAAAGCTGGTCCAACGAATGAGATCTTAAAACAAACATTACATTGCTTTGCACCAAAGGAAGCAACTGATGGAAAGAGTATGACTTGTGAGTAAGAGTGATGAAAGGTTGGGAAGAGATTTTGTTTCCTTTTTTTTTTTGTTTGAATTGTATGTTTTTATAACTATTCTATTTTATTTTTTTAATTTTATCAGGTTGGGTTTCTATTGTGTCATAACTATAACCTGGGAAGCCTTGACCTAATCTTAAACCCTATAAGATAACAAAAATTCTCCTAAAGAAGTATTAAAACTTAAAAGGGACAGTGGGTTAAAACCCTATACTGACCTGCCTAATTGCATCCCTGATCATGCTATTTTCGTAAACTAAACTATGATTGGGTACCATGTAAAGGACCCATATGTATTTTATCAAATAATCACATGTCAAGTCCCCCAACCATGTATAATACTCAAGATATTATACGTAAGGTTGTCTAAAAAAGAAGGAGTTTATGCTCATTGCTCGATCAACTTGTCAAAGTATCAGATTTTACAAAACTACTCAATCAAGAGTAGATAACTTAAATTATAAATATGATAGTATTAATTATGATACTTCAAATTTTGCAACTTGAAATCTCAACTATATAAGGAAAAAACTTAGGTGCTTTCGGTTTACAAAACATAAGCTTTTAAGTAAGCCTTAATCTATATAATTACATCCTAAAAGAACAAAGTTTTTCTTCTTCTTTCCAAGAAAACAACATTGTAAAGTCAGGAGTCCTGGTTGTCCTACATCAAGAAAAGCCTCCCAATCCATTCCATAGTTTATATCATCATAATATCATCATCACTGTGAAGGAAAAGTGAACAGGGCTTGGTACATGTAACACAAGCAAATGTAAGATGGCACGCAACCTTAACTAATTAAATGCAAGGAAAAATGAAATTATTTATCCTTACTTATGTGAAACAATTCAACAATGGAGCATTCAAACTCTGATTACAATCCTAAGGGAATCTGAGGGTCTTGAGCAACAGCAGTTGCTTAGGGGGTTGATATAAGTAGCTCGAATACTTATATCTCCTATATAACTTTACAATTAATAATCTCATCTAGGGATCACCGCCGTTACTCAACTTTATTATCTTAATTCATAATGCCATCTATTCAATCGTCCCAAAATGTGAACTAAGTCATATCATTTCTTCTTAAAAATAAGCAAATGTTATGCCGATAACATTCCTTCTATCAATTACCCGACTAATCTACTTATGAAAGTTATTGCATCATGACAAGGGTGGCCTAAGCACCTAATCTACCATGTCAACCTTGTTAATAGGGTTGCCTCTTCCTGAAGGATTCAATGACAACACACAAACAATTCAAACTAATTTTGAGCTAACCTTTAATTAAAGTTGATTTAATAATGCCTAACCTAGCATTCCACAAATAAGTTACTGCATACTTGGATTTACGGAACTATCAAACAAGGAACATGAATTTAAACTCAACGGAGCTTTAGAACTTGTTGAGGAAAATCATTTCATAGAAAACAACATTAATCTATATAAAACAATAACAATTAAACTTTCATCAACTTAATAAAATTCAATCATCCTACAATATACTCATACAAGGACAGATATTCACATCATATTCGCTATTCACCCATCTATCATTATTATTCATTCATTTATTTATTTAAATATATATATATATATTTATAGACATTACAGGGGATCTATCTGTAAGTGACAAAGGCGTGATGTCTATCATGAGCACAATCACGGTTGTGATCTTAGGCAGTGGTATATTTCATGCCTTGTCATGTTCGTAATGGGAGATCATGCCCCTATAATGGCCATGATGTAAGCCATGATCAGAAATATGCCCTAATAATTGTAAAATGATTTCTTTAAAAAAGTTCTTGAGAAAATCACACCCTATGTAACGGCCGTGATTTTGGCTGTCTTAAGCTTTGAAAACCACATAGATAAGATAGCAGCCCTTATAACCGCCATAGTGTAGTATCATGTTTTAAAACACTCAAAGGAGATAACGGGCTTGGTAACAATCGCGATCAAGGCTATTTCACATTTTAAAAAGTACTCAGAGGAGATCATGGGCCGTGTCACGATTGTGATCATCAGGAAAAAGCTTACCGAGGATATAACAGCCTCAAACATGCCCATTTTGTACAGAGCAAATCCTTTGATACATATTCCGAAAATTTCAAAGTTTTACATCTTCTAACTCTTTACTAAGTTCTTATTTGTTTGTAAAATTATGCCAAAACTAACCTATAAACACAATATCAACCATTGGTGGGTGTCGACTCCAACAAATATAAATTCCTACTCTAAAGATTTGTATGTAGCAGTGAGCAGGATTGATCCACAAAGATTGGTAAAATCTCTTTCTATTCAGAGATCAAAATAAGAAAATAAGAAAGGGAGGGGGTTGTGAAATTAAAAAAAAAAAAAACAATTATATCTAAAATAAGCAAACACAGTTTAAGAGTTAATTCAACATCAAAAGATTCCTAACCAAAGGTATTACCACAACTCAATTCACAAAATTGATCATTGATGCAAAAATCTATGTTCTTGATCTTGGATAAATTGATTATGGCTATAACAAGCTCTAACAACCTATCTCTCCTTACATTTTCGATAACCAAAACAAGCTCTTTGATTATTTCCTTTTTTGACTATACAAACTTTTAAGGTTTAATCTATCAAAAGGATGAAAATAAGAGAGACAATCAATTCTGACCAACAAATCAAATGCTTAACCTATTTAGATTAGATTATATATCCTCATAACACAATTAATCATCTATTTCATAATCGACCATGTCATTGTGTCACAGACATTAGAACAATCAAACAATTATGGATTTGATATTCTAATCGTCAGATTATCACCTTGCTAATTGAACAAACAGATCCTATTTGCATCAATCAAACAAGATAACAAGAAAAAAAAAAGATCATATGATATAGAAATACCAAAAACTAGAACAGAAACAAAATAAATCGATTAGATCTCACAATTCTTGAAGAACCGAGTCTTGTGTCAATCCTTTAGCTATAAAAAAAGAACTAGCCACTCATTTTAACACAATACTCTCTCTTTCCTAGGGTTTTTGAAATGTCTAGGAATGAATACAAATCAGATCTGGTCGCATATCTTATAGAACAAAACTTGGAATTTGAACAGCGACAATGTATACCGACGGTTACTCAATGTACGTGTGGCGTGCCATGCCGGTGTTCACATAAATTTAAATAAGAGAAAAGAACACTGACGATTTTCTTCTTTAAACTGTCAGCTTTGCATCTATGTCAGCTTCTACATCGGTGGTATAGAATCAAAATTTGTCAACATTTGTTATCTGTAAAAAATTTTGAGAGCTTTACACTGGCGGTGTATATGACGGTATTGGAGACGGCTTTAAAATTTTGAATACTATACATGGACCACACCGGATAAGCGTTGGCAGCATAAATCCTCCAGGAGCTGGCGTATAATGTTGAACATTAAACGCTGGTGTTTATCTTGAAGAAGGCCGGCGGCATTGCTGATGGTGTTAATGTTTTCAATTCTGATCACAGCTTACGCCAACCATACGACAGTAACGTTCGATTCTCAGAAGCCAACGTACTATCTAAAAATGAAGGCTGATGTTCTCTATTCCTGCACCGCCTGTGTTGAATTTGATTTTTCCCGTGTTAAAGCCTAGGCCGGTGTTGTAATCTCTATTTTGGGCGATATTGTTTTGTTCACTTTCCAAACTTGCATGAAACTTCTCCAAGCTTGTTCTAATTGCAATATAATTCCTTCAAGACCTGAAATATGACACTAGATGCTCTTAAGTACCAATTTCTCATGATTTCTACAAAATCCATAACAATTTAGCATGATTTGTTCAATGAAAGATTGAGTATAATTTGTATCTATCAAAATCCTCCACACTTGAACTTGTCCTCAAGAAAAATAAAAACACAAATGAAATTTGTCATAGAGAGTGCAATACTTTAATTTCCACAATTCCAAGCATCTTTTTTAGATTATGACTTGCATTGCTAGTACCTTCCGCTCTAACTAAACTAATTACATGTAATTAGATTACCACAATCAAAATTCAGTAGCTAATCTAAGCAAAATAAACTTTAATTCACATGTTTAGCAAAAGAATCTTCTATTCAAAAGCAAATTTTCAATCCAATAAGGAAAAACACCAATTTAAACTTCATTAGACATTTAGCAAGTATATACTCCTAGCAACACAAGGTAAAAGCATGTGGTATCAACTCTTTTCCTAGATTTTCTCCCTTTTTTATTACAAGTCTTATTTCACTTGGTACTTTTGCATTCCTTTTTCTTTTGATTCATACAAGCATTTTTTTCTTTTTTTTCTTTTCTTTTCTTTTTCAAAGTTTATGTATTGAACTTTTGTTTTTCCCCCCTTCTCTTTATAGTGAGTTCTTAGCACATCTCGAGCTCATCACCTAAGTGACCAAGTTTTAAAAGGACTCTTCCTCACTCCAACATTTAAGTTTGGAAACCCATGACTCAATTACCTGAGTTAGAGGAGTAAAGACTGTGCTTGTTTCTTTCTTTTCTTTTGAATGCTATATAAAGATCAAGACTTTTTTTATAAAGGATCACTAAGTAAAAATGTCATCTGCCCCTTTCTCTTAGTGTTGAAAAGCTCTTTCGAAGGAACTCAAAGAAGTATATACATGCTAACTTTTTCCTAAAAGTTAACCTGTTTGTTTTTTACATAAGAACTCGACCAACTCTTAAACTTCCAATTCTAAAGCTAAATACAAGGTAAGTTTGTTCCTTAAAGATTTCATTACTCAATTTTAACTAAGTATTCTAATCACAACAGTAGGTGAGTAAGGCACTTAAGCAAGTCAATTTCATTTTTGTACAGATGCTATTTCAATATTTAGCACAATCTCCAGATTTCATGAAAATTTTGAAATTTTGGCCTAAAATTTGCCATATACCACTTAAGAACAAACAATCTAAAGTGTAGGTCAATAATTCAGCTCAGATGTCTCAGATATGCAAATAAATTCAATAATTCAAACATCAGCTATAATACTCAAATCTCCATTCTCCACATCATATTATCCCTTCCTACACACTAATATTTGAACTGTATCCTCACTGTTCCTATTCAGCTCTCAAGAGAGGAAAAAATTAAGACGAAAGAGAAAGGAATAATGATACATCCTGATTTAATATTGAAATGCTTGAATTCCAACCCTTTTTAAAACACAAGAGATAGTGTCTTCTTATTATATCCAACCAGTAAAATAGAAAATGAAGAGAGAACAATGAAACAAAACTTTTATTAAACATGGGCTACCTCCCAAGTGCTTTTCTTTAACGTCTTAGCTAAATGTAGTTTCTCACTTGTAATTAGGACATTCCAAACTGATTTCTTCAATATTACACAATTAAAAACCTTCATAGAAAGTTTTCAAGCAATGACCATTAACTTTAAAAACTTTACCAGTTTCAAGGCTTTGCTCTCAATTGCACCATGAGGAACACATTAGAAACAACACAAAGGGTTAACTCACCTAGATTCAATTTACCAGAATAACTTTAATCGAGAATGATAAAGTAAAAATTTTTACCAATAGAAAAGTTTTCCTTGAAATCATTTGTTTTTGAAAGATTTTGTTTTTCCTTGAAATTATGGAATTTTTCATAAGCATCATGCAGATCTCCTTAAGTTCTTGCAATTGAAGTTTTTCTATGTTCACTTGCCTCACCCATCTCATATTACATTGTTTAACAGCCTAATAGACCCTATTCCAGTTCAATAAGAAGATGGCATGGTTTGTCAAATATCAACGATAAGAGACATACCTATAGGAGTCTTGTAAGTTTTTCGATAGGCCCACAAGCATCATCATCTTATACTCCAATCTTTCTTGTTCGAATGACAGTCTTTTCAAGAATGGGCTTGATTTCTCTATTCGTTACTTTGACCAATCCATTCATTTGATGATATGTTGAAGTAGCGATAGTGACTTTGTATTTCTTTAAATAGAGCTTCCACCACACTATGAAAAAATAGGTACAACAGTCACTGATGAGAGCTCTTGGCGTCTAGAACCTAGCAAAAATGTGAGACTTTACAAATTCTACAACAACTTAGCATTGTTAGTTTGAGTAGCTTTAGCTTCTATCCATTTTAGACATAATCCACAGCAAGAAGAATGCAAGCATTCCCAAAAGAGGGTGGAAAAGGACCCATAAAATCCATACTCATACATCAAAGATTTCACAAACAAGAATAGGGTAAGTGGCATTTGATCTCATGTCCTAGATTTCCATCCTTTTGGCATCTTTCACAAGACTTACAAAACACATAAGAATCATGAAATAGAGAAGGCCAAAACAATCCACACTTTAATACCTTATGGGCCGTTCTTTTAAGGCTAAAGTGTCCTCCACATGCATAAGAATGACAAAATTGTATAACAAAAGGAATGTCCTCTTGAGAAATGCACCTTATAATGATTTGATCATAACTATGTTTCCACAGATAAGGGTCATCCCAAACATAGTATTTTGCATCACTTTTGATTTTTTTTTTTCTTTTTGATCTCTAGACAAATCACCTAGTAATGTTCTAGTAACTAAATAGTTAATAATGTCGGCATACCAGGGAATTGTCTTTTAAATAGAAAAGAGATGCTCATCTGGAAAATCATCTTGCAATGGAGCTAGCTCTTCACTTGTGGGTATTCTACTGAGGTGGTTTGTAACTAAATTTTATGTGCCTTTCTTATCTCATATCTCTAAGTCAAACTCTTGTAATAAGAGTATCCATCTGTTAAGCCTTAGTTTTGCTTCCTTCTTTGAGAGCATGTACTTGAGAGCTACATGATCAGAAAACACAATCACTTCAGTGCCAAGTAGGTAAGAATGGAATTTTTGTAAAGCAAAAACAACAACTAAAAGTTTTTTTTCCATTGTTAAATAGTTAGATTATGCATTGTCAAGTGTCCTAGAGGCATAACAAATAACATGAAGAGCTTTTCCAACTCTTTGGCTAAGGACAACACCAATTGCATAATTGCTTGCATCACACATGATCTCAAAAGGGAGGTTCAAGTCAGGTATTTTAATAATTGGGGCAGAAGTCAGCTTTTCCTTCAGCTTGTCAAAAGCATACTTGCAGGCTTCATCGAACTCAAACGCCACATCTTTCTACAACAATCTACATAAGGGTTAAGTGATCTTGGAAAATCCTTTATCAAGTGCCTATAAAAACCTGCACTTCTAAGAAAAGAATGGACTTCCCATACGTTTACGGGATAAAGCAAAGATTTTATCACTTCTATCTTAGCCTTATCAACTTTAAGTTTCCTAGAAGATACAGTATGCCCTAGAATAAGACCTTAATCAACCATAAAATGGCATTTTTCATAATTCAGGACAAGGTTGGTTTCTATGCATCTTTTAAGCACTTTTGTAAGGTTGGTAAGGCATGAGTCAAAGGTATTACCCTAGATAGTAAAGTCATCCATGAAGGCTTCTATGATATTTTCTACATAATCTGAAAAGATACTAACCATACACCTTTGAAATATAGTACGGGCGTTTCAAAGTCCAAATGGCATCCTTCTATATGCAAAAGTTCTAAATGGGCATGTAAAGGTGGTCTTCTCTTGATCTTCAAGTGCAATTGGAATTTGATGAAAACCTGAATAACCATCAACACAATAGCAGTGAAAATGACCAGCTAGCCATTCAAACGTCTAATCGATCAAAGGAAAAGGAAAATGATCTTTTCTAGTTGATACATTTAACTTCCTATAGTTAACACAGACCCTCCATCCATTTTGAACACACATAGGTACCAACTCACCATCAAAATTTTCAATCAAAGTCAAGCTTGATTTCTTAGTATCAACTTGTATTGGACTTACCCATTTACTATCATAATCATACTTGCATTTAGAAGTTTCGAGATCTCTTTCTTTACCACTTCCATCATAGGTGGGTTCAATCGATGCTGGACTTCTCTTGAAGGCTTGCAATTTTCCTCTAATAGGATCTTATGCATGCACGTAGAAGGGCTCAATCCTTTTATATCAGCAATGGTCTATGCAATGGTTTTTTTGTACTCTCTAAGCACCCAAATTAGCTTTTCTTCTTCTAAAGCAATCAGTTTGTTGGAGACAATCACTGCAAGAGTTTCTTGTTCTCCTAGAAATACGTACTTTAGATGATTTAGTAAGGGTTTTAAATCTAATTTCAGTACTTGTACAATAGAAGGAAGGAGTTTGTGTTAGAGGAAGGTAACTCAATGTAAGACACACCATACCTTAAAGGTTTTAATGATTCCAATTCATGCACGGTATCCTACAAATCAAGGGATATCACAAACTTCTTTTGAATCTTCCTCAATTTCTCGATGGTAAAACTCCTTTTAAGTGCAATTTTCAACTTATCATAATCAATCAAATCAAATGTTTTATGTGCTAATGGGTCTATAACATCCATCACGAAAACAAAAGAAACGTTACTAGGATATTTCATGGCATCATAAATATTAAATTTGATAATCTCACCATCGAATTCCATAGTGGGTGTACCATCATGCACATCAATTTTCATTCTAGATGTCTTAAGAAATGGTCTTCCTAACAAAATCAATGATGCATTAAGAGAATTATCATTTTCCATGTCAAGAACATAAAAATTAGTAGGAAAAACCAACCCATTCACTTGCACTAAAACATCTTCTAATACACCCTCAAGGTAATCATTAGATCTATCAACAAGTTGAACAATCACACCTATCTCCTTTAATGGATCAACATTCAGACATTGGTAAACAGACAAACGCATAACATTAATCGAGGCACCTAAATCACACATGGCTTTGCAATCCCAGCATTGCCTATTTTACAAGGAATGGTGAACATAACTGGATCCTTGCATTTAGAAGGAAGCCTCCTCTGAAGTATAGCTAAAACATTCTCTCCTACACTTATCTTTTCATTTCCCTTCAACCTTTTCTTGTTAGAACAAAATTCTTTAAGAAACTTTGCATATCGAGGTACTTGTTTAATGGCATCAAGTAAAGAGATATTTACCTTAACCTTGTGAAAATGATCAAAAATCTCCTTTTCTTCCTCCTCTTTTTTAGACTTTGCTAATCTAGAGGGAAAAGGAGGTGTTATCACCAATGTCTTGGGTGGTTCAGCTAAAGGTCCTCTAATTTGATTATCTTGAAAGTATGGGGTCACTACCTCTTTTTCACCTCCTTCCTCTAAGTTGTTCCAGTTGGCCTTCTTGTTGGATTCCTATAATTCCTTGCCACTTCTCAAAGTAATTGCATTAGCACTTTGCTTAGGATTAGTAATAATTTGAGAAGGCAATTTAACTTGAGATTCTAGCCTACTTATGGAGGGTACAAGCTGACTTACTTGATTTCCAAGTTTTGAATGCTTTGCTTTGTCTCATCCTCAAATTGCTTTGTGTTAATAGCTAGTGATTTTACAATTTCTTCCAGAGACATACCCGAACTTGAAGAAGGTTGTGGTGCTCGATTTTTTGGCCTTGGCTAATACTGTTGGAAGTTTCTATGTCCATAGCTGAAGTTAGATGATCCTTCCATACAGGGTTATAAGTATTTAAATAGGGATCATATTTCCTTTGTGGTAGTCCTGGAAAACCTCCTATTGCATTAGCATGCTCATGTGCGTCCTCTTGAAGTGTAGGACACATATCAATGGCATGGTTAAGAGCAACACATATCCCACATGCTTTTACCTGTTTTTGATTTCCTAGGCCATTTGCTAAACAAGAGAGGTTAGATTGGAAATTTGATTTTCAAGAAGAGAAACATTTACCTCATTAAACTTCCTTGATGAGGAATCATGTCAAAATCCAAATTTTTGCGAATTAACAGCCATGAGAGAAATCAATTCCCTAGCCTGACCAGGGTTTTGTTCACCATAGCACCTCCACTAGCTGCATCCATCATCTTCGTCTCCATAGGAAGCAATCCTTCATAGAAGTATTGGATGAGGTGTTGTTTTGAAATTCCATGCTGTAGATAGCTTGCACACAATTGCTTGAACCTCTCCTAATACTCATGAAGGTTCTTAGTGTGCCTCTGTTTAATCCCACAAATTTCCCTTTTTTATGTCAGCAGCTTTTGTAGCAGGGAAAAATTTGTCCAGGAATAGTTTGACCATGTCTATCCACGTAGTGACAGAACCTGGAGGAAGATAAAACAACCAATCATTTGCCCTATCCCTTAATGAGAAAAATCATGCAAATTGACTTGCTCTTTAGATACTCCTTATGGCCTCGTACTAGAACACACCACATGAAATTCTTTAAATGCTATGAGGATCTTCATTCTCTAGACCATGAAAAGTAGGCAGCAAGTGTATCAAGCTAGATTTCAACTTAAAGGCCACATTTAGCTCTAGATACCGAATGCACAATGGTTGTTGAGTCAGATTTGGTGTAGCCAATTCTCTTAATTTTCTCTCCTGATTAGCCATTTCTTGATCTTCCTTTTCAGATTCTTCCTGTTCGGACTCACAGAATGATTCAACTAAATCCAGGGCAAGCTTCAATTCAAGAGATGAAGATGAAGTGGTGTCTTTTGCACGCAATTTAGCTTCTTTTCGCAGTTTCTTGGTCGTCTTCTCAATTTTTGGATCAAATTCAAGGTCACCTGTATGAGAAGAACGAGTCATAAAATAATAGAAATAAATTTTCTACACCAATCCCCGACGAGGTGCCAAAAATTTGGTGGGTATCGAGTCATGCAAATATAAATTCCTACTCTAAAGATTTGTATATAGCAGTAAGCAGGGTTGATCCACAGAGATTGGTAAAATCTATTTCTATTTAGGGATCAAAATAAGAAAGAAAGAAAGAAAGGGAGGAGGGGAGGGGGTTGTGAAATTAAAAAAAAACTAATTATATCTAAAATAAGCAAACACAGTTTAAGAGTTAATTCAACATCAAAAGATTCCTAACCAAAGGTATTACCATAACTCAATTCACAAAATTGATCATTGATGCAAAAATCTATGTTCTTGATCTTGGATAAATTGATTATGGCTATTAACAGGCTCTAACAATCTATCTCTCCTTACTTTTTCGATAACCAAAACAAGCTCTTTGATTATTTCCTTTTTTGACTATACAAACTCTTAAGGTTTAATCTATCAAAAGGATGAAAATAAGAGAGACAATCAATTCTGGCAAACAAATCAAATGCTTAACCTATTTAGATTAGATTATATATCCTCATAACACAATCAATCATCTATTTCATAATCGATCATGTCATTGTGTCACAGACATTAGAACAATCAAACAATTATGGATTTGATATTCTAATTGTCAGATTATCACCTTGCTAATTGAACAAACGGATCCTAATTTACATCAATCAAACAAGATAACAAGAACAAAAAGATCAGAGGATATACAAATACCAAAACAAGAACAGAAACAAAACAAATCAATTAGATCTCACATTTCTTGAAGAACCGAGTCCTATAATAATCCTTTGGCTAGAAAAGAAGAACTTAGCCACGTATTCTAATACAATACTCTCTCCATTCTAGGGTTTTCGGAATGTTTAGGAATGGATATAAATCAAATTTGGTTGCATATCTTATAGAACAAAACTTGGAATTTAAGCAGTCACAACATATACTGGTGGTTACTCAATGTATGCTGGCGGCATACCATGTGGGTGTTTGTATAAATTTAAATAAGAGAAAAGAACACTATCGACTTTCTTTTTTAAACTGATAGCTTTGTGTCTTCGCCAGCTTCTACACTGGCGGTATAGAATCAAAATTTGTTGGCGTTCTTTATTTGTCAAAATTTTCAAGAGCTTTACAATGGTGGATCATATGGCGGTGTTGGAGATAGCTTTAAAATTTTGAATACTATACATAGTCTGCATCGGATAAGCACTAGCGATGTAAATCCCCCAGGAGCCAGTGTACAATGTTGAACATTAAATGCTGGTGTTTATTTTTGATGAAGGCTAGCAGTGTTGCTGATGGTGTTAATGTTTTCAATTCTTTTCACAACTTACGCCAACCATATACCTGTAGTGTTGGATTCCCAAAAGCCATCATACAGTCTAAAAATGAAGGTTGATGTGCTCTATTCTTGTACCACCTGTGTTGAATTGATTTTTGCCCGTTTTAAAGCCTAAGCCGGTGGTGTAGGCTCTGTTTTGGCCGGTGTTGGTTTATTCACTTTCCAAACTTGCATGAAACTTCTCCAAACTTGTTCTTATTGCAATATCATCCCTTCAAGATCTGATATATGACTTTAAACTCTCTTAAGTACCAATTTCTCATGATTTCTAAAAATCCATAACAATTTAGCATGATTTGTTCAATGAAAGATTGAGTATAATTTGTCTTTATCAACCATCATCAAGTTTACTTGTACTCATATGCTCATTTCACATGTTTATGCACAATAATCCTAACCTAAATCATAAATCCATCATTCAAGCTAGTAGAACACTATTATTAATCTAATCATTCAAGTTCTACTCATTTTTCACTATTAACATCAATGCATGCATAAATTTATTACAAGCTCAAATTTCATTTCTTCAAACACTTAATGTATATGTGCCTACTTGCATATCTAGTTCAATATATATATTAGCATGCCATAATTTATCTAAAACATCAAATTTCTACTCCTATCTAACATCAACAACAATAAAAACTATGATTAAACAAGACAAGCAAGAAATCAACTTTACTTACTTTTATGGCTACTAGAGTCGACCAAAATTCTCTTGCTACTTCCTTAGCTTAAATTCTTGCTTCTACTTTTTCTTTAGGTTAGTTCTTTACTTAGGATCTTGTGGAGGTAAGGTTTAGAGAGAAATTTAGGCTTGCTTGTATTTTTGGAAGATGAGAAAAAGGAAGAAAGAGAGAGACAATGATAGGTCGATTTAGATTGATATTTTTATTTCCTTTTTTACTTTTGGGAAACTTTAGAAGCTTATGGATGATGCTAAACATGGGCTTAGGTTATGTATGTGTGTGAGCTTGGTTTGCTATAAAAGATGGGTTTTAGGCTCTTCTAAGAAAATTTGCAGCTATGAAGGTCTCCCCAATTTGTCATAATTAATACATATCATATTATTTTAATACAGTTCAATTTCATATATATCACTACAATCACTTAACTTCATCAACACATGTTGACACATATAATTCAATTATAAGATATTTCTATGTTAATAATTTATCATATTATCAAATCAAATTATAATAACTTAACTATAACAATTTAAATCACAAAATCATCAATCAAATATATATTTATATAAATTAATTTAGTAAGTTTAATTATGGTTATTTCGCCATAAGCCTCTTAAGGTCTATTTGGATGGTATGTTTTTCATTTGTATCTATATCTGCATCTATATTTTATCTGTATCTGATCTATATCTGGTCTATTTCATCTGTTTATGTGTAAAAATATATGTTTTTCATTTGTATATATTTCTTGACAAATAGTGTGATACCTCTCATATATAGGTTGTAAAACTCTAATTATAGAGGCGCCTTTTGGTGTAATGACTTGTAGTTCGCTAAAACTCCAAAGTTAAGCGTGTTATGTGCAGAAAAATCCCATGATGGGTGACCCCTTGGAAAGCACAGGCACCAAAAAGATAAGGTCGTATGGTGTGTGGCCAAAGGGGATAATACCTCAGTAGGCGGAGTTCCGAACATTACAAATAATTCATTTGAAAACTTCTGTATGTCATCTGCACACTGATGAAACAAATAGACCCTTAAGCTCCTTTAAGACTTAAGAGAAGTATAGTGAATTTCTAGTTCTGCTATTTCGCTTCACTAATACCCATCATATTTTAAGGTTTGTTAAATTATATTACTATACCTTACTTGTAAAATAACTTTATTTTCTTTGATGGCACAAAAATGTATAGCACTAGTGTTGATGAAGGATGATTTTTAATTTTTAAAGAAGGAACAACTTTACCTTCAAGAAGTAAATGCATATGTACTATCACATTGGACATTTTAACTATAAATTATTCATGAGGGAGTAGATACTAACTCAATGGAAGCTAAAGTAATATTGAATTACTCTTACTAAATTCTTTCCATTTAGGATACAGTAGGAGGTTCATTAAAGGACATGGAGAGATGATAACCCTTAATATGGTATTTAAGAAGGGATTACTTTATATGGGGACTTGAATCCTACTATTGCTTTTAAATGAGTTAAGATAACACTTACCTATATCATATTGTGAAGTAGCCATCCTTTGTGAAAACCATTCATTATAGTGGCTAATGCAAGTGATAAAGGTAAATAGGTTATACTCATGCAAAAAAGATATCTAATAGCTTATTTGACTCATAATTTTGCTCCCTAAAGCAAGGCATATGTATATATATGTAAAAGAAAAATGTTAGCACTTGCTTATGTTGGACCTGAGAGTTTAATGTGAATTTTGATGAGACAATTTAATGCACAATCAATTATTCATTTCATTGTAAAATGCACTTAATTAGTCATGTATGTATATATGTGTTTGTGGTGTTTTCTCATGTTTTAGTAGAAGCAAGAATTATCGAGGGTAAGTCATAGCAAGTGGTCGAACGTTGACAAAGCTAAGGCTAAGGCTCGGCAAGCTTAAATATGCAAAATTAGTGGTCAAGGGTTGGTTGAGGCCTAAGCAAGCCAAGTAATCAAGATGTGATAAAGCTATGATTAAGGCTCAACAAGCTCAAGAATGCCAAACCAATAGTCAAGGGGTTGGTCGAGGCCTAAACAAGTCAAGAGATCAAGGCTCGACATGGTTAAGTCTAAAGTGCAACAAGGCAGAGAAGCGATCAGATTCATCGTAGGTCACATCGAGGGCTCAATGTATTCAAGTTTAAGCTGCGACAGTTCAAAATTTGAGACTTGAAGAAGCATAGTGTGAAAGGCTGTCAAAGGAAAAATTTTGGGACCGACAATTGAGGCGTGACGACTTAAAGTCTGAACCTGATGTGCCAAGAAAAAAGCCATTGAAGCACATTTAATGTTTGGTAGATTATAGACGTTGTGTCTAACTGATTTTTGAATTTTAAAGGCTATTTATATACAAAGTCCAAAAGACCAACAAAAATTGAATGAAGCGCCAAAATCAATTACAAGCTCATTAACTGTGATTAAACAAATTCTTTTTCTTTGCTCTCTTATACATAATATTTGCAAATATTAAGAGAGAGAAAATTTACTCTAGTGTTTAGTTCGTATTTATTGTTATCCATATAAAAGCACTTAGAGAGAGAAAGGAAATATTTTATTTCCTGTGAGTGTACTATTGTTCCTTTCAAGCCAACTCTTTGGTATCAATATAGTGGTGGTGAAGACCTCGAAAGAGGCAATTAATGTCACGTCCCAAGGGATACCCTAAACATAACAATCCGTCGTACACAATACTAAACCTAAGAATGACTACCTTAGTCACACAAAGGCTTCCATATCATGTACAAGGCATACATCACAACCAAGGGAACGCATCAGTAGCGCAATTTCCATTGATAATGATTAAGTAACAAGATAGGAGAATACTTATTTTAAAACATAAACATGGTTAATTACAAATCTTAAGGGTATACCCTCGCTATTGTCCTTAAGTTTATATAAATGCATTTCTTAGAAATCTCCAAAATACTAACTTAGCATACATTGCATATAAGGACATTACAAAGTGACTTCATCCTATGTTCCCATTGCTTCTATAAGAGTCAAAATCCATCATTAACTTTCTTAATGTAATGGTCTTCGAATAAGGCCACGAGTGCACTTGTTTCAACAAAAATCTATGGAGGTATAAGCTTACAACTAGCTTAGTGAGATATTTCCTTCCATTCGTACCGTGATATCAAACAAGTTTATTTAATTTTCATGCATATGCTATGCATCAAATCACATGATTGCACAATTATATATATAGTTATCTGGAAACCATATATAGAACGGATTTACCCCTCCGTATTGAAGGTTAGGAAATTATTGATGAAGATCCTCTCGATCTTCTACTGCTAGTACTAGGCTCGCCCCAAGCGTTCAGCTAGCACGGCCGAACCTAGAGTCGAATTCCCCAAGCGATGTGGATTCTCTAGAAGGAGCATGACCCTTATCCCAATATAACAGCCTATCTAACTCTACGCATAGAAGTAGTAGCCTTTCAAAAGAAAATGTGACTCGATGGATATTATGCATGATCACTTTATTATTCTTTAGCCAAAATTTATTGAGCTTTCTTAGAGGTGATCAAACAATTTAGCAAACAGTAAACAATCATACATATAAGTAGATAAAACACTTAAATAGACAATTTGAAGCTGCGATATTCTTAATTCTCATTTCATCACATAAGCATAGAATCATATATATACATATCCTGAATTCCTCATACATATCCATTTTTATCTTTTCTAGTATACTAATGCCACTACTATACAAGCATAAGCAAGGCAACAAAATTAAGAGGGAAAACTCACTCATCCATTTCGCAATCTTCTTAGTCGTAGTAATCCTTAGGAAGGAAAATTTTGCATCCTTCGTCACCTAGAAAAAGGAAATACCCGAGATGAGTATTCCGTAGAAGTTCTACTTAAACTTTCTAATTCCATTTCACTATGTTCGTAAAAAATCACGTAGAATGAAGTTCCAACTTAAAATAGCCATAACTTGCTTATTTTAACCCGGAATTTCGCATATTATATGTCATTTTCTACCTACTTGGAAAGATCTATCAATTTATAAGGTTATTTTTATCATAAAAAGCCATTTAGGTTTGGAAATGATGAGGTGCAGAATTACTATGAAATTCTAAGTCCTAAAATACAAATTTTCAAACTTTTCTTTATCCAAAAATTCTTAAGCAAAAATATAGATGTTTATATGATTGAAAAATACTTTGAGAATATATATATATATATATATATACTCAAATTGTATGCAAAATTTTAATAGTGTTGTCTCAACGGTTATATTTCATAAAACAATTTGTCTTAGAGTGTTGAAAGCATGAACTTTATCAATTTCTTTTCTAAGTACTTTGAAAGAATGTTATAAATTCTTTGGTTATTATGAATGAGTATATTCTTATTTTGTTTTCTAATTCCTCTTTTAAAATAAATTAAATTTTTTCTTAACTTCGGTCTTTTACAAATTTTACCTTTAGTGATAAAAATGAAGTTTCCAAAAGTTTTCATAACTTGTTGATAATTTCTAATAATTTGAGTTGTATATATTTTTCCTTTTCAAATGGTTTTGATTGAAAATTATAAATAAGTCTCTTCCTTTTATATTTCTATTTCCTAACTTTTTTAAAGATGGATTTTATTTCCAAAAACTTGGTCTTTTAAGTTCTTTACGAAATTTTTACTTGGAAGAATCACTTTCAATATTTTCTTAAGTAGTTGACAATATCTGTTGTTTTTTAAGCCTATCATGTTTATATTCTTGTATTTCTTTACAAATGAGTTTATCATTAAGAAACTTGGCAACTTTCATTTCTCTAAGGGAATTTATCATACTAGTGGGTTGATTCTTATCTTAACTTTGAAGAATAGTCTAGTTCTTGGTTTTTATCATGGAGTTGGTGAAAATTTTACAAGTAAGCTTTTTTTAAAAAAAAAATTGCTTATCAAAGAATTATTAACACTAAGTTTTAATAAACATCATATTACTTATCATAAAAAGATAGTGTTTATTTCCTAAGTTAATTTCTTTGGTAACAATCATCTTTATTGTCATTGAAGAAAATTTATGAAAGGTTTGTCTAAATTTTTTAAAAGAATTAAAAAAAAAATTTCTATGTTTTCTATGACAAAATCTTTATTTAGGTTCAAAGTTATTTAATAAAAGAGTTTGGTTCAATTTTTCCTTTATTAAAGAAAATTATACTTTAATTTTGTTGAGACAATATCATTATAATGATGCATGCACATGGTTACGTAGTATAAAAAAGATGAAAATATCACATAATAATATAAGAAAGATTATAAGAAGCAAAAATAAGCAAAACAATAAAATCAAGTATTGGGAACCTTAGTTTCATCAAGGTATCCCAGACTTAGTCATGGGCAAGTCCATAAAGAGAAAAACAAAAAAAAATAAGAAAATCGTTTTGACTTGATAAGAATAAATCTAAGACTAGAAAGATTAGTCTTAATGAGATTGTATGAAATAAATAAATAAATTGTAATAAGGAAATAAATAAATTGCATGAGTATAAATAAAGGTTATGTTAGTATGATTATATGCTCTAAGAAATATAGATATACATATACATAATATTAGATATACAAAGTTAATTTAGGAGAATAATAACATAATATCATCATAATAACAAAATAATAAAATCGAAATTCTTGGTATGTGCAAGAACAAAATATGAACATGTTGTTACTTCTACAACTCATATGAGTTTTGAAGAAACAACATCATGGTCGTGCTAGGTTACATGACCTGAGGAATTAATGGTAGAAAATCTTTACCCAAAGGTGTGTTTACGTTAAAGGCAGAAGATGATGATTGTAAAATTATGTGGGTAGTAATATGTAATAGATGGTTTTTGTTTAGAGAAGAAGGGTGGAAAGATTTGGTTAGAGAGGATTTGTGTAGAAAGAGTTTGTAGGAAATTTGAGAGAGTTTTAGTAAAAATGAGAAACGTGAAAGAAGTGGAAAGAAAGAGGGTATTTATAAAATTTTTGAGTGGAAATTAGATGTAATACGATAAAATAAAAATGAAAATAAAATTAGATGGGAAGAGGGGAGAGATGCACCGGTTCATGATGTGGAGAGGGAGAGAGAGTTGATTTTTTTATTGTTTTGTAATAAAAGTAATAATATATAAGGTGTGATGTGAATAAATTGTATGGAAAATGTAAAATATAAGAGATAGGTATGGTAGTGTACAAGAATAGGTTATAAGAAAAAGTAAAGATAGTAAAATAGTAATGAATAGGAGAAATAGTACTATGAATAGTAGACTAGACAAATAAAATACTAATAGTAAAAAAAATACGCGTAAAAATGTGATATATGGTATTTTTAGTTATCGAAAAATTATAAAACTAATATTTTTGACATTTTTGTATTATTACGAATTTATCGGTGTTATCGAAATATTTTTATTATTCAGTGTACCGAGATACGGTTTTCGAAAACTG
The DNA here is from genome assembly GCA_024138025.1 of Combretum micranthum. Lineage (NCBI taxonomy): Eukaryota > Viridiplantae > Streptophyta > Magnoliopsida > Myrtales > Combretaceae > Combretum > Combretum micranthum. Next base: position 133,328 of record JAMXBD010000347.1, read on the forward strand.
ACCTTGTTTGGATCTTAAATACACTAGAAGTTTACGAATATAATATTTTTAAGCTTCCCTATATTATTACGAACTATTATCAACAATTATTTCAGTTCCATTGTTTAGGATTTAAGAGCGCAAAATTGTCGGATCTAAACACTAGAGTTTGTTGTAGACTTTGTTGACTTTTAGGGTTCCAATTTGACTTTCGATTTTTTGATTTATTCGTAAGATCATAAAATTTTAGGGTTTTTGACAATGTTATATTTTTGGTTCAATATTTATGTTTTATTTTGTTTCATTTGTGATTTATTTAATAATTTTCAGCTCTCGGGATTGTTTAACCTAGTCTAGGGTTATGAGTTGACTCCGTTTGACTTTTGGTGGCAATTGAAAATTTTTATTCTAAAATTCAACGAAAGATTTAAGGTTTTAATATTTTTCGTTGAGTGTTATTTTGGAATTTATCTTGATTTATGTGTTAGGGATCAAATAGATGATTTGGTTGGCATACGAATGTTGAATCAAACGATTGTTGGAATTTCTATTTTGTTTTTATGGTTCTCTTTTTTCTTAAGTTTAAGAATTTTCTAATTTTATTTATTTAGAATTCAGTTTTAATTTGGTTTGGTTGTAAGGTCTTGGTTTTGATATTTAATTCTATGAATATTTTGTAAGAATTGTAAAAAATTCAGGGTTTACAATTAGTGAATCGTAGAGAGTAGGCAAACAGCTGAACTCCATGTTAAGTTTTTGGTCTTGATTTTTCTCTATCTTTATTTCTTCAAATTACACGGTGTATATTTTGTTTAGTTATCTACTACAAACCTAATTGATTTTTTAATGTATTGTTTTTTAAAATTAATTATTTCGAAATTTTTTGTGCAAATATTCAATTCACCTTCCCTCCCTCTCTCTTGAGTATTCCTAGTGTCTTTTCAATTAGTATCAGAGTCTATCTCTATTATTTCTATGCTTAACCATGAAATAGAGTAAAGATTATGGCAGCTAATACACTAGGGTTTCTTGAGGGACAAGCTATAAATAGACCTCTACTTTTAAATGGGGGTAATTACCCCTACTAGAAGTATAGGATGAAAATATTTTTAAAATCCCAAAATAGATTGATATAGAATACTATTGAAAATGGGCCCTTTAAAATTGAAGGAAAATCAGAAGATGATTGGAAGAAACTTGATTTAAACGAAATTGCAATGAATATTTTACAATACAGATTAAACGAAAGTGATTTTAATAGAATTTGTACATGTTGTTCCGTAAAAGAAATTTGGGATGAGATAGAAAAGACTTATGAGGGAATACCTAAGTTAGAGACACCAAAATAAGTCTTTTATGTGGAGAATTTGAAAACTTTAAAATGCTCCCTAAATAAACTATTGATGAATGCATAACAGATTTATTAACATAATAAATTCTCTAAGTGTGCTTAGGAAAAACTTTACTAACTTATAAATCAATTATAAACTTCCCAGGTCACTTCCAAAAGATTGGAAAGCTAAGAGGATAGCTATAGAAGAAGCGAGAGATCTCAGTGTCTTAAGTAAGGAAGAATTTCTTGGTGCACTCAAAACCCATGAGCTCATCAAGAAATAAGGCGAAGAAGGCAACAAGAAAGCTATTGCCCTAAAAACCATAAGACAAGAATCCAATGATGAAGAAGAAGAGGTTGAACAAGAGGATCTTGTCTTAATGCCAATAAGCAGAGAAAACTTATGAGGCCCAAATCCAAGAAGATGGAGGATGACAGCAGCTCCTTCAAGCATAAGAGAAAGGATGTGATCACATGCTACAATTCCCAACTAAGACACATCCAGCAATATTATCAGCTACTTAAAAAGAGGTCAAAGGAGGAGAAGAAGAAAGCATACATGATAACATGGAACGATGATGACTCATTAGATTCAGATGATGAGAATGTATGCTTCATGGCCTTAGATAATGAGGTATCATCTCCTAGCTCTCCTTCATATGATGAATTGTATGCTATGTATGAGAAAGTTTATTGTAAATTGTTAAAAGTTGATAAAAGGAATAGCATGTTGAAATCTTTAATGACTGAAAGTGGAGATCAATTAGATAATTTTCAGATTGAGCATGAAGAAGTTAAATCTAAAAATGAAAAGCTAATCAATGAAATAAACAGTCTGAAAATAGAAAACGAAAAGATGGATATTAAATGCAAAAATCTGAAAAGCAAAAATAATGAGTTAAAGGAAATGAATGAAAAATTGAAAATGATTTGCTAGACATCGAAGTTAAGACATTAAAGAATAATAATGTTGCATGTGCTGATAGCTGTAGAATGAAATCATAAAGGAGAAAGAAGTTTTGAAAAATGAAAAATAAAATGTTAAAAACTAGTATGTATGATTCAAAGGCTACTATAGCCAAATTTTTTAATGGAAAGAAAATTTGAACACACTTCTTGGAAACCAAAAGTGTAATTCACATAAATTTGGAATTGGCTATAGTAGTGAAAATAATTACAAATCCCACAAAACTAATTTGTTAAAGGTTCTTTATGGGACATATAATTATTGTGGCAAAATAAGTCATATTGCACATATATGTGCAATAAGAAAATCTGTGAATTTGAATCATCAAAGCCGGTTTGTTTGGGCTCCAAAAAGACAAGTTCTTGTACCTCCTAACCAAATAGGACCTAAATTAAACAAGGGTACCAAAGAAGTAATGATTTATCTTGCAAGGATCCTCGAGTGGAAGTAATAAATGGTACTTGGATAGCAGCTACTTGAGACACATGACAGGAGATATATTCAAGCTCGCATCACTTGACTTGAAGGATCATGGGATTACTTTTGGGGATAACAGAAAATCAACAGTTTTAGGTAAAGGTAACATTTTCATTAACAAAGATTTATGTATTTAAAATGTTTTGCGTGTAGAAGATTTAAAACATAATTTATTGAGTATTAGCCAATTGTGCGACAATGGGTTTAAAGTAACATTTTCTGCTAAAAAGTATTTTATTGAAAGAATTGACAATAACCAAGCATGTTTTGAAGAATATAGATAAGAAAATATTTACAAAATCAATTTAGATGTTTATAAATCTTTAAATGAAACATATCCATATTATGAAAATGATAATAGTTGGCTATGGCATAGAAAATTAGGACATGCTAGCATGGACATCATTTCAAAACTTGTTAAAAAGGATCTTGTCAAAGGTTTACCCAAGTTAAAATTTCAAAAGGACAATATCTGTCATGCATGTCAAAAGGGAAAGCAAACTAAGACTGCTTTTAAGTCTAAGGATGCTATCTCCACATCTACGCCATTAGAACTATTACATATTAATTTATTTGTCCTACCCAAACTTTAAGTTTAGGAGGTGTTATAAAGAAACACGCGATCAAAAAATGATAATATCAAGCAGAAAGTAAAGAACACACAGATTTTACGTGGAAACCCTTTCGGGAAAAACCACGGGCAGAGGCGAGAGAGGAATCACACTATATCAAAGTAGGAGTACAAGAATTGAGAGATTTACAACTCTAATCTTTCAGATCTCTCAATAGAAAATTTGTGTTTGTGATGTGTTTGAAGTATATTAAAAAACCCTAGAAACAACACACACACACACACACATATATATGTGTGTATGTGTATAAGGATAACCGACATAACAGCCTAATTATGACATTTAAATATGTAATTAATGAGTAATAAAGGCCTGAATTATGACCGTTAAATGTATAATGAATGAATAATAAATATATGGTCAAATATTCATTCATTAACATTTAACTACGGGAGTCGGTTACAGAAATCGGGTCATAAATAGTCTTACAGAAATCGGTCATAAACTCCAACAATCTCCACCTTGACACGAATTCTGGAGTAACAAACACAATAAACTCTAAAACTTTGATAAACAACTCCACCTCTTCCACAAGCTCCTGAAAGGAATCAATTAGCTACCGACACTAAGCAAGTTCAAGCAATGCTCAAACTTTGCAATTGGAAGTGTCTTAGTGAATATATTCATGAGTGCTCACCTTGCTCACTGCAATATCTCGTCGAGCAATAATATCACGCACAAAGTGATAACGGACGTCGATATGCTTAGTCCTTTCATGGAACATCTGATCCTTAGTCAGAAAAATCGCACTCTGACTATCACAAAATACTGTAGACGTCTTCAAATCGCTAAGCTCAGAAAACAACCCTTTTAACCAGATAGCCTCTTTAATCGCCTCTGTAATAGCCATGTATTCCGCCTCTGTAGTGGATAGAGCAACAGTAGCTTGTAAGGTGGCTTTCCAACTAATAGCACAGCCACCAAGAGAGAAAACATACCCAGTGATAGATCTTCTTTTATCCAAGTCCCCGGCGAAATCAGAATCAACAAATCCGACTACCCCATCTCTAGTTTTCCCAAAATGTAAACATACATTAGTAGTTCCTCTTAAGTATCTGAAGATCCACTGGACTGCTTTCCAGTGTTCCTTGCCAGGATTCGCCATATACCTACTGACAACACTAACGGCATATGCCAAATCTGGACGCGTGCAAATCATTGCATACATAAGAGATCCTACTGCACTAGAGTAAGGGACCTTTGACATATAGTCAATTTCATCTTCTGATTTAGGAGACTGATCAGACGACAGTCTGAAATGACCTGCTAAAGGGGTACTAACAGGTTTAGCACTCTTCATATTGAACCTGGAGAGTATCTTCTCAATATACCCTTTCTGACTCAGGTGTAAGATGCTTGATTTTCTGTCTCTTGAAATTTCCATACCAAGAATCTTCTTGGCTGCACCCAAGTCCTTCATCTCAAATTCCCTGTTCAATTGTGCTTTAACCCTGTCTATCTCTCCTCTATCCTTAGCCGCTATCAACATATCATCTACATACAACAGTAGATATAGAAACGACCCATCTTCACAGCTTGAAATATACACAGCTGTCATAATTACTTCTCCTGAAATCATGAGAAGTCATAAAAGAATCAAATCTTTTATACCACTGTCGTGGTGATTGCTTCAACCCATATAGGGATTTCTTTAATCTGCACACATGGTCTTCTTTCCCTAAGACCCCAAAACCTTCCGGTTGATGCATGTAAATGTCTTCCTCAAGTTCACCATGCAAGAATGCAGTCTTCACATCAAGCTGCTCTAACTCAAGATCCTCCATAGCCACAATACCAAGCAGTGCTCGAATAGAGCTGTGTTTCACAACAGGAGAAAACACGTCAGTAAAATCAATACCTGGTATTTGACTGTAGCCTTTCGCGACAAGCCTAGCTTTGTATCTGGGTTCTTCACAACTTGAGTCTCCTTCCTTTTTCTTGTAAACCCACTTGCAGCGAACGGCTTTCTTACCCTTGGGAAGTTTCACTAACTCCCATGTTCTATTCTTCTGAGGGATTCCATTTCTTCTTGCATAGCGATCATCCACTTACCAGAATCATCACAACTAACCGCTTCTGTGTAAGTGGACGGTTCCAAACTTGAATCAACATCATCAGCCACATTTAAAGCATATGCAACTAGATCCGCTTCCCCATATCTCAGTGGAGGCCTTATCTCTCTCCTGGGTCTGTCTTTGGCAATCGAATACTGTGGCTGCTGAGATGTAGAAGCCGTTTGAGAGATAGGCTTAGTTGAATCTGTATTGATGTCAAACTCCACCTGCACACTTGATTTCTGCTGGGTTTCATCAGAAGTAACAGCAGGACATAAATTATGCAACATAGCTGATTCATCAAATATAACGTCCCTACTAATAACAACTTTCTTCAATTCAGGACACCATAATTTATATCCTTTAACCCCAGTCTTGAAACCAAGAAATACACACTTTAGGGATCTAGGCTCAAGTTTACCATTATTTACATGAGCATATGCAGGACATCCAAATATTTTCAAATCTGAATAATCTGCAGGGGATCCAGACCATACCTCATGTGGAGTCTTCTTCTCAATGGAAGTCGACGGAGATCTATTGATCAGTAAACAAGCTGTGGAGGCAGCTTCCGCCCAGAAAGATTTTGGCAACTTCGAATTGGAGAGCATACATCTCACCTTCTCCATAATGGTCCTGTTCATACGTTCTGCAACCCCGTTTTGCTGGGGTACCAGGAACCGTGAGATGTCTAACAATCCCTTCAGACTTGCACAAGTCATTGAATTCACTGGAGCAGAATTCCAAGCCATTATCAGTGCGTAGACGCTTCACCTGTTTTCCAGTCTGTTTCTCAATCATCGTCTTCCACACTTTGAACGTAGATAAGGCATCACTTTTCTGCTTCAGGAAATATGCCCAAACCTTTCTGGAGTAATCATCTATGATTGTCATCATATAGCTGGCACCGCCACTGGAGGGCACTCTAGCAGGACCCCAAAGGTCAAATGAATATAGTCCAGAGTGCCTTTAGTATTATGGGTACCTGTGGTGAACCTGACCCGTTTTGCTTCCCAAAAACGCAGTGTTCGCAAAACTTTAATTTGCTGATGCCTTGCCCATTCAAAAGTCCTCTCCTACTCAATTCATTCATACCGGCTTCACTCATATGCCCCAGACGCATATGCCATAGCCTTGTAACATCATCATCTGACATGGAGGAACCAATGGCTGCATCACCTGTAACAACAGAACCCTGCAAAGAATAAAGGTTAGCAGTCTTTCTATGGCCTTTCATCACCACCGTGAACCCTTACTGATCTTCAGGACTCCACCTTCACCAGTATATCGATACCCCTTCAGATCAAGGGTACTAAGAGAAATCAAATTTCTCTTCAAATCAGGAACGTGTCTCACATCACCAAGCGTCCTGACCACGCCATCAAACATCTTTATCTTGATCGTTCCGATACCTGCAACTTTACAAGAAGTGTTATTTCCCATCAAAACAACACCTCTGGAAACCGGCTCATATGTTGAAAACCAGTCCCGATTGGGCACATATGAAAGGTACATCCAGAGTCCAAAATCCACTCTTTACTGGCCTGTGAATCAATGTCAGAAGCAACAAGAAGATCACCATCAGTATGATCTTCAACAACATCGGCCTCAGCCGTTTTATCAGATTGATTTTGCTTTTGATTCTCACCAGTCTTCTTATTTTTATTTTGCAGTTTATAGCATTCTGCCTTAATGTGGCCTTTCTTCTTGCAATAGTTACAGGTTTTAAATCTATTAGAAGATTTAGATCTGCCTCTAGAATTCCCACCAGACTTACGATCTTGACTCCTACCACGAGCTACCAAACTTTCAGAAGTAGACTCAAATTTAATCACCAAGTGTTTCATCTTTTCAAAAGAGCTTAAAACCAGCATAAACTTCATCAATCGACAAAGTATCATGACTATACAAAATGGTATCTCTAAAGGTCGCATATGATGGAGGTAAAGAACACAACAGGATTAATCCTAAATCCTCTTCATCATACTTAACTTCCAACATTTCTAAATCAGAAACAATTTCTTTAAAGGTTGTTAAGTAATCATCAAGAGACGCACCTTCTTCCAAACGATGAGAATGCAATCTCTATTTCAAATGCAACTTACTGGTTAAGCTTTTCGTCATACATAGTTGTTCCAACTTCAACCATAATGCGGCATCGGTCTTTTCCTTAAGCACATCCTGTAGAATCTGATTCGACAAATGGAGATGGATCTGTGAAAGGGCTTTTCGATCTTTTCGCTGCTTTTTTTCCGGTGACCAAGATGCAGGCATCTTCTCAAACCCTAGAAGTGTCATCAAGATCCATCTGTGCTAAAACCGCTCGCATCTTCACCTGCCACAACGAGAATCTGGTGTTGCGATCTAAAAGAGGAATATCGTACTTCATGGTTGTCATTATCAAAACCTACGCTCTGATACCAGTTTGTTTATAACAAGAGTAAAGAAGTACATCTTGGTTATTGTTGATGATTTTACTAGATACACATTAACTTTCTTCATTGCATCTAAAGACGAAACCAATCATGTTTTTTTTTTTTTTAGATATTGCAAGAAAGTCCAAAATGAAAAAGGTCTTAACATTGTTACAATTCAAAGTGATCATGAGGGAGAATTTGAAAATCATGAAATGGAAGATTTTTATTATAACTATGGTATTGAACCCACATTTTTAGCTCCTAAAACTCCACAACAGAATGACATAGTCAAAATGAAAAACAGAATATTATTTGAAATGGCTGGAACCATGTTGTGTGAAAATGATTTGCCAAAATATTTTTGAGCTGAAGCTATAAATACTGCATTCTATATTTCAAACAAAATTTTAATGAGGCCAATTTTAAAGAAAACCCCTATGAACTTTAGAAGGCAAAAGACCTAATATATCATATTTTCATCTTTTTGGCACAAAGTGTTATATCTTAAACAATGGTAAAGAGTAATTGGTTAAATTCGACTCTAAAAGTGATGATAGAATTTTCTTAGGAAATTATTCGAGAAGTAAAGCTTATAGAGTTTTTAACAAAAGAACTTTAGTTGTTTAAGAATCAATTCATGTTTTATTTGATGATTTCTTGCCTGATACATGTTTGAATGATGATGTTGATGATATGTGTGCTAAATTAAATAAATTCTCTCTTGAAAATGGTAATAAAGAAGTTAATGAACAAAGGTTGGATATTGGTATGCATGAATCTGTTATTGCTTATTTGTCTAAAGAATGGAAGTATGCTAAATCACATCCTAAAGATTTAATAATCAAAGAACCTTCTAATCATGTTCAAACAAGATCTTCCTTAAGAAATTTAAGTAATTTGGTTTTCTTATCTCAATTCGAGCCCAAAAATTTTGATGAAGCCTTAAAAGATGAGTTTTAGATTAATGCAATGCAAGATGAATTAAATCAGTTCACAAGGAATGATGTATGGAATTTGGTTCTTAGACCTAAAAATAGAACTATCATAGGAACCAAATGGGTGTTTAGAAACAAACTTGGTGAATTTGGTTTAATAATAAGAAATAAAGTTAGATTGATTGCTAAAGGCTATAATCAAGAAAAAGGAATTGATTTTGATGAGGCCTTTGTCCCGGTTGCTAGACTAGAATCTATAAGAATACTTTTGGCATTTGCTACTTATAAGAACTTTACTCTTTCAAATGGATGTCAAAAGTTTTTTTGTAAATAGTTTTATAAAAGAAGAAGTCTATGTAGAGTAACCACTAGGCTTTGAAAATAATGAATTTCCCAATCATGTTTTTAAGTTAAACAAAACTCTTTATGGATTAAAGCAAGCTCCTAGAACTTGGTATAAAGACCCAATAGCTTCCTGTTAAACAACGTTTTTTCAAGAAGAAATGTTGATACAACTTTATTTATTAAAAATCATAAATCTGACACATTGATTATGCAAATCTATGTTGATGACATTGTGTTTGGAGCTACAAATATGAGTCTTATAAAAGATTTTGTTGAGTCCACAAAAAATGAATTTAAAATGAGTATGATGGGAGAACTCAATTATTTTCTTAGTCTTCAAATCAAACAAGCTGAAAATGGGACCTTTATCAATCAAGCTAAATATACAAGAGATTTGTTAAAAAGGTTTAAAAATGGATAATCGTATATCAAAACCAACACCTATGAACAGAAATATTAAGCTTGATAAAGATGAAAAGGGTAAAAATGTTTGTGAAAAGATGTATAGAGGCATGATAGGTAGTTTATTATATTGGACAACTTTTAGACCTGACATCATGTTCTTTGTATATGTATGTGCACGATTTCAATCTTGCCTAAAAGAATCACATTTGAATGCGGTAAAACACAGTTTCAAGTATCTTGCAGGCATGATTGAAACTAGCTTATGGTATCCAAAATTTACTTCTTTTAATCTATTTGGATACTCTGATTCTGACTTTGCTGGATGCAAAGTAGATAGCAAAAGCACAAGCGGCACATGCCATTTTCATATAACTTTTTTAATATCTTAGCACTCCAAAAAGCAAAACTCGGTTGCACTCTCAATTGTTGAGGATGAATATATTGCAGCTGGTAGTTAATATGTACAAATTTTATGGATAAAACAAACTTTGCTTTATTATGGTTTAATTTTTTAAATTTTTCAATTTTTTGTGATAATAAAAGTGCTATAAATTTGACTAAAAATTCAATCCAACGCTCAAGGACTAAGCATATCAAAATTATACATCATTTCATTAGAGATCATGCTCTAAACAAAGATATCAGTTTGCAATTTATTGATACAAACAATCAGATTGCTAATATTTTTAATAAACCCTTGAGTGAAGATTGATTCTACACTTTAAGAAGAGAATTGAGAATGATCAAGTAAGATGAGTGCTAAGTATTATTGAATCAAGGTGATATAAAATAGGATTTTGGACTAAACAAGTTGCCAAATATAAGAAATGCCTAAAAATTCTAGTATATACTTGTACTGGATCTGTTTATGTGCTAATCTGGGATAATTTGGTTTGATTGCTGCATGTTTGTGAAGATAAGTGCTTTGATGTGTTGGCGTATCTGCTATATATGAGCTTATTGTTTAGGGTGAAGTCTTATATGGATGTAGGCAAGCGGTGAAGTCCTATATGAACATAAGCATGTGTATGAAGTCTTATCAGTTCATAGGCATTTGTGGTGAAGTCTTATTTGTGTATAGGAAAATGTGATGAAGTCCCACGTGGGCGTAGGCAAGTGGTGAAGTCCTATCTGAGTATATGCAAGTGGTGTGAAGTCCTAAATGGGTATAGGCAAATATGAAATCTTCTATCGAGGCATTTGTTTTGAGTTGAATATTGTATATTTGTGCATCTCTCCTTGCTAACATATATTAAAGTTGTTATCATATTGTTTTTTATGAGAACAAAAGGAGAGAGAAGTGGATGCACAATTAACAATATGCATAAAATATGTTTTGATAGGGGGAGAAAATGACATATTTAGTGTAGCTTATAATTCCCTAAAAGTTAAGCATCAAAAATCTATTTTTGAATGAAATTTTCCTTAGAACCCAGATGCTTAATGGAGGGGGACTAGACTGATATGAATATGAGTTAATTGTGATTTAATTGTCCTTATAAAAAAGGGAGAGATTGTTGGACTTGAGAGTTCAATGTGAATTTTGATGAGACAATTTAATGCACAATCAAATATTTATTTGTTGTAAACTATACTTAATTAGTCATGTATATATATGCATGTTTGTGGTGTTTTCTGCAGGTTTAAGCAAAAGCAAGAACTGTCGAGGGTAAGCCATAGTAAGTGGTCGGGAGTTGACAAAGTTAAGGCTAAGGCTTAACAAGCTTAAATATGCAAAATTAGTCGTTGAGGGTTGGTCAAGGCCTAAGTAAGCCAAGCAATCAAGATGTGGCAAAGCTATGGTCAAGACTCGATAAGCTCAAGAATGCTAAACCAATGGTTGAGATGTTGGTCAAGGCCTAAACAAGTCAAGAGATCAAGGCTTGATATGGTTAAGTAAAAGCGTGATAAGGCAGAGAAGCGATCAGACTTGTCACAGGTCACGTCAAGGCTCGACATGTTGAAGTTTAGGCCACGACAGTTCAAAATTTGAGACTCAAAGAAGCATACGTGTGAAAGGCTATTGAGGGAAAAAGTTTGGGCACGACAACTATTTTGAGGTGCGACAACTGTTTTGAGGTATGATGACTTAAAGTCTAAAGTTGATGTGGCAAGAAAAGAGCCATTAAAGCTCATTTAATGTTTGGCAAATTATAGACGTTGTGTCTAATGGATTTTTGAATTTCAAAGCTATATAAACAAATTCTAAAAGACTAACAAAAAGTGAATGATGCACCAAAATCAATCGCGAGCTCATTATCTGCAATCAAATAAATTCTTTTTCTTTGCTCTCTTATACATAATATCTACAAATATTAATAGGGAGAAAATTTACTGTAGGACTTAGTTCATATTTATTGCTATTCATATAAAAGTACTTAGAGAAAGAAAGGAAATATTTTATTTTCTATAGGTGTAATATTACTCATTTCAAGTCAACTCTTTGATGTCAATATAGTGGTGATGAATACCTCGAAAGAGGCAATTGGTAGATCTTAGAGAGTGAGTAAAGGGTCGAACACCACGTTAAATCTTGTGGCTTGATTTTTCTTATCTCTATCTCTATCTCTTTCAATTACACATTATATCTTTTGTTTAGTTATCCATCGCAAATTTAATTAATTTTTTAATCTGTTGTTTTTCAAAATTAATTATTTCGATATTTTTTGGGCAAATACTCAATTCAACAACCCCCCCTCCCCACCCCCAAGTATACTATTGGGAAGAGACATTATCTATTATGTAGACATTTTATTTGTAGAAATAGGTCACTAAAGCTTAAGGTATCTATTTTAGCAAAAAATTGTATCTCCTAATTGACAAAAAGAAAATATTGCAAAGTTCCTTTATATGAATTGTAAAATACAAAATTATAGTAATAGGATCATAAGTTAAAGACATTTACTATTGCTAAGAAAACCTTGAACTAATTATAAAGCTACAAGATGGTGAGGCTAGGGATACTATAATTAGGGGTTTAGTATGTTAAGTAAGAAGGGGAAGATATATAATGGTTAAACTCTACATGAAACTAAGTAATAAGCTACTTGAGTTGTATCATGAAGGTCATCAAATGGCTCTTTCAATTAAAAAAAGGGGTTGGAAAAAAATGACCAAACTGAACAAATTTGTAAACCAAACAAAAAAATATAATTTTTTTTAGCAATTTGATTTGGAAAATTTTTAATTCTATCCAATACATAAATTTATAATTGGTTTGAAGGGGTAAATTGAGTCAATCCATAGAATTTAATGAAATTGTTTTAAAAAGACATAATAATATCCTACTTTAACTATAATTTTTTTATGATGATTGATTAAATATCATATATTTTTATATGGTTTCATTATGATATTTATTATTTGATGAATATTGATTAACATTATATTATTCTTTTCTTTTGTCAGATTTTAGCTATAATCTTCCATTAGTGACTTTTTTTTCTTTAATCTATTAACTCTGTGGAGTTTGAACTTTGTTTATTTATTTATAACTCTTATTATGTATTTATTGTTTGATATAATTTGTTAGTAGATGAATTGTATTGGTTTCATAGAGGATTATGTCTTATTATGTATTAGTTTTAGGATAAATTACACTAGTAGATCACAATGTTTGGGGGTAAGTTCTCTTTGGGTCACAACGTTTGGAAAAGTTCATTTTGGGTTACAACATTTGTGAGGTAAGTCCATTTTAGGTCACAACGTTTGAAAAAGTAATTCAATTCAGGTCACAGTAAACACATGGTAACAGGAGAAGGGTGAAACGTGTCAACAAGAGAAGGTGATACGTATCTACTATGACCTGAATTGATTCGCTTTTCCAAATGTTGTGGCAAAAAATGAACTTAGCCCTTAAACATTATGACAAAAAATGAACTTACTCCCAAACATTGTGACCCACTAGTATAATTTATCTATCAGTTTTTATTTTTATTTTTTTGCCATTTATTATACATTAGTTAATTAATATACTTTGTTGGTGAATGATCAACCCATAATTGGATGATTTTATGAAGAACTATAGTCTAAGAATGTAATGGTTTTATAAAGTATTTTATTGTAATTTTAATTTTGTAGAGCAATCTTTTTTCTTTTCCTTTCCTTTCCTTTCTAAAATAGATGCTTTTTCCCCTAAAAAAAACTTAAAACAATTAAACCATATATATAATTATGCACATATATACTTCTATTTCATATCAATCTTTCTTTCTTTTTATCCTCACTTTTAAATATATGAATCTCTACATAACTATAAAAGATAAGGAAAAAAAACTTTTTAATTAAATATTTGATTGAATAAGTAATCTGAACCAAACAAACCATTATTTTATGGTTTGAAAAATTTTAATTCGAACTAAACCATTATTTAATGGTTTAGTTTCATATTAAAAAATTGAATAATAAATTATGGTTTGGTTTGATTTTTAGAAAAATCGAATCAAATCAATCTATTCCACCCTGCTTATAACTTACAAGCCATCAATTTAGAACCTTTCAGCACCCTTTCCTAGGCCCCATGGTTTTCGATCCTACCATAGCAATCGTCTTCACATAAAAAATCAAGGTGTTTATGGGAATGGATTAATGTCACAAATTATTCCTAAACTTTAAAAAGATATGTAATTAGATACCTGAATTTTGAAATTGACCAATTTAGTTCATAAACTTCTAAATTGAAAATTTAGTATGTATCTGAAAAAATTTTCGTGAATGTTAATAATACTCAATCAAGTTCTTCCATATACTAAATTTGTTAATTTAAAGTTTTTCAGTACCAAATTAATCAATTTCAAAGTTCAGGTACTAAATTGATTATTTTCAAAATTTAAGTACTTAACTTATATATTTTGTCAAAGTTTAAATACCATTTGTGATATTATCCTGTGAGAATTTATATACTCAAGTTCAAGTTAATTTCTTTTATGGTACCTGAATTTTTTTTATATAACAGTTTTGTCCCTAAACAAAATTTTCACACACAAAAATACCTAAACTTTTTAAATCTTGCATCCACGGTGCTTTCGATCAAAAGTCTTGTGAAATGTTAACATGGCTAAACATCTCTATTAAAAAAATATTTTTTCTCTTTCACATCAGTATATTTTCTTCTTCTTCTTCTTCTCTCTCTCTCTCTCTCTCTGCGTACTTCCTTCTTCTTCTTAATCCCACTTGAATCAAAACCAAAGAAATTTCTTGAATCAAGAAAATCTCTAATGCTAGCTAAAGAAGGTCTGGAAGCTATGAAAGATCCCACTAAAGCAAAATCACATGGGGAGAAAAGTTTTGTAATTTCTTCATTTGATAAGAAAAGAGTTGGAACCCATGGTAGTTTTTTTTTTTTTTTTTTTTCAGTACCAAAAGGGGTCAACATGCCATCTATCTTCTGGAAAAAAAGATCTATGTTTACATTTTTCGACAGCAAGTTTTTGATTAATGGCACTATCCAAGGCAAGAAATGGTTTTGCCAAAAAAAAAAAAAACCAAAATCCAAGAGAAAAATTATAAAAATTTATTAAAGATGTAATAAATGATTGATTTTGGCTTAGAAATGGGGAAATCTACCTTGGATAGGCTGGAAAGCCCCAAAAAGTGGGGAAAATATAGATTTATAGGTAAGTTGTATTTGTGATAGAGGGTAGTTCTTGAGAGCTTCAGTGGTTTTGGAGATGGGATGGTTTTGGCTGCATTTGCCAATAGAAGAAGAAGAAGAAGCGGTAAGAGGGAGAGAGAGGAGAGAGAGAGAGAGATCAACAAAAAATAAAAAATAAAAAATAAAAAATACACAAAGTAGGAAAGAGAAATCTTTTTTTAATATATATTCCATTACACATTAGTATTTGGCTAGAGAATTGGTCAGAATCCGACCAAATGTATAATGGGTGCAAGATTAAAAAGTTTAATTATTTTTTTAGATAAAAATTTTATTTTATAATTCCATTATATTCAAAGAGTTCAAGTGTTGTCAATAAAACTTACTTATCAAAATTGATTATATAAGTTAGAAAGAAAAGCAACTGAGTCAAATATTTTACTAGATTTGACTATTTAGTTTACTAAAGTGCATTTTTTACACTAATTGCTGTAGATGATTTTGATAGCTTACTCAATTTCTTTGACTTAAAAATAATACTAAGAATATAGATAGGGAACTTGTTGCTTAGTCCTAAGATGATTCTTGGTCGTATGGCACATAATTGCAGGTTTAAAAAACATATTGAATTTTAAAGTCAAATAATCCTTTTTCAAACTAATTACTTCCAATGGAGAAAAGCTAAACCACAACGTAATGTAGCCAATGGAAATGACAATTTAACTTGCATCCATGATAACTTGCCTGCTACGTTGTAATATTAGTTGTAGAGGAAAAAGAGATTGAATGAGTGAGATACTACCTGTATAGGTGAATAAGGAAAAGTACTAATGTATTTTAAATAAGTGGTGGAATAATGCATAAGTTTTATAGAATTGTCTATACAAAAAATTCCATTGGTACGTATATGTCATTAATCATTTTATATAACGTGTTATACTCAATAAATCTTTTCTAGTGGCAAAGTTAGAATACTACATTCTTTTTTTTTTTTTTCTATTTTTTGCCATCCACCTCACGATCATACATATATGTTTTAGATTAGGTATGTTTTGCTAAGTTTTTTCCATTAGATTTTTTTTAATACATATTTTGGAGAGCAAAGAGCTTCGCTACCCTAGAGTGAAGAATAAGGTTATTGATGCTTTAGCGGAGGAAGTCCACTCCATGATCTCGGATTATGTACAAATGAATCATCCATCAGATTGTTTTTTGAACTTTACTGCATTTGATATGATGCCTTTTGGTGCGATCGAGATGTTAAGGTGAACTACCCTCTTTTGTGTAATCAATATGGATGACGGAACATTTAGGGTTGAGCTTTTGTAATGGCACTAGCCATCTCAATCCCCTATTATGATTTGCATTTCTTCACTAACCTTTAATGAAAGTATGTGTCCCACAAACTAGCCTTGACCCAAATAGTTTTCATAAATGTAAACGCTTCTACGATGTCACAAAAGATAAAATAATAGTAAACATCTTCTAAATCAATTCTAATTAAAAAAAATGGGTAGTTCTTGAAAAGTTTCAAGTCATAGGGTATTTAAGGACCATAAGTTTGTTTACAAGTTATATAGGATAGCCATAACCGGAAAAATTAGTAATTAAACACTATTGGCTATGGTATTAAGATAACTAAAGTATGATACCACAAGAGTTCAAAAATTGCACTTTTGGGCTAAATAAGATCTGCCCAGGCAATCTCAAGATGTGTATATATCAAAGTGAATATACATACATATATATATATATATATATCTCATATGCTTTCCATCAATATATAATTTATTAAAATCGGATATATATATATATGTAAGTTACACATTTATGAAATTTTCAATATAAAAGTAATATTCTATTAACTTCTAAGATTGTTTAAAAAGATAATAATCTATGTAATCTTTTAAATTGATAAGCTGTAAGGATTTCTTCTGAAATTTTATGAATTTTGGTATTTTTAAAAATTAATATATTTATTAACAAAAGAAAGAAAAAAGATAGTAAACTTTTGCACAAACATTGTCAACTGACATCAGTGCACTCTAATTGTTTGATCTCACCCAACAAATTTTTTGTAGTGTATTTGATGGTACAAAAACATTGAATTGGACAATATTAACTCTCTTAACAAAAACACAATGCTAATATGGTTGTTGTTGTATCATTTTTACCACATCTTACCTCATTACCATGGTCACTCTCATCAATGTTGTCATTGCCATTTATTACTATTATTGCAGTCGCTACAACCACAACACCACTATCACCACTACTAATACAACACCACACCATCAATAAATTGCTATGACCATTATCGAGTTACTATCACTGAACAATCACTACTATTACTAATGGTAAGTTGTATGCATGTCAAATAACATAATTAAAACTTTAAAAAAAATTCTTATGTTATACTCAATACATCAAACAGAGTACAAGAAATTTATATTTTCTTACTCTGACTCTGTTATACAAGAAATTACATCAAATGCTACCGTAGAATATATATCAATCTATTATACTAGTAGATTATTGTCTATCTATTTATGTTTTCTTATTAATTATTCCATTTCTTTTAGACTTTCCATGTTAAATCATGTGTTTCACTTTTTCTCTTTTCTACTGTGTTTTTTCTTTTATCTACGTAGTATGTGATTCTAACAGAAACCCGAATAAAATCCTTTAATAAAGTGCTGCCTATGCTGCCCGGGTCCTAGCAAAACAAACATTTTGACAATGGATTTTCAGTTGATTAGGAGATTGCAAGATGCAATCCAAGATTTGCGTATTTTAACTTAGCATTTCCCCCAGGAAAAAAGGGAAAAAAAACCGCATTGATCTAGTTGCATTTTCTTTAAGAATTCGTGTAGAATGCATTTTTATTTCTTAAAAAACAAACGGGGACTAGTTATATGATAAAATAATGAATAATTTTTAAAATAACTATCATATATATAATCACATATTAAAAAATCATTAATAACTATTTACTATATATATAAAATGTGTCCTGTAATACTCGTTGAAACCTTTCATATGCTGTGAAGAAGTGCGATATGCAGCGCTGTGTACTTGTCCAATTATTTCTGGCTTGATATTATTCTTATTTATTCCGTATGTCCATAAATTTCTATTCAAGAAATTGGAATAAATTTAACTCCAAACTTGTTATCATTCTCCGTTACCTCCTTTATTTGCATGAAAAAGCTTCGGTGACATTTGATACACCCGTGACTCATCTTAGTAAACGTCACAGTATAATATCAAATTACAGATCATATATTACAAAACAGCAAATATTGATATAACTTATGAGAGAATTAAACCTTTATAGTTATCTATACTATATCCGTGTAAGCATGTAATCACTCCTCTGACAAGAGCCAGTACATGTCCTCCACCCGTGGAAGCTCCAACATGAATTTATCTAAGTCTCCCAGATCCACGGCTACTTCATCACGCAATTTTGTACCACGACCACCACCGTTTTATCGATGCCACCACTAGTGGCTGATGTATCACAGCCAGTAACAGCGCTTTCGCTCTTCTTGTCGGAGATGATGACGGGGGTCTCTTCAACCTTCCGCGAGCTGGAATTCATGCCGGTAAGGCTTTGAACCACGGATTTGAAGTTCATGACGTCAGTTTTCACGAAGTGAGTGTTAATAAAAGTCACTTTGATTACCTCATTGGCCTGCTTTGTTGATGACGAAGCCATTGGGAAGATAGTAGTTAATATTTTACTGTAAATTGAATGAACCTCCTGCTTTAGTGACTATAGAAATTTGGGTATTATTTTATTTATATATATACACCTTTTTGGATGAACTAACAACTAAGTCAATGAAAATAGGACAAATTTGCCGAGTCCAAGAGTTTTGGGTGTTGACGGCTTAGGAGAAGACTCTCAAAGACTCTTAAGCATAAGCAGACTTGGAGGAATTCAAACGAGAACATTTCAGCCGAAAGACAATTCAAAGCAATTCAACATTTCAATCCACCAAAGTCTTCCCATGCGAAGTAGCCGACAAAAACATTATTTTCGAGTGCCTCGTAGCCGTTGTTGCCAACCAATCAAATGTTGTGCGAGTATACAGAAGTAATACTGCTAAGTACCAACCCACAGAAAGGTGGTCCATGGTTGAGTTCGGACTTAATGAGCTGTTTTAAGGTAAGAACTTGTAATCCTGTGGATTTAGATTTCTAAATTTTGAAATGGGCACTTTAAGAACCTTTAACTTGTTATATGTATATAGTCAAGCTATTCATGCTTACAATCATTCATAATATTTAAATTGAATACTAGTATAAGATTTTAAACAATAAATAACAACGAATGAGAATATAGAGAATTGAAATTTAAAAGAAAAAATTAGAAAGTACCAAAAGTGTGCAACAAACTTAAACGATGCCCTAATCACCTTATCGTTTTTTTGGTTTGAATTGCATTGGTTTGGTTGAATTCAGGCTATATTTGATCAACTTAAATATACATATTTGAGGTAAGTACAAATTTGATTCTTAATCCTTTATTCTTTTTCATTGTTTCAATTTTATTCTTAATACTCACCATCGTCTAAATTAAACAAGACATAGTACCCTTAAATCCGTTAAAAAGCTCTTTTCATAACATTTTTTCATACATGTTACTTAGGATGTGAATGATTTGATTCAAGAGGATATAATTTTAAACTCAAATAAAAAAAACTTGAACTTGACTTAAACTTCATCAAGCTTTAATTTTGAAGTTCAAACTCAATTTGATTTGACACTCAATGAGCTCAATACGATTGCCACCAAGTCAAGTTCCAACTATCATTGGATCCTATTCAAGTATCTCACGAGTATGTTTCACTCGCTTACAACCCTAATCTCACTTATAACCGGTTCATACTAATTAATTTTATTAAGTATATTAAATTTAATAATATGACAAAATAATAAAAATTAAAAAAAAATTGTTTGCAAAAGCCCTTGTTGGGATAGTTATGAATCAACATAAAAAGATTTATGCTTCGAATAATAGGTCACAATCCACCATCCTTGAGAACAAAAGTATAAGTCTCTTGCATAAAATCTAATATCATGTTTAGTATATGGAAATTGATCCACAATGAAATTGTGATTATGTGTTTTATTTAATTTCTTATATTTAGATTCACTTTTAAAAACCAAAATAACAATTCAGTTTATAAAATGAAATTTGATTCTATATTTTCAAAGACAGGTGCCAAAATGGAATCTTATTTCAGTTTTATTAATTATACGTATTTTAATTATTTTTTTATCAAATCACATATTTATAGTTTACTTTTTTTTAAGGGGACATGTTTTATGAATACATTTTATAATTATTCTATTCTATTCCATATACACATCTATATATAAAAATGGATTACATTCTAAAATCTATTCTATTCTAATCAATTCTTCCGTATTAAACGTGATATGTTGGGTTGTAATTAAGCAATGTGTAACCCAACTTAAACTCGCAATAAGAAATTTGATTTTTTCTCTTTTTGTATTTTTAGGGGTGGTGGCTGGTACTTGTTGTCACATCATCCGTTTATCATAGGTCTACGATGATGAATCTCCATAATGATCTTTTTTGTGGTGGACAAGCTACCCCGTGTTCAGGTGGCAGTCGACCGAGGGCGAAAAGGATTTTTGCAAATTTTCTATATTTTTCCTTTTTTATTTATTTTTATATTTATTATATATTATATTAAATATTCAATGAATATATAATTAATTATAATGTGACTACTAGAGTTTAACATACATCACGTTTGTATATGTTTTATATATAACGAATTTTTGTAGATATATGTTTTTTTTATTTATGTGTACAGCTGTCACACTATTTTTTAGTTAGTAGTGTAAATATAAATAGGCATATAGCTTCTGTAACAGATTGAGTAACAAATTAAAACAGAATACATTTTTCTGGATTTTAGTTCTCTCTCTCTCGTGAACTTGTGTTCCATGCTTTCTTAAATGGAGATCTGAAATCTGCAGCAAGAATTCTTTATGGTATCAGAGCAGGTATTCTTCTTGTAGATCTGAAGCTCTCCATTCTTTGTTCTTTGAAACTCTGTAGAAATGACAAGTCGTGAACAGAATCAAGTTGAGATGAATCTACTTGATCCTCATTATCTTTCGAACTCCGATAATCCTAGTATGTGTCTAGGTAATATCACTTTCAATGGATCGAATTATATGTCATGGAATAGATCGATTAAAAGAGCACTTAGTGCCAAATCGAAATTAGGGTTTATTGATGGAAAAATTAGAAAACCTAGCGAGAACTCTTCTGATATGGAGAAATGGAGTAAGTGTGATTCTATGGTTTGCTGTTGGATTCTTAATTCGATGACACCTGATCTTGCTCAAAATTTCTTGTATGCGAATTGTGCTCTTGATTTATGGAATGAGATTGCAGAGAGATATGGACAATCTAATGGTCCTCTCATTTACCAGCTGCAACAAGAAATTACGAACATGAAACAGGGAAATTTGTCTGTGAATGCTTATTACAATAAGTTGAAGAAATATTGGGATGAACTGAGTTCACTGCATGCTTATCCAGTATGTATTTGTGGAAAATTGGAAATATGTACCTGTCGCATATTAGATAAAATTGCAGACTATGAATCAGAATTAAGGTTGATGCAATTTTTAATGGGCTTGGGAGATGCCTATGAATATGTCCGCAATCAAATCTGGCTATCCCGAGTGAATCGAGCCTTTTATCTTGTACAGCAAATAGAGAAGCAAAGGGAGATTACAGTTGTGGCAGAACCTGAAGGATTAGCATTTGCGACAGGAAGACAGGCTAGTAATCAATCTGGCTTTGATAAACGGAAAATGAAGGGAAAGTTAAATTGTAAACACTGTGGAGTTGATGGACATACAGTGGAGAGTTGTTTTCAACTCATTGGCTATCCCGAGTGGAACAAGGGAAAGAGATTGAATAAAGGAAATAGACATTTCTCGACAGCAGCTAATGTTGAGAAAACAGCAGGATTCAAAACTGGTTCTATGATTGATTCTCCTTTTGATTGTGTTGCTGACATGTTTTTTCTGAAAAGACTAATAATACTAATGCAGATAATAGGATTTTTCAATCCTTTTGCCATGAGATGTACAAATACTTCAAGCAACAGTCAGATAAAGAATCCTTTGAGGGAGTAGGAACTGTAAATTTCGTCTTCAGTGCAGGTATTTCATTTCCTTCTTGTTTAACAGCTATGAATATCAAATTTGATTCATGGATAGTTGATACGGGGGCGACAGATCACATGACACCTCATTTGCACCTCTTGACTTCTGTCACAAACCTAAATAAGCCCTTGTTTATTAGACTACCTGATGGAACAACTAAAACAGTTCAAACAGTTGGTACTATAGTATTAACTCCTTACCTTGTCTTAAGGGATGTTTCATGTTCCTGATTTCACATATAATCTCTTGTCTGTTAGTAAAGTCTTGCAAAATAATGAACTAACCATCACTTTAAACAATCAACTTTGCCTCTTTCAGGACCTGAAAACTAGATTAGTTGTTGCAGCTGCTAGGGAGTATCATGGCTTGTATGTACTTCATTCTTCTTCTAACAAGGAAGCTTCTTTGTTAGCAAATAATGACATTTCTGTTCATTCTTGTAATAAGACTGATGTAGCAGATTTGATTCATCAGTGATTAGGACACACTTCTGTTTCAAAGCTACAGCATTTGTCTGTGTAAAACTTTGAATTTGTCTCATTTTTTTTTGTGATACTTGTTGTCAAGCCAAAATGAATTGTTTACCTTTTTCCAAGAGTAACATTAGGTCTCCATAGCGTTTCATTTACTGCATATTGATTTATGGGGACCATTCAAGGTTACTTCTTTGACAGGTGCAAATTACTTCCTAACTATTGTTGATGATTTTAGTCGATCTACTTGGACTTATATTTTGAACAATAAGTATCAAGTTCCTTCGATTTTAAATCAATTTTCTGTTATGTCAGAAATCATTTTAGTAAAATTCCAAAATTTGTTCGAACCGATAATGGTTCTGAGTTCATGTCTAGGATTTCTCAGTCCTTGTTTCATAACCTTGGAATAATCCATCAACGTTCTACCATTTATACACCACAACAAAATGGGAGAGTAGAGCGTAAACACCGTCATTTGTTAGATACAAGTCGTGCCTTAAGAATTCATGCGAATCTACCAAAATCTTTTTGGAGTGAGTGTGTTCTTACCGCAACTTATCTCATAAATAGAATGCCAATGGCGCTTTTGAATTGGAAAACACCTTATGAAATATTATTTGGTCAAACACCAGCCTATACACATTTGCGGGTAATGGGTTGTCTTTGTTATTCCAATATTCCTTTACCTAAACGTGATAAGTTTGATCCTAAAGGAGCTCGATGTATATTTCTTGGTTATGTGCAAGGACAAAAGGGATACAAACTTTTTGATTTATCCACTAGAAAGATCATTGTCAGTCGAAATGTTCAATTTTTTGAACATATTTTTCCTTATAGAGAGTCATGCTTCCATAATCCTAAACCTGTGATTGAACCTGTTCATTTTGATGAACCTGAAGTAGAATCATTCACTCATCCTCTCCATCAGTCTACTGTTTATCTACAGATGTTTCTTCTATTACTGAACCTGCAGTAGATTCTGCTCCTATTCCTGAATCAAGTGTTTGTTTGCGTCGTTCCACTAGGGAAAGAAAATCTCCTGGTTGGTTGCAAGATTTTGTGCATACATTACATAATACTACTAGTACAGCTGCATTACCTTCATCTGAATCCAATTCTCATTCCTCAACCCACAGTTTCATACCCACTTTTCACACATAAGTCTTTTGCTTGTTACCCTGATGATTATGTGATTTCATTAGCCAATGTTTTGACTGTTATTGAACCAAAATGCTATTCACAAGCTGTTGCACATAAGGAATGGGTACTTGCTATGAATCAAGAACTTGATGCTTTAGAAAAAAATGATACATGGGAGCTCACTAGCTTACCTAAAGGGAAAAAGGCCATTGGATGTAAATGGGTTTATAAAGTTAAATATAAACCCGATGATCAGTTGATAGATATAAAGCACGGTTAGTGGCTAAAGGGTATACACAAATTGAGGGTGAGGACTACCATGATACCTTTTCACCGTAGCAAAATTGTGTACTGTTCGGATTATTTTGGCTGTTGCTAGTGCTAAACATTGGCCTTTGCATCAAGTTGACATCAAATGCCTTTCTTCATGGGTATTTACATGAGGAGATATATATGCAACCACCACAAGGATATACTAAGGCCTCTTCTTCTAGGTTTGCAAGCTGAAACGCTCTTTATATGGACTTAAGCAAGCCTCGAGGCAATGGAATCATGAATTAACTCAATTTTTATTGGGTAAAGGGTTTAGTCAATCTAAACATGATTATTCTCTTTTTGTTAGAGATGATTCTAGTGGTTTTCTTGTCGCATTGGTGTATGTGGATGATCTTTTATTGACTGGTACAAATGAAGCTGTTATTGTTATTGCTCTAAAGAATGCTTTACATGCTGCTTTTACTATTAAAGATTTGGGCGAAGCCAAATTTTTTCTTGGCCTGGAATTATTCCGGATTCAACTGGTCTTCGAGTTCATCAGCGTAAGTATATCATGGATATACTTCAATTTGCGGGGATGTCAGCATGTAAACCTTCTCATACACTTCTGATCCACAGTTCTTTCGTACTATTGTTGGGCGTCTTCTGTATCTGAGCATTTCCCGACTTGACATTGCCTTTGCGGTCAACAAATTATCTCAATTTGTTTCTGCTCCACGTTCTACACATTTGGCAGCTCTTTTACATTTGCTTCGTTATTTGAAGTATACTTTACATTTTGGTTTGTTCTTTTCTGCTACTAATGATCTTCACTTGACTGCTTATGCTGATGCTGATTGGGCTTCTTGTCCTGTTGATCGTCGGTCTGTTTCTGGCTTTTGTATTCTTCTTAGTTCTGCTATCATCTCCTGGAAATCCAAGAAAAAGTCCACTGTTTCCACTTCCTCAGCTGAAGCAGAGTATCGATGCTTAGCTGCTACTGCCAAGGAACTTCTTTGGGTGACATATATTCTTCATGATTTACATCTTCCTGTTTCTCTTCCTATTCCTTTATATTGTGATAATAAATCTGCCATTATGATTGCCAACAATCCTTGTCAACATGGCAGAACCAAGCATATTGAGATTGACATTCATTTTACGCGAGATCATATTAACAGGGGATTTCTTCATTTGCTGCACATTCCTTCTTGTAATCAACTTGCTGATATGTTTACAAAGCTTCTTACTCAGCAAGGCTTGTTTTCTTCTTGCTCCAAGTTGTGTCTTTTTCAAGACCCACCTTGAGGGGGGAGTGTAGATATATGTATTCCTTTATTTATGTGTACAGCTGTCACACTATTTTTTAGTTAGTAGTGTAAATATAAATAGGCATATAGCTTCTGTAACAGATTGAGTAACAAATTAAAACAGAATACATTTTTCTGGATTTTAGTTCTCTCTCTCTCGTGAACTTGTGTTCCATGCTTTCTTAAATGGAGATCTGAAATCTGCAGCAAGAATTCTTTAATTTTACATAATTCTTTGTCAAGAAAACTCGAAACACGTTGAGAAATTAAATAGGAAAAAAAAATTAAGAATTTAAATAGAAATGGGCAAATATGGTGGACTAATCTATTGTTTTTCCAGCTTTGAGTCCTTTTGATTGTCCATTTTTATCTATATTTTATATTGTATTTAAATTTATATATAAATGTGTCTAATTTACAGTTATATTTTATCTATATTTTATTGGATATTAATCTATTTGATTTTTATGAAAACTATTATATTTATATATATATATATAGATTTTTTAACAAAAATTTATTAAAAAAAGTTTTTAAAAATGTCAGCTATCTAGCAGGTGCAGATGCTAAACGGAACTTGTTTGTTATTAATAAATTTAATATATATATTTTACAAGGTAACTTGGAAATATAGAAAAAGTTCGAGAGACCCTATTATTCCAACCGTTCTAACTGCAAAGTTGTAAATGGTTGTACTCATACCTTTTCTATCCCTTTTTAACTATTGAACATTTTGGATCAAAATCTATTCCATATCCATCTATAGTCTGGGTTTGTTAGATTTCTGGATATCATAAATTTCGACATTGTGATTTAGGAGTAAGTTCCTATAAAGATTCTAAAACCTGAGATCTTGGAACAGTGATTTACTATGGTCAGCTGACCAGTAACCGTATCACGACAAATGATGACGATAATGGTCTATCAGCAGGAGGATGCGGCTGATTAATTCCCTTAGTCATAGGGCAAACAATGAGGAACGAACTTCGATTTTTTTCGACTCCTAAAGAGTTGAACTCAATCTGACCTTTTTGTTCTCTGGATAAAGGCTCCATGTCAGGTTAAATTTGACTGTTGATTTGGAAATTTCCGTATGAGCTCGAGAAATGAATTAAATTGCTAGTCTATATCTTCATTATAAATTTCATATTTGATATATGAAATTAGTAGATCTTCCTGTTCTTTAGTTTTTTTTATGCACTATATATTACTATACCTTAGCCAGTTAATATCAAAGAGATGAGATGTTAGAAACTTCTGGAAATATTTATAGTTTTTGCAAAATAATAGTGACTAGTCTTAGTGATTACAAAACAAGTTCGATTAAGATCAATAATATTGTAAAAATGTGTTAGACAATTTTTGTTACTTTGTTATAAAATATTCTATATTTGAAAATTTGCAAAAAAAAAAAATCTACATACAGGGGGAAAAATTATGATATATATACACATATATACATATGTACTCATTACCTGTTCTGGCCAAAGTTATGGAAGCCAAGATTGATAGTGCAATCATCAAAACAGAAACCGAAGGAAATATATATAGGTCGTCTGCGGTCACAATGAACCTAGAAATTTTTTTCCAACTCGAGGCCAGTATATTACTCGATGTATAATAATCAGTTTTATAAAACTCATTTACTGCTCTTTTATTTATGAATAAGACTACAATGAGATTGCTATTAAAAGGATAAAAAGAGTTGTAATGAGAATTTTACTCATTAATTTCTTTTATTTAAATGATGGTATATTTAAAAAAAAATTTATAGCAATGAATGAGATGGACATTTCCTTAGGATGGAGCGGGTTAAGAGCCGGTCCGAATCTAATGGGTCCAATCTCTATTTATTGGACCTGTAATAGTCCTATCTAGGTGGGATGGGTCGGGACAGTTCTGACTCGTTCTCCTTTTTAAAAGAATTAAAAAGAAAAATTTTGTTAATTAATATAATAAATTTTTTTAACTTTAAATATATAAAATAGACATAAGAATATACTACTCTTATAACCCATATTCATTTAATACCATCAATGATATGTAATTATTAATTCACAAGCACAACCCTATTTAGTTGAAATATTAGTAATGTAGGACTACAATAACGCTCTAAAAAAGTAAAGTTTACAAAAGAAAAATAATTCATATTTTATTTAGATATGAGATCCTTCTTCCCGTGGAACTTTATATAAAACATGAGACATAATGATTTTGAATTGTGTTTATCACAGTTGTCAACAAAGCATTAAATATTATGAATAAATAATTAATAATTTTCATTCACATGAAAAATAATCTAAATATTAAACGTTATTTATTTTATTTAACTTTTCTATTGTTTTAAATTTTATATTATTTTCATTTTTTATTTTGATAATAATAACATCATATTAAAATTATTATTATTTATTTTATTTATTTTTTATTGAGGAACCCTTAAGGACCGTTGAGTCCATGGGTTCGACTGTTTATATATCAGCATTATAAAAAATGTTTGGAACTCATGTGACTTATATCACCATCTGAACTTAAAAAATGTTTTGACACTGGGAAGAGCAAAATTTTTACATTGGACTCATATTGTATATAAGCACACACGATGATAAACCACATAAGATTTAATAAACCAAATGCAGTAATCAATCACATAATCAACGAACAAAATTTAATCATATTTTAACTTTATCCATTTACAAAAAAAAAAATTATATTGAAACTTGACCTTAGAATTATTTCCAAAACATTAACCATAATATATAAAAACAATGAAACCGGGTCGAATCCTTAAATGTTCAAGGGATGAAGCCTCAAATCAGGCTAAAACTTTCAATTATAACAGGCCAAAGCATCAAAGATTAACGGATCAATACTTTGAAACGATGACAAGCGTTGCCTTAAGAGAAACAGAACGAAGCCTAAAAACAGACCGTAACATTAGCAATAAGTCAATTACAAATAAGTATTTTTACCCCTTTAAACTTTTAAAATATAACACAGTTAAATACAATTAACATTTTTCATTAAAACAAAATGGAAAGAGTTGCAAATTACCATCTCAAACTTTTACTTATATGTGGATTTACCTTCTAAACTTTCATTTATGTACGGGTTTACCTTCTAAATTTCCACTTTTATGTGGATTTACCCACTCTCCCTCCAAATTTATGGAAAAAGTTGACTGTCATGTGCTAATTTTTTAAAGTTTGTTTAAAAAGCTTACTTTAAAAGTCAAAGAGATAAATTCATACTTTCGTAAAAGTTTAGGGCGATAATTTACAAATTTCTTCCAAAATAAAATTATTATACCTAAACAAAAGTGTCCATTATTAAACATAATTGAGCTTATACACCATAACAATTTCATAAACATGAATGAATCATGCACTTGATGTAGTTTTAAAATACAAACCCTGGGACACTAATCTTGAAAATTTTGAAAATTTGGTATGAGGATTCTTAAATGGTTTTGATAATATATGGTGTATATGGTATGGTTGACCAAAACAATTTAAAAAACATGTCATTTATTTAACAATTCACATGTATATTTTTCATAAGTATAATAAAGGGTAAATTACTAAGGATGTAACTAAGTTAGATTTCGACGGATTATATGAACTAAAACTTGACTCATTATCTTATAGGGTATATCAAACTCAATCTTATAATCTATAGGGCTTTAATACTATATCAAACCTGTCTTACAGGATTTGTTTGAAACCCACCTAATTATTATTATTATTATTTAAATTCTCATTTTTGTGCTTTCCTCATTTCGTTGTACATTGCTATCAAGCATCTTCATCCCTTATGTTTCTCAGCAAAACAAATGCACCTTAAGCCTAAGTTGCATTAATATACTCTCAAAACAAGAATTATAAACAAATGAATAAAACATGAATAACTAAGATGATTTAGTGAGAGATTAAGTCAATATGATACATTGTAAAGTTACAGTCTTCGGTAGCCTAAATGAAAACTTAAGATAAAGATCAAACCTTTTTCTTAGTTTTGTATGTTGTACACATTTTTACTTTTAATTTTTTTTTAATTTTATTATTGGGTTTGGTATCCATTGAGAATTTTATAATATTCAAACCCAAACCTATAACTCTATAGCGTTTTTATCTCATATCCAAACCTGACTCTAAAACTTTATATATTTTTACTAGATCAAGCGGGTTGGAACCCCATAACAACTGACCCAGTTGTATCCCTATAAATTACACTATGACATATTAATATTTAGGGTAAATTCATTTGAAGTGTCAATGTTTCAAATGATTGAAAAGTGGAATTAGCATTTTGTAAAATGAATCAAGTGAGGTATTCATTGAGGAAAAAATGATTGAAAACTATCTCAACATTAATACTTTAAATGAACTTTGTGAAACATGAATAATGAATTGGTGATTTTTTTGCTCAAAAGAAGCAACATACAAGAAAATGGTACAATTTCATCATTGGCAAATTTTACATATTAGACATCTTGTGATTATGTTTCTTTTTTAGGATCATCTTGCCAAAATGATAATTGCATGGATGTGTGGATAATTGACATAGGCGTCATGGATCACATGACGCCTATAAAAAACAAACTTTAAACCAACATAATAGGATTAGGTTACCAAATGGCAATACACAAATTGTTTGAATAACTAGCATAATAGCTTTAGCCGAACAAATTTTCTTAAAATGATGTATTCCTTGTACCATCATTTAAGCATATTTTTCTTTTCAATACATAAACTTCACTTGCATACTAATCCATTGTAATTTTTTCTTCATATTGTTGCTAATTTTAGGACCACAATTCCCATGAAATTTTAGCAAAGGCTAAAGCTAAATATTGACTTTATGTGATAAAATCTTCTATTAATTATTTTGGTGTATGTTATGGTGTTTGTTCTTTTCATCTCAATCTTTTTGATGTTTTCTTGAACAAATATAATGTTTCTCTTAGGTTACACAATTAGTTAGGACACATTTACTATTTAAATCTTAACATGTTCCTTGTTGTAATACTTTTTTTTTTCTTACAATGTCTTAGTATGTGATACTTATTATGTAGCTAAATCACATTGACTATCATTTTATTAAAGTGTTTATACCTCTTCTCAAATTAAGCTTATCCATGTTGATTTATGGAGGCTTTATAGCATACCATCTTTGATTAGTGCCAAAAATTCTTACCATAGTTGAAGATAAGAGTAGAAGCACATGGACATATCTCCTTCATCCTAAATCACAAACACCTCTTACACTTCAAACCTTTCTTTCTTACTTAGAGAATCATTTCCATAACATTCATAAATTCATCCAAGGTGACAATGGAAGTGAGTTTGTTTCACATGATTGCCAAGACCTTTTTCATTTTAGAGAAATCATCTATCAAAGAATCACTATTTATACTTCTCAACAAATGATGTGGTGGAAAGAAAACATTGACATTTTATGTAAGACTATTGGAGAATTTAGAATACATGTTAATTTATCCAAGATTTTATAAGAGAATGTGTTCTTGTTGCAACTCCTTTGGTAAATAAAATGTTAGTTACAATTCTTGGTTGGAATATACCACATCAAGTACAATATAACCGAGTTCCTTTTTATTATGATTTAAGGGTCTATTTGTTTCATCATATTTAAGTCATGTTGGCATACGTTTGTCGTTTTCAAACGGATGTTTATCAAGAAATAGATACAATAAAAAAACTAACAATTTTACCCATAAGAAACCAAAAAGATCTGATACAAATACATAGTAAGTTGTAGATGCGAATCTAATACAAATAAAAACCAATCAATACAAACAAACTAAATGTGATATGACGTCTATGTTATGTGCCAAATGTTGATGGCATTACTAATAAAATGGATTAATAGAAGGGTATCGTGTATCTTTGTGGGTTCTCTAATAAATCATAAAAGATATAAGCAATTGAGCCAAAATGGGTATATAAAGTGATATATAAACCTAATACATTTGTTGAAAGATTAAAGCTCGCTTAGTGGCTAAGGGATATAATCAATTAGGGGGGGATTAATTATGTTCATATGTTTTCTCTAGTTTCTAAGCTAACAATAGTAAAGACTATCCTTAGTTGTTGCTTTTATTAAAAATTTGCATGTTCACCAAATGCATTTCTTTATGATTCCTTGGATGAGGCGATATACATGACTCCACTTGAAGGGTATGATTTAACACTGTCTAGTCATGTTTATGACCTAGTTCAATCACTTTATTGATTGAAACAAGCTTTTCAATAATGGAATCGTGAATTTACAAAATCTATTTCATCTCTTTTTGGTTTATTAAGTCAAAAGAATGATTATTCTTTGTTTACAAGAGTTCAAACTGATGAATTTTTTAGTGTGTTGGTGCATGAGATGATGTATTAGTGGTTAGCATTTTTGTTATTAATGAAGTTAAACATGCAAATCACAAAGTATTTACCATAAAAAGATTTAAAGGAAGTCCTATTTTTTTCAAAGGTTAATGTCACAAAGATACCTAAACTTTGATAAAATATGCAAATAGGTATTTGAATTTTGAAATCGATCAATTTATTATTTGAAAAAACTTTTTATGTATATAAATAGTACCTCTGTCAAGTTTTTTCATATACTAAATTAATCAATTTCAAAGTTTTTCAAGTACTAAATTGATCAATTTTAAAGCTCAGGTACTAAATTGATCAATTTCAAAGTTTAGGTACCCAATTGAATATCTAACCAATGTTATATATTTGTGACATTTCCCCCTTTTTTTAAGTACTGAAGAATGTAAGACATGGAATGGCTTTTTATTGAATTGATAGAAGTTTCTTTTTCACATTTTACAAGATGTTGGTTTAACTGGTGCAAAGGCACTTGGTATCATTTTCACCTAATTTTTGTCTTGATTGGATGTTAACGGATGATATTTCTTATCTAATCAGTCATAAAAGGATTGTTGAGAGTTTGTTGTACTTACTATTACACATTTGTGATGTCCCATTTATCACAAGAATTGATCAATTTGTCTTCCATCCTAGAACTCTATATTATTAGGCTATAGAGCGTCTTTTGAGTATTTGAAAGGATTTTTTAATTGAATTTTATTCAATTCTTTGAGTTTATTATTGCAGTTGAAAGGGTTTTTGATGCCAATCGGGGTTCGTGTACGATTAATTGAACATCTTTATATAAATTTTTCATATTTCTTAATTATTCTCTTATTTCTTAGAAAGTTAGAACAAGCAACCATTTCCACATCTTCAACGAAAGTGGAATAATGAAGCATGGCTTTGGCTACTAAGAAGCTTTTGTGATTATCACATATACTTTGAAATCTCCATACTAATTTATCTCTTCTAGTAACTTTGTGCTTAGATATTTGATCAACTCATCTCATTGCTAAGAATCCTTATTTACATGAACAAATGAGACATCTTGATGTTGGTATTCATTTTGCTCACAACCATGTTGATAGTAGTTTTCTCTAGATTTCACATGTACCCTCGCAAATGCAGTTAGTAGATATTTTCAATAATTTTCTTAGTGACTAGCAACATCATGTTTTGAGTTCCAATTTAAGAGAGAGAGGATGTTGAGGTGTTATATTAAAATAGTCCTAATAATAGTAGCCAAGCAATATTTACTATATCAAAAGTGTTGTAGTTTAGCAATGTTATTATATCAATAGTAGTAATAATGTATTGACAGCATAATAAAGATGTAGTCTTTATAATTTATTCTTCTCTTACATATCAATCTTCATGCACATGACTTGAAATAGGTTATATATACTAGCAAAAGTAACAAACATAACTAACTTCAGATAATCAATGATATCATATCTTAATGGTATTACCATTGATTTCCTAAGTGAGATATATCATATTCAATATCCTTCTCCCAATTGTAATGGAAAAAAAATCCAAATATATTCACAAACACATCTGTCCTCTTTCTCTCTCTTCCTTCTACACACAACATTCATTTAGATTTCTTCCTTCTTCATCAATTCGCATCAAACTAGCACAAACCAACTTGTGGAATTCTTCACATTCTTCCCTTAATCTACCAAAGTTATCACTACTAAACCCATAGTTCTCACTCAAAGCTAATAATAAGTAAATGGTGCACTTGGGAAACATAAATAAGATAAATATTACAAGCAATGCTATTAGATTGGTTGTGGTGATATTGTACTGATAGCATAGCAAAGTTGTAGTCTTTGTAATTTATTCTTCTCTCACCTGTTGATCCTCATGCACATGACTTGAAATAATTGTATATATACTAACGGAAGTAATAAACATAAATAAATTTAGATAATCAATGACATTGTATCCTAATGATATTACCAACGGTCTCCCAAGTGAGATATATTGAATTCAATACCCTTTCCCCATTTTAGCAAAAAAGAAAATCGATATATTCACAAATACCTGTGCTCGTTTTTGCTCTCTCTTCCTTCTGCACTCAACATTCATTTGGATTTCTTCCTTCTTCATCAATTCGCATCAAACTAGCACAGACCAGCTTATGGAATTCTTTACATTCTTTCCTTAAACTACCAAAGCTATCACACTAAATCCTTTGTTCTTACTCACAGTTAATAATAAGTAAAGGATGCATTTAGGAAAACATAACTAAGGTAAATATTATTTCACCCCTAATTTAGTATAGCAATATTTTTAAATTTAACTAAGGATGTATGCTAACTATTACACAAGTAACATGTAAAATGACTTAATTCACTAACTAGAATTTCGCTTGTGATATTACAAATAATTTTTTGTAAGCAAATTTGATATTTTTTAAGCACAAAATTTGCGAGTCATATTTGACGATGAAGTAAAATTAATGGTTTATTGGGGCATATTAAGATTAAAATGTAATATATACCATTTATTAATAAATAGGCATATGCATTTTATGATTTTCAAATGGTTACGTTAAATACATAAACAAATGTGATTATTTAAACTCACTGCTAATGGAAAAAGAAAAATAAAAATTAAAAAAATTGTTGGTATATGCTTTGGATTTAAGCAATGAACAGTTATCTTTTATTAAGACATTATAAAAGACAACTACAACTAATAGTAAACTTTATCAAAGACAACACATTCTACAGGTAAGTTTCATCAACAGTAACTGAACTTTTGGATTTGTACTAGTTTGGTACCTAAAAAAAATTTTGAATTAAGACATCACTTGAACTTTTTAAAAGTTTTGTGTACGGTACGTTTAGCCAGAATTTGGCCATTTCTCCAGCTAATAGCTAATATGGACATGATACTTGATTAAAAAATTAATTTTCTTTATCCTAGGTGGCATGGTTTATATTTTCTTATTCTTTTTTTACTTTCCTCTCTCTCCCCCCCCCTCCCCCCTTCTTCTTCTTCAAATTAAAAAAAAAAAAAACTAAATTTACTGACATAGAGCACCAGTTGTGTTGATGCTATACCTTCATCTAAATCTACCACAAAAGGCGGCAAGACTCTATTGTCAACACATAGAAACCCACTTCCATCTCCTTTCCCCCCATACCCCAATCCTCAGCTTGTCTCCTACCATCGACAAAATCTCCTCCCCATCGCTCCGTCTTAAAACATGCTATCCATGCACCTCCTCTCA
Source organism: Combretum micranthum (assembly GCA_024138025.1). Classification (NCBI taxonomy): domain Eukaryota; kingdom Viridiplantae; phylum Streptophyta; class Magnoliopsida; order Myrtales; family Combretaceae; genus Combretum; species Combretum micranthum. The sequence goes on from JAMXBD010000347.1 coordinate 168,506, forward strand.
ATCTCCAAGAACTCACCAAGCGACATTAGTCAAGCTTTGTTGTCTTGGTAGATGCTTTACCAACTCTATCGACACTCAACCACCATGAATGCTACTGATGTCAAATATTTTTTTTTCTTCTTCTTCTTCAAAGTCTTGATCTTTCAGCTACTAAAAAAAAAGTACAGAAGCGACTAGTAGAAATGCAACTCGGGCAAGTTTAGAATGGGTCACATAAGACCTGAACTTGACTTGGTTCCCTATAGGGTCACCCAAAACCCGACCCATGACCCTATAAGGAGGCAGCAACAAGACTGGCTTCACGATGTTGTAATGGGGCACAAAATGTGATTGCGGGGAAATTGATACCCATTAGAGCTCTTAGGATTGTAGTTTTGTCATGAAAGAATGATCTGGGTGGCTCCAAAAATCAAATTAACAAAAGAGAATTGTCAAAATTTAGATATGGGAAAACACGATTTTCATTAAAGTTTTGAACTTTAAAATGTTTCTGGCACAAAAAGAGTTTAGTTTGTCAAATTATAGAAAAAGGCTAAAATGGGGAAATGATAGATTCTACAATATTTACTAAAAAAGTGAGTAGGGTAAATTTTTTTAGGTATAGGATTAGGGTTAGGGTTTACCATACCTTGGTATCAATTTTTTAAATAAATTTCTTAGATTTTAGGGTTTTTTTTTATTTGAATAAGAAAAGAATAAGGGGGGGGGGTCGGGGTTGGGGGAAAAAAAATAGAAGAATTAAAAAATTGCCAACTATGATAAAGAAAATTATTTTTTAATCGAGTATTATGTCCATGTATTAGGACCGGCCCTTAATTATCAATCCCAGGCCCTACACTTCTACCCTGGTATATAAACTTCGCTATTCACAGAATACTCCTTTTTGCCTCTCTTTTTCTTAGGTAATATTATAGAAACCCAATTCTATTATCTTCAATGGTCTATCTGATCAATACTAATGCATGAATGTGTTATGTGTTTGTGGCAGGAAATTAGAGGCGTCTGGACAGTGAGAGTTGGCTTTCGAGCTAAACTAATCTCCTAAATCACACTCTATGATTTCTAGTAAATGGTTTTTAATTGGTGGTTCCTTCTCCCCTTTTTCTCTCTTATTTATATTGAAGATGTTTACATTTGCTAGATCTCTTCAAGATCTGTTGTAGTCTCAACTACTATCAACTGCTAACTACTATTAGTTATAATTCGTTCAACTACATTAATAAAGTCTCTTTGCCATATTGACTATTTTATGTTTTTATGTACTCTAGTCTTAATAGATTTCCTCCCTCCTTAAAAACAACCTTTTCCTCAAGGTTAAAAGTTGTATGCAAATCCTTTCTACTCGAATGTTCTTGAAATATCCCCCATTTTGAGCCACTAGCTTTTGCTATGGATTGAAGCACCCATAAACAATATGTGACTGATGAAATTGAATCCTTAAATGTGTCCATTGTGATTTATATGATATTTAGACGAATTTGTAAACACAGATAACTCATGTTTCTAGTTGTTGTCTTCTTATAATAAAATTGTCCTAGAAAATTTTTGAGAAAATCCAGCTACCCATGTCTTCGGTACGTTGGTAGTAAACATCCATGTACCATCCGAGCCTTGAATTTGTATGAAAATGAACTTCCAAAATTCATTTAATGATGATAGGGTTTTGCTGGAGAATTGAAGGCTGCCCAATTTATGAAAATTGCTGTTGAGTGAAAGATTTATGAAAAAATCCATTTGAAACACATCAAAAATTAAAACTTGATGTGACAATGCTTGAAGCTACTATGTTTGCATCTCTTCTAGATCCTCTATACGGTGCTTGTGTGGCATTCTGTTCATTATCATATTGTTCTCCCTTATTGCATAATGTAGTCATTACTTGAGTAATCTACTATCTATCATAACATGATCAATTTTGTCCCATCTTAAAGAAACTACGGATCCATAAACACTCACTTGAAAATACTGCAAAATTGGTAATGATGACATAGAAATTAATGATATGTGTTGGCTACCCATACAACTAAGTGTGTAGGTAATAGGCAAAAATTGATGACAAATAAATTTCTGACTTCTAAGCTAACTTGGAAAAATTTCCAACAAACTCTAGTGCTTGATTTTTGCCCACAAGTTCTGTCCCAATAATATTAGATTCGCTAATAAGCCAACAATCCCCATTACTATCATAATGTTGCACTAATATCTCAGTGTCGACAAATTCGTCAACTCTTATGTGTTGTTGCTTTCCACGTTTTGTTATTGTAGGAACACTCTCTATCATTCACTATGACTTAACAACATTTCAATGTAGCATCATCCTTGAATCTAGTATATATGTTCATTTTTGTTAAAATTGCATGTCTTCTGCTTTGAATTTTTGGTAACATTTATTTCTACATGTGCACCATCTATCGCATCAAAATTAGTCTTGCTCTCATGATGATCAACAAAAGAAAATCTTTTATCTTGCCAACTATATTCAAAAGGCTCAAAATGTATCATGAGTGTTTTTATAACATGATCCCATAATGTAAAATTATTCAATTCGTCCATATACTTATACTAAATAGTGTTGGAATCTTGCATAGCAAAAATTGCTAGTTTTGCATAATATTTTTCCTCTATTTGGTAAAAATCAACGGAATATTCTACTTAAAGTACCAATGTAATTGGATCATAACCATAAAATTTTGTGATTTCGTCTTTAATGTTGTTTATAATGGTAGAAGACAATGATGCTAAAGAAGTTTCTTAAAATGACCTATAGAAAGGTAATTTCAATCTCGATCTAGCCAATCTTGAATTTACAAATTGTAAAGAACATTCCATCTCATTTACTAGGGAATTAATGTGTTCCAATTCACAAGTTGGAATTGAAAATATTGGTTACTCATTAGTGCACCTTGAACATGATGAATCTAGTGTTGAATGAATTGAATGAATTGAATGATTAGGATCTTCTTGATTCTGATTCAACACTAATATAACCGTTCTTGTACACAATTGAGATAATGATTCTTAGATTGCCCAAAATGAATTTTGCAAAAGATCCATATCTCCATCTTATGGTTTGTCTCTTATTTCCATTTCTATGTCTTTAGTGCAAGCTTAAAGACAAGAGCACCAAATGTTAGGACTGGCCTTTAATTGTCAAGCCTAGCTCTACACTTACCTTAGTATATAAACTCCTATATTCATTGGATACTCCTTTCTGCCTCTCTCTTTCTCAGGTGATATTCTAGAAACCCAATTCTATTATCTTCAATTGTCTACCAGATCAATACTAATGCATGAATGTGTTATGTGTTTGTGGTAGGAAATGGTGGAGGTGTTTGGACGGTGAGAGTTAGCCTTCGAGCTAGCCTAAAGCTCCTAAATCATATAATGTGATTTCCAGTAAAGGGTTTCTAATCGATGGTTTCTTCTCCCCTTTTTCTCTCTTATTTAATTTGAAGTTATTTCTATTTGCTAGATCTCTTCAATATTTGATGTGATTTTAACTACTATCGACTACTAACTACTATTAGTTACAATCTATTCAACTGCATCCTGCTTAGATAGTTAGTTTGATTTTGTTTTCAAGCTAAATTGATACTAAATCAATACTAAACTTATACAAATATGATATCGATAAAAAACTGACTGTTTTACTCATCAACTAACAAAATCAAACTAATACCTATCCAATACAATCGAGCTTGGATTTTTAAATTTCCGATTTGATTTCTTCAATCCAATTTGTGTCAAACCCTAACCCGTTTGATACAGACCCTCGACTAGGGATTAAATAAAATATAATTTTTAAAACTTTTAAGGAGTTAACATCTGATCGAAATCGAGAAAAAATTATAATTTAGGATCAATGGGTTGGTTAATCCTAACTTATCCACTAGTCTACGCTAAAAAATTGATTAAAAAATCAACTTTAAATAAACCAATGATATCATAGGTTCAGGGGCTATCCTATTAAAACCATACGGCTACCACTTAAAATTCTTAAATTATAGTCTATTCCTTTTAATGCTCAAAATTTCATCAAGGTTTATAATTAAATCATAATTTACAAATCAAGACGAGACTTACAATATTTATATTAATATTTACAAATACAAGGAAAAAGAAAAACTTTCATTTTTTGTGTCGCCCTAGGAGTGCATATATACTCGATAATCGGGATCAAATAATAAATAGTTCTTTTCATAAAAACATTAGTTTATTGGTCATTTTTTTTTTAGAACTCTTTTCACTTTAAGTTTATCAAATGGGTAAATTAAACTAGAATATCATAACGTTTGTGAGTAAGTTTATTTTGGGTCACAATGTTTGGAAAAGTGATTTAATTTAAGTCTCCATGGACACTTGTAAACTTTTCTTGTTAACACGTGTCAACTTCTCCTAGTGATACGTATCCATGAAAACCTGAATTTAATACTTTTCTAAACATTGTCACCCAAAATGAACTTACACTGAAATATTGTGATTTTTTTTAATCACTTCAAATTTTGTGACCCAAAATAAACTTATCCTCAAATGTTATAACTTTCTGATATAATTTTTCATTTATTAAATTTTAGTCATTTTAGCAAAAATGGATTTTTAGATGTTATAGATCTTACAAACTATCAATTTAGTTTTTATTTACGGAAATAAGATTTCCTACATGTCATCATTATTTTCTATATACATTTATAACTTTTTTTTTTTCCACTCATAGAATTTATTTACAAAGACTGATAGATTTAATTATTAATTCCCTTTTATTTTGTTTATTTTTATTTTTTTTTAAATCAACTGAATTAATTAATGAATTAATAAAATAAATAAACAAGAATGAAACTTACCTGGAATTTGAATCAAGCACGTGGTTGGACATCGGAGTAGGTTTGGATCCAGATGCGGTTCGAATGCGGGTGCTGGGTTCAGTTCAAGTCACGTTGAGGAAGTGAAGCTGGCGGCTGGCGAACGGCGATGATGGTTCCAACGGTTTTGGAGGTCGACGGTAACGGCGAATGTGCTGGACAGGGTTAATTGGCCATGTATAATAGTTAGATGGTAGCTGTTTGGTTCAAAAATGGCTGATGTGTGGTTGTTCCGGATTGGCATGCGGCAGCCAGTGGTGGATCTTGGTCGTGATGGTTGCCAACAAATCCAAAAGCGACCAAAGCTATCAATTGATAGTTTGAACTTACTTAGAGCTTCCTTGCATCTCTAATTCAATCGAAATCTCCCAGAAATCTTTAAAATCAAAGCTTTTGAGTTTGAAAACTTAGATTGTATTCAACTTCGAATTTGATATTTTTTTAGTGAATTCAAGCGTGATTACTGATGGAAATTTAATTTTCAAAACCTACTTTAAGATTAGAGCTTAAATCAACATGGAAACATGTTAAATCGCTTTTGATTCGAATTGCCGAAATTAAAGTTCTTCTTTGATTATGATTAATGACGAATTTGTGGTTTTTAGCAAATAAAAGAAGATTTTCCAAGTATATTTGTTCACATAATGCTTTCAGGAAGTTTTCTCTTATTTAAGTTCGTTTACAATCACCATTGATGGTGATTGAGCTATACTTTCATTCCTAATTTTTTTTTCTAATCTTCAAGTCCTAATTCGACCATGAAAATCTACGAATCAAGACCATTTTTTTGTCTTGATTCATAGTATCCCATGTATACTTCATGATTTCACCATTAATTTAATGAAATAGCGAAGAAAATAAAGTAAAAAATGATTGAGAAGTTAACCCTCTGAGCTTGGTCCATGCGTGAATGAAGGAGGAGATGAAGGGAAGAAGATGAAGCTGATGTCATGTTGTTGACATCAAATCGCCCAATGGTGTCGCTCCACATGGCCCGTGTAGGTGAAACAAAATAAAAGGTTAACTTTAGCGCTGCCTAGAATCGAACCCGTGTCCTTTATATTGCAATGTTATGACTTATCCTATAGGATATTGGTATATGCCCCACATTAATAGGTATTAAAATAATATTTAAGGCTTCTAAATTAAACTTAATTAAATAAATTAATTTATTGTGGGCTATTTAATTAGGCCCAAAAAGGTTTACACTTAAAAATAACAATATTTTAAGCCATATTAGTTTTATTATTATAAACCTATTATATTTATTACTTTTTCTATTTTTTATATATTTTTATTATTTTTTATAATATCAATAATTTTTTATTTTTATTTTATATTTTTATAATTTATGGATTTAATTTAATATTAATTTTTACTATAAAATAAAGCCTTAAGTGGACAAAAATGGAGTGTCTATAGATACTAATAAGTTACCGATACAGATTTGATATAAATCTGATACAAATAAAAATCTGGTAATTCAAACAGATTCTAACAAAGTCTCTTTGCCACATTGGCTATTTTATGTTTTTATATACTCTGGTCGTAATACCACGTCAGTTACTGGTCGGAGAAATGATCGGGTTTCAGCTAAAGGTACCATACGTGAAACCTTAAAAAAGTTTGGGTACCATCTTGATACAAAAATTTTTTTTAGGTTCCATACTGTTACAAATAAAAAAAAAATCAAGTATCATCAATGAAACTGACCCCACATTTTACTATCAAATATATGAAAAAAATTAAAAAATAGATTACCTTTTATCTTAACAAAACCCTTAAATCATGAATTATGTATTTATAACTGCCCTTAATTTGATCCCTAGATTTGGGTTACGGTAATAAACCACAAGTGACCGAGTCATTTCTAGTGATTTATCTATGATGTGTCCATGTACAATCAATTTTTTTAATTTATACATTTATATAACTATGAAGGTGTGCAAGAAAGAAATATTATTGTACCTAGGCACACAAAATGCTCCCTCTAACAAATATACTTATTCATTATAAAATAAGTATTTTTCAAAGGATAATATTTTGTTTGGTCGCTTTTTTTTCAAAATTAAATTGTGAGGTGACCATTTTACTCCAAAAATAGATAACAAAAATTTTATCTAAATAAAAAATTGCATAAAGTTAAAAAATATATAAAGATACTTCCTAATTTTCTAATTAATACTTTGTCATACAATAGTATATTTTTCATTTTCATTTCTATTATTTTTACCAAACCACGCCAAATTGGTCAATTAGAGATTAACAGCATGTTTATTAAGATGTGATACTGCTCAATTTTAGATAAGGGATGATATTCTATCTCCATCATGTTTTTTTTAATCAGATCGGTTTTGTTAGATATTTAAAGGTTCATATTCATATTCAATCATAATTGTATTATTAAAATAATTAATATATAATTTATTATATATTTATTTTAGTTCCTATAAATTCTCCTATTAACGTAGCAAAAATAAGGGCATTTGTTTACTCTACTCCCAAAAAATCAATTACCAAGATTGTAGCAAAATAAACAACAGAAGAGAACTTAATTAAGGAATGTATTTTTCTCTCTAGAAAACTCGTCCTACATACTTCCATTGCTTCATATTACAGTGCAAAGTTGCTAGTGTATTGATACTATGGCCACAAGAAACGCAGCAAGAAGACAAACGAGGTACAATGCTTCGCCTCATTCCTGACTCAGATAGTTGTTATGACTTATGGCTTTACGATGATGTCCTACGAGGCAAAACTCTGGTAAAGTGACTAGATTATTAAATTTATCGTAACCTATGAGCATAAGCCATTTGCTGAGATAAATTTTTGGGTTTTATTGCATGGATAGGTAAACCCTTAGTTTTTTATTTTTTTTTTTATTTTTTTTTTTTCAATATCTTCCATAGAAATGTCATCTAAGGTTTAGTAGTTTCACATATAGTTATGTAGTCCCGTTTCTTATATAGCAAATATCAAGCTTGGATTTTTCATTTTTTGGTTTGATTTCTTTTAATCCAATTTATATCAAATCCTAACCCATTTGATATGAAACCTCAACTAGAAATTAAAAAAAAAATTCATTTTCTAGAAACTTTAGGAGTTCCTAGTTGACTAAATATAAGAAAAAATATAAGTTAGAATCAATGGGTTGATTGATCCTAATTAGCCACAAATATGAAATTTTGATTTAAAAAAAAAAAAAAACTAGAGCTTCATGGGTTTAGGGATTATTCTATTAAAACTTAAATGGTTAATACCTTAACATTCAATCAAACTATTATTCTTTTAATATTCTAAAAATATTGACATTCAAAATATTTACAAAGTGGTATATTTCAATTATGATAGTATTTACAAGATAAAAATCTATATTACAGGCATCCATTTCACTTCATAAAACTATGTTATCTAAATGCTAATTTAATTAACATTCACAAAACACATGTATGAACATCTAATTTTATTTTACAAATCTACATGATTTAAATTCTAATTTAATTAATATTTATAGGATAACAAAATTTTTTTTTTTTATGTTGCTTTGGAAATATCTACATATGTACCAGCTATTTGGGATCAAACAACATGTAGTTCTTTTATAACAAGCTTAGTGTGTTGGTTATTTTTAAATTTTGAATTCTTCCCACGATAAATTTCTTAAATTATATCTTTTTTTTGCAATAAAATAGATTTTAGGGATATGGATCTTATAAACTATCAATTTTCTTTTTATTTTGGCAAATAAGGTTTTCTATGTGTAACAAATCATTACATCTATTTTTTATTTATTATTCACATATTTCCATTATTCTTATTTATTTATTATTTTATATTATTTATTTTTATATATTATCTCATATTACTAACAAAATTATTGTCCTCTATTTTTATTATTCCTTTTTTGTATATTATTATTATTATTTCATAATTTTTTTTATTATTATATTAACTAAACAAAATGAAATAAAATAAATAAATAAAATCACTTACTTGGACAAGGAGAAGCATGCAGGTTTGAAGGTAGGTTTAAACCTGGATCTAGGTCAAATAGGGGGTAAGCAGTTGGTGGTGAGTGAGACTATGGCTCTAGTGATCGAGGGAGGTGAGGTATGCATCGGACAAGGCTTACAGATGATGTTGAGCACTCCTATGGCATTCATTTCATCCAAATATAGTTGGTAAGTGGTGGTTTTAACCACATAGAGGCAACCGACAGCTTGGTGATTGTCAGAGCAGATTTTGGCAATCTTGAACTTCTCTAAACCTAGAAACCAATAGGTTAACTTACCTAGAACACTCTTATATTGATGAATTAACCTGATTTTGCTTGTGAAAACTGAATTTAAAGAAAATTCTTTTGAAACCTTTCAAACTTCTTTCATTTGAACCTTTTAGAGTAGGTTTCTGAGTAATTGTTGATGTGGGAAGTAAAGTTTAAGCTCCTATTTATACTGTAAGAGCTTGAATTGAAGATGGAAAGCATCGAAGATCATGTTTTCGAAATCTTTCAAACTAAGGCTTGAGTCTTCAATTGTTAAAAAGATTCAACATTTCACGGATTTTAGTGGATAAATATGTGATTTTTTATCAATTTTAAACAATTAGGATTGTTCAAAAATATCCAAATTTGCTTAGATTCGTCCTAAATTATTCATGAATGAAATTTGTGGTTTTGATTTTTTTTATATGGTGCCTCAAAGCTATGAATTGAGACCACATTTTGGTTTCAATTCAAAGTATCCCAATAGCACTTTATGATTCACCATTATTTTGGTGAAATCACAAGATAAAATGGCCAAAAATGGTTAAGAACAGGGTGCTCTAAGCATGGAAATTGTGGGGATGGGGGGATGTTAGAGGTAGGAGACAAGCTGATGTCATCCATGATGTCAACAGCTCCAACCAAATGCATGGTGTCATGTGACACTTTAGGTTGAAAAAAAAAAAGCATTTTGCCTCTAGCTAAGCTCCAACTTAGGTCTTCTGTTAAGCCTAAATAAGGAGCCTAGTAGGATTAACTTGAAGTTATCATACCACATGTGCACCCGTAATATCATAACCATTTTGCATGTCAAAGATTGCAAAACTCCATTTAATGTTTGCTATACAAATCTTTATTATATAACTACATTTTGATATATAAAGGAATCCGATTTCCTACCAATCATTAGAACTGTAGAGAATTGGTATCCCCTATCAAATAGTAAAATAAGATAAATAACTTACATAATATAAAACTTCAAATAACTAATCGATGAACCTATTTCATAATCTAGGTTTATCTTACTCGATGCAAAATCTCAAGGAACTATACAATTTATCTACTTCTTATTCTAAGTTTGTATTTCCATCTTCTTATCTTCTTAGAATTCTCTGAAGACGAACTCTCTCTGCACATTCTTAGCTTATTCCCAACATGATTTTTTCGCTGCACAAGAACTATAAGGGTGTGAGCTGAACTATAAGGGTGTGAGCTAAACTATAGCTCAGTGAATAATAAGGTCACGCCCTGAATTGGTTCAATGCCACTTAAGTGTATACACTAAGATTAACCTAATCTATAATTTATCATGATCATTGTAAAACAAATTTTAGATTATGAAATTGTTAAATTAGATTTTGGAAACATTGGATTTGTAGCGGAAAATAAATTTCTCAAACATTCTCCAGCTAGGATACTCTAGAGAGTAAATCAATATATATATATATATATTAAATTCTATACCATCATTTATTATAAAAAGAAAAAAAAAAAAGAGAGTTTCAAGTATCTCATAATACAAACCATGGGTTGATAGATAAGCCCTCATTAAATATAAGTTTTATAATTAAAACTTGATAATATAGTATAAAGATGATAATCTATCGTATCCTAGTCACTCCACTCATTGAGAAACTCCTCGAAGTCAATGCTATACTCCGTGTAATCATAGGTATCTTCATCATAATCATCAACACCCAAAAAAGAAAGAAATAAGCCAAAGTCTAGTATGACAACAACACAAGCACACACGAGATGGGAACACACACCTATTCTAAATGCAATTCAACAATTTATATCTTCAAATTAAAGTGTAGCAAAACAATAGTGAAGCACTCACACTTCAATAACATGCTAGGATCATGGGAGTCCTAAGTAGCAACAATTGCTCATGAGGTTGATATAGATAGCCCGGGTGTCTATATCTCCTATAGGAACATCTAGTAAATAGCCTCGTTAGGGGTCACAATCATTACACATCTCTACTTATCACAGTCCATAAAATAGTGCAGCTCAACTGGTCCCATAAACGTGAACCACACTATACTATTTCTCTTTGATTCAGGCAGACGTCACTACCTACCAAGCCAATAATAATAATTATTTTCCAATATTAATGATTTTTTTTTGGCGTGGGGGGGGGGAGGTGTGGGTGTATGGCCTAAGTGCTTAACTACAGTACTGGCATCCCCTAGTAAGGTTATCGCCCCTCAAATCGGGGTTAAACGACCACACATAATCAATAAGTAATTATTAAAGCCATCTTTAAATATTAATTCAATTAAGATACTTATCCTAGCATGCAACACATAAGTTACTGCGTACCTTATACAAAATCTGCACTGTAAACAAATAGAAGATAAACTAAAAGATAAAGCAGAGGTAAAATAGAAGGTAGACTCCGAACAAATATCTACTCAAGAGATTAACTCATATAAGTATTTAAATCAATTATCAACTTATATCAAACTCATATTAAATATTCATGTTTCTAGCAAATATACATTTGAAACAACATATTCCTCTTGTTATTCATTGTCTATCACATTACAATTATATTTAAGCCATTTACAAGTTAATATGATCTTATAAGAGTTTACTAGTTAGATTAATAGTTAAATATAAATTATTGGTTTATAAAGAATTTACTAAGCCAATATTAGTTAATAAGTCTATATTAACTTTATCTACCAAGTTGGATATAATTAATTAGTCAAGTGTATTTTTATATTCAACTTAGTCTACTAAACTCATTTTATGGTAATTAGCTCCTTAAAGTGATATTTTCAATAATGCATCATATAATCAATCTAATATATTTTTATTAAGTAAAAAAAATTCATTTAAGTTATAATTATTCCTTTTATGTTCTTCCTAATCCATCTTTAAATGTGCTAAAAATCTAATACTAGTTTTCTATTATGTTTTTACTATCTTGTAATGTCATATTCATACTTATTTTATTAAATAAGTTCCTAAATTATAATAATTAATTAGTCATCTTAAAATCCATATATTAATATGAAAATATATTATTTACATTTATTTCATATTTATTTGATTAGAATTTATTTACCTTAAATTCTAATATTTTCATTTATGTAGAAAACTTCCCAACACATATATTTACATATTTATAAGTTCATTTGGCCTAAACTAATTAGTTAATTGTGGTCTCATTTTTAAAGTATACTCATTTTGTTCGAAAACAGGCCATTGACAACAACGAACGATTGGTTTAGCCCAATTTGACCATCAAGACGATTGGTTCTTGGCCAACGCAACTGATTTGTGAAGTAGACATGGGGTTTTCCATTATGACAAGGGCTTGCCACCATAAGGCCACTAGTCTGGCCACCAACATTCACGCCAACATGATGACATTAGGATTGATCTGACACTGTTTTGTGATTTTTATATTTTCTTAATTAAATTCAACTTCCAACATATTTTTGACATCTAAAACATGTTTATTCTATGTTGTTTTATTTAGTTCATACTTAGATTTATATTTTACACATTAAGTCATAAACCATAACTCAAATCATCATTATCAACACAATTTATATTTTCCTGCACTTATCAACATATACATATACGCATATACTTTAAGATTTTTATTTGATAATTTCACTTCAATAAAACACATCAATCTAACATTATCGTACATATATACGTATTTCAACACACACGCACATCTTTAAACATGCCATAAATTCACTAAATCAACAACTATTATAATATACATATATACATATTCATTTAGGTTTTCATGCATACATATATTAGTCTATGCTTAATTTAAGTTAATATTTAGTAAGTTACATGAATCGATATGTCATTAATATATTCAAACATATTAATTACAATTACTTACTTGAATTATCAAATAATCCCTAGAATCTGTACTACTCATCCTCCTCCTCCTCCAATAGATTGATGATGCTTCTCATACTAATCCCTAATTTAATTCTTGATTTTGTCTTCAAATTCACCTAAAAAATCAATTGCAATGGAGATTGGATTTTTGGGAAGAAATTGAGTAATTAGATGGTGGAAATAGGATGGATTTTCTTACTATTGAAGACTTGTCTTGAAGAGGAATTATTCTAGAGTTTTTGTAGGATTTTTGTGTGTTTTAGAGAAGGTTTCTTGAGAGAATTTAAGGGTTGGAGGCTGCTGAAGTTAGAAGGAAATTAGGGTTTTCTAAGGCTTGTTTTTATAATATTTTATGCCATGTAATTTCCTTTAGGGTTAAGGGCATTTTGGTCACTTTGCTTGAATAGTTTAGGAGCATTTTGGTCTTCTCATAGGTGTAGAATTCTTCTTGAATTGGCTAAGGTCATTTTGGTCTTTCCACATGTTAGAGATGTCAAGAATTAGGGCATTATATCATGTGTGATAATGCATGGTAAGAACATAATCTTATGGGCTTTGATTTTTAGTTGTGGGCTTCATGTTGATGGGCTTGGATTTAAGTAAATGGGCTTGGACTTTCATGTGTTGAAATGGGTTTTTGGTTATGGGCTTTTGCGCGTTTGAAATTGAACTTAAGGAATAAGAATAGAAAATTTACTAATTGCATTAGAAATTAAATATAGGAAATCTAATTAAAGGAAAATTAATATCTTATTTGAATTTAGGATTTTAGGGGCTTAAGGATTGGTTTTTGAAAGAAAATATGGAGTTTTAAATTTTTAGTATTTAAGGAGTTGGAATTTAAGCTTGAATGGCTAAAGTGAAGTTTAGGGGTTTACACGATTGAAATTGACGAATGGAATTTAGTTCGATAATTAGAAGATATGGAGTAATTTGAATTTATTGAAATAGGTAATTGAAGTAATTTAATAAGTTAAATCGAGTATTGTTGTATTAGAATCTCTATTTTTAATAAAATTTGTTTACTAGTTCAATTAGGTTAAACCATATAATTATATTCTATAGTTGCTAAATTCTACTAGCTAAATCATTTGAAATCAATCTCTAAACTAAATTTAAATTAAGATTCAAAATTACTTGTATTTTCATATTAATTGTCTAATAATATCTAATAAGCAAAATAAAAAAATTTTGGGTATTTCAAGCAGACCACACATCAAGTAAATATGAAGCAAGTAGAGTTAATAAGCATATGCAATGCAACACTAAATCATATGAGACATATATAGTTTGCATGACCAAAATCCAAATTATAGAGATTTACACCTTCTCTTAGGGGTTAAAGAACTAGCTTAAGTAATTTATGCCTAAGAGAGACAAATAAGTAAGGAGGGAGAAACTCTCTTCGTTCTTATTTATATATACATATATGTAATAGAATCTCCACTTCACCTTAGAACTAAGAAACTCCATTAAGTATTAGCTATCTCACGTCAACTCTCATCAGTTGACATCTTTCAGTGCCTACTTAATTCCTATAGGGCTGACACTAAAAGGTAATCTTGCCAGATTCACTAGATTCTCCAAAGCATTACCCTAGGGTCGACAGGCTAATACGCCACGAGAATACCATGCTAATGCTAGTTATTCTGCTGTGCAATAAATGACTGTTTAATTAAATAGCTAGATAGTATTAAGTCCATTTATTAAAGTGACCATTCAATTAACAAGCACTCATTAGCAGTAACAACAACTCAATCATTACAACTAATTTGTGATCATTTTTATTTTAATGAGTTCTCAACCAAAGCAATCACTAAATAGTAGATGAATACCTAATCCCCACGCATAGCTGGTCATATTCATATTAATGTATGTGTAACTACACTACAAACACAACCAACATGATAAGGTCAAAGTTACCCACTTGTCATCTTGCTAATTCATACTGATCTTCTAGAATATCCAATGATTGATCCAGTTCTCCTATGAAAAGAAATGATAATCATTCATTATCTTTCTTAACATATACTTAAGTAGGAAACTTACCATAGCTGCGATAAATCACATCGCTAAGATACGGACAGTTTTACATTATCTATCAAATTATTATTTTTCTTTGTTTTTAACTCATTTAGTATAGAAACATTATCATTTGGTTATTCACTTTTAGGTTTTTAAATAAATTATTAACTTATAAGAATATACTCATTTTCCTTAATACACATACATTTGAAACAACATACTCCTTTTATCATTAATGGTTTAGCCTAGTTATTAATCTAAGTCAATTACAACCATTAAGCCTAAATCAATTTTAACTTAGCCAAGTTGAGTAGACTTAATTAATCTAATTTATTTTAGCTCATTAAAATTCATTAAACCAAGTTGAATCTAAGTTCATTTTATACTTAACATCCATATTAAATCTAATTAGGTGTTAAGTCCATTATATTTCAAGTTATATTTAGTATAAACATAACTTAACTTAGTTAAGAACTTAGTCAAGTTGTATAGAATTAATCATTAATTTAGTTACTAAGTTATAATCATCTATTCAATTAAGACAATATTATATATCCTACAAGATTTTAAATTAGTCTAGTTCATTTTAACTCATTAAGAATCGCTAAGTCAAGTTGAACTTAGGTTTATTAACTAAGTTAATTTTATACCTAAAATCTATGTTAAGTCTCATTAGTGATTAAACCGATTAATTCCCTTAATTCATCTCTATTTACACAAATACTAATATATCATATTATCTATCTATTTCATTTTATCCTTCTTTTCTTTTCTTTTCTTTTTTTCTTTTTAAATATATGAACAATGTCAAGGGACATATCACACCCACAACAGGGGTCGAGATGCTCATCACTAGCCTCGTTATGCTCGTGATGCTCATCACTGGTGTATTGTAAGGAGATCTTGCCCTTTTATCACGGTCGTGACCTAGGCCATGATGGGAACTGCGATCAAGTTCACATCCATGATTGCCTTTAGGACTTTGCTCAGTTTGTATCACGAGCATCATCACGCCCATGATTGGCTACCACAGTGTTCATCATGCCCATGATGATCCCATAGATCTTAAATCCGCTTGTATCACAGGCTGCATCATGCCCGTGATGAAAGGGCGATGTACTTCCTATGCTTTTTTGTCCATTTTCCTATCTTTAATTTATCCATCTATTTATTTGATTTCATCTATAGTAAATACATATCAATATCATCTTACAAAGTCATATACTTATCCAACATCATTCCTATACATTTTTCTATAATATATGTGAAATGATCCAAATCTCTATATATATTAGAAATTGAGTTTAGATAGATTTTAATAAGTTAAATGAATTATAGAATATAATTAGACAAGTTGACATAACTAGATTAATAATTAACCAAGTCGAATTTGAGATTTGAAATCTAAATTCTCTAAACAAGTCATTAAAATGTTTAGAGGATTCCTAAACCCTTAATTGTTAGCCAAACTCTAATTCCTAAATCTTCACAAAATTTGAGTTCATATGCTTGAATAAAAATATCAGTTCTTAAACCCAAACTCAAATTAAATATTTTTTATCTAAAAAAAATTCCTAAATTAAGTTCTCATCTAGAGTTCGTAATTTCTAACTTATTAGTTTAGAAATTATTTTTGAAATATCTCTAGAACTATGGATATTGATATGATAGTTCTAAACCTATACCTTAATTTTTAAATATCCTTATCTTTTCCTTTGTAGCCTCAATTATCACCTGCCCTCTTCTTCTTTTCTTTCATTTTTTTTTCGTTTCCTTATTTTCTTCCTTCCTTCCTTCCTTTCTTTCTTTCTTCCTTTCTTTCTTCCTTTCTCTTTCCTTTGGTCTTTCCCTCTCAATCTCAAATTCTAGACAAGATTAAGAAGAGACATTAAAGCTAAGGAAGAAGATAGGAAATAGGAATCAAGTTAGAAGTGTGCAAAAAGAAGTTCATTTATGCATGTGTCTCAAAAAAAAAAAAAAAAAAGCTAAGTTTTCTATCTTGCATTATCTTTGTTTTAATTGTTATTTACAAGCTTATAATTGATATATAGATGTTAGACATGGGTTCAAAGTGTTGTTTACGTATGTAATTGTTGGTTAATTTTATGTTGAAGGTTGGATTGTGAAAGAGGAAGAAGATGAATAGTAGTTTGGGGTCTGAAGAATTGGGTTGTTTAATTTGTTGATTGAAGTGTTTAATGTGATATTCGTGAAGAGCATACATGTTTGATGTTGTTGAATTTATATATCAAGTGGTAGGAAGCATAGTAGATGATTTGAAGAAGTTTTGATAAGAGTATTGTGTAAAAAATTATGTTTTCGAAAAACTGTTCTGTCATCAACGCTGCCTCGTGGAACTTCTTAATGCTATCTCCAATTCTACCGATGTTGACCGTCTACGCTGTTGGTGTTGAGTTTTACACTACGAGTGTAGAAGTGTCGGTGTTCGTTTTACAACGTTGCCTTGTTTCGCAGCTTGATCATATTTTGGCCGTAACTTTTTCATCCGACATTCAAATGCAGTGATTCAAGTTGCTATAGAAATCTTGAAAAGAGATAAAAAACTTTTATGTTTTAAGTTTTTACAAATTCAAAAAGTATCAATACTTAAATTTTAGTTCTTTCTAACTGTTGTGTTTTCCTAAACAAAGTCAAAACTTGTTTTTGCTTTCTAAATGTTTGTTGTTAATTGTAAATGAATCTTTTTAAGTTAAAATGAGATAAATAAGTGATATTTGATGTGTTATGTGAGTTAATTTATGTAATTAAACATGAGTTAAGTAGATTTACAGATTTGACAAATAATTAGATTAAATATAAAAGTTAGTTATAAAATGAACTTAGCTAACAAACTTAGGTTCAACTTGATTAAATAGACTTAAATGTGTTAAAATGAATTAGATTGAGCTAGTTTAATCATCTTTGACTTAGTTTTTGAAATTAATGATTAAGGTTAATTAATCTAGCTTAGTTTAAGTTCATATAAGCTCAAGTTTACATGGATCCTAGATGTATAATGAATTAGTAATGAATTTAAGTACAACATGACTTAATGAACTTCACTAAGGTAAAACGGGTTAGATTGTTTAATTTTAATTAACTTGACTTAGCAAATGAATTAAATGACTAATTATAATCAAGTTGGCTAGGATTTAGTTAAAAGGAGTTAATGGTTAATAATTGGTTTAAGCTAATGAGATAGGATAACCTTAGATTAACATGGTGAATATGTTGTTTCAAAGGCGTGTTTACTTAAGAAATAGATGCTTTTATGAATGAATGCCTTGATTATGCTTTTGTTAATAAAAGACCATAAACAAAGTGAAAAGAAACACTTTGACAGATAAATGAGAACTATTCATATTTTGGCGGGGCGATCTTCGCAGCCATAGTGGGGTTTCAAATTAGTGTCTGATCAAATAGAGTTATAATAAAAGTTTGAGATGAGTGAATAATTGATATAAGTTCTTATATGATTTTGTTATATAAGTGGATTATTGGTTTAAGTTTTTATATGAATTTAATTCTTGAACAGATATGGATATTTGGCATATTCTTTGAGATGGCTTTTGTCTTAACTTTTGAGACCCTGTATGGATTTCATATGAGAGGTACACAGTAACTTGTGTGATAATTGATAGGATAGTCATCCTAAATGAATTAAAAACTTAAAGACGGCTTAATAATTGATAAGTGTTGGTTGTCTATTACACTGTTGAATTTGGTACGAGGAGCAGCAACCTTGTCATGATGAAATGACACGGTAGTTAGACGCTTAGGCCACTTGTTATAATGCAATGACAAATATCATGATGCAATGGTACACCATAATGCAATGGTGATTCTTTTATGACTAAGTGGGTAATCAATAGGGAATGTAGTATCTGTAACGTTTACTTATTTTCAAGAGAAAGTAATATGATTTGGTTCAACGTTTATGGGGACATGTGAATTGAATGATATTATGTATTAAGATGAGTGAAGTTGAGTAAGAACCATGAGCCCCAAATGAGATTACTTGTCTTGTTATATAAGTATTTGGACTACTTATATCAACCCCCTAAGCGTCGAAATCGTTACTCAGAACCCCCCAGATATCCTTGTTGTTCGAAGTTTGAATATCCCAGTGACATTTGACTAATTAAAGATTATATAATAACTTATTGATATTGCATTGCATTTAGTTAGGCTCGTGTGTCATTTCGTGTGTGATTGTGTTACTGTGTACTGGGCTTCGACTCATTCCTGTTGTTGTTTTTCTTTTTGCAAGAGTTGATGAAGATGAGTGATGATTTGATGATGGTGTAGAGTATTGTTGTTGCTGTTGTTGTTATTATTGTTGTTGATGATGAGATGTTGATATGGATGATGTGATGATGTTTGTCTTGGGTATTGGGTGCTTCAGTTAATCTGGGAAGGATGAGGAGGAGTTATGTGAGTTAAGGCCAATGGATTATCTGTACTTTGTATTATTTTATTTTGTTTTAGCTTCAAGAGCTAGGTTTATTTTTCCGAACTTGTAATATTCTTTAAAGGGCTTATTAGTGCCATTTGTTTGTAAATGGTTGTCTACCCCTTAATTGAGTAGATTTTAAAGTGTTTTTGTAAAGTTTTGTTTCTTAGAAAGTTGGTCTGCTTTGTAGGGAGTAGAGTTTTATAAATTGTTTTTACTAAAATTGTTCTTCTACCGCTAAATCCAGTTATTCAAGAATCTAATTCAACAATTTCAGACTCTAAAATTGAGTAGCAATATTCAACATAAATGAGTCTTTTAAAGGAAAGCCTGAGCATGTAATACTTTAAAGTATTATACGTGGCGATAGCACCTTAATCGATTTAATTAATCTATTAAATTTCTTGGGACATTACAATATGCCCTTAAGACATTTCATCAAACACTTAATCTACACAAATATGTACATATCTAGGTTTTGACATAGATGTGTGTATATTACCAATCTATTCATGTTATCATAGTTTCTATATCTATTTAACATTAATTCATTCAAATTATATCATTAAACTTCTTAGTTCTACACATGTTTACATAACTTAAGTTTTTAGATACAAGTTCAAATATTCTTAGTTTACAAATTTTATCACAGATCTTATTTATATCTAGCTTCATGTCATCATACACATGCATAATCAACAATCAAAACAAAGAAACAATTTAACTTACTTGTTTAGTAAAATGAAATAACTTGATCTTCACTACTACTTCTTTTCCTTAGTTATTGTAGCTACTTTTTGCTTAACTCCCAACTTCTATTTGGTCTTCTAACTTCAATTTCTTTTAAGATCTTGTTGAATTGAAGATTTGGTGTTGATTTGAGAGAAAAAGAAAAGAAGAAGAGGAGAGGAAGAGGAGAAATGTATAAGAAGAAGAGAAAGAGCAAAGAAGAAGAAAAAAGGGCAACAAACAAAGTCAATGGAAAAGAATTTAAAGGATTAGGATTAAAGACTTTTGAAAGATATCTATGGGTAGGGGCTTTATATTTAAACCTTTCAAATCAAAATCTTGAGTATAAAAAATAATTAAAAATAATTTGAGAATTTATATAATATAAATTACTATCTTGAATTACAAATCTAATTTTAAAGTTCAATTTGTAAGAAATCGATATTTAGTTTGAGTCTAAACATAAGATTTGATATTTTTAAACAAACAAATGACTTCAAAAATTGTGGGGATTAAGAAAATAAGATTTTTGTTAAACTGGATATATTAGAGTATTTTATAAATTTAGTTAATTAAACTTAAGAAATTTGGATTGTTTATAAATTAAAAGAAAAGGGGTTCAAAATGATGATTGCAAAGAATTGATAATTCAATTCATGAAATAGACTAAAACTTAGGGTATACAAATTTACTAAACATTTAAATTGAAATTTTCGAGGGTTTGGAGATTTGAAATTAAAAGAAAAAGAGTTTAATTTGGAAATGACAAGAGATAATAAAATTTAATTTGTTGAAAAAGATTGCTAAAGCAAATAGGCTAATTGAAGAGAACATTTGAAATCTCAAAATTCAATTAATCTATTTACTAATTTAATTTTAATAATTTATCTAATCATATTCTATTGTTTACTTATCTTGCTTAGTTTATTTAATTAAACTATCTAAGTTCAATTTCTAAAATAAATTCAAAATTATCTACCTATCACACTATTCAGTTATACCATTTCTAATATGGTCTTTTTCTTATGGTCATAATGTTAAAATATTGATTTTTAGTCATATTCTTAATTATTGACTTAACACATGATATTACAAAAGTTCATTTTGTTATTAGATTTTTTATTTTTATATCATCATTTATTACAGATTGGGTTTTATAATTACATATAAATACTATATTTATAAGTTACTATTTCTAATTATGATAATTTTCTGGGGTTTACACATTACTAGTTATTATTAAGTTCTTTTGAATTTACTAAAACCTTAATATTGACCTTGTTAATTCATTAAGTTATTATCACTCATTAATTGTGAAAAGTTACATGAAATTGTATTTTAATATTTTATTTATAACAGTTTTAACTCTTAAATAACAATTAAACCATTCATATTGTTAATATTCTTAAATCACGAAAAATACAGAAGTGATCTTTGCAACTTTTCTTACTCTATATATTTAATGATTATTATATTCAAGTTATATAAATCTGGATGGTTATATTTCCCATGTCCAATGTTATGACTTATCCATACAGGTCGTTGGCCTGGGTTCATGATCAAAATTTATATTATATTAAGTCCAAGATGAATCCTTTTATTATTATTATTATTATATTATTATTTATTATATTTTTGACAAAAAATCTTAAAAGAATTTGGGCTTGATATAACACTTATGGGATGTTCCCTTTAATGGAATTCTGATTCCATTACATGTCTATTACTTATTGGGCTTCTATTACATTGTTTAGTTTATTTTTAAGCCTGTAATAGGTATTCAGCCCTGAATCCATATTCTTCATTTTACGTAATTGGGATTCCATTTATGCACTTCAGAATCCGGATTCAATACATGCCTACATTATCTTTTTCCAGAAATGCCCCTGCCATAATCAAATAGCTCCTCTTCTCTTTCGTTTTTCACACCTGCTCCTTCCGTTTCCAAACCCTTGTTCATTTGCTCAAACCCTAGCTTCATTACTCTTTACTTAGCTTTGATGTGTGGTAAGAAATCTCTCTTTATCCCTTCATTGTTTTTTGTTCAAAGGAGATTTTGAGGTGATTGAATTTTATCATAATGTTTGAATCGAACAGAATCGCTAGGGTTTTGCTATATTTAGTTTGTTTGGAAATTTTCCTGATTCTCGTTTGAATTTATTTAACATTTTAGCTCTGTTTGTTGAGTCCTCTGTCGATATTGCTGTTGAGCGGCTGATATTTCCATACTTCTTCTTCGTCTATGTGCATGTTTGTCATTCTAGCTCTGTTTGTTGGAACATCGAATAATCGAATCCCTTTTTACCTGCCAGATGTTAAGCGACGGATCCCAAAAGCTGTGCAAGATAAACAAGTAACTTGCCTTCCGTCTCTCTCTCTCTCTCTCTTTGTAGCTTTAATTTTTCGTAGAAACCCATAATGGTTCATATAACAAGTAATTATAGAGTACATTTGTGTTACTATATACGATATGAAATTTGGTCAGCTTGTCAAATCTCACGTTGTCTTGTCTCTATTTCAATTTGGTATTGTTCAACTAAGTCGCGTAGAAGCACAGGATATTCGAATCTTTTACATTGAACACACGGTGCACAAGATGCTCTCTTTGCTGCATAATGAGGAGAGGAGTATATTCTTGGCTGTTGAGCCATGCAACTTGAATTGCAATAATCTTGTGTCTTGTGAAATATTAGAATTGTTGGCTTAGGAAGGCCAGATGGTGCTAAATTATCAGGTTTAAAATCCCCGCACAGGTCCACTTCTCTAGTCCTCTGCTTGAAAGATTTCTACATACTTACCGTTCTTTTACGGTTCAAAGTTTTAGAAGCTTGTAAAGGTTCAATTATTCATGTCATCCTGTGATCTAATTAGTGAGTTTGATTGATGGATGTTATTAGCATGGATCTTCAGTTTCGTTGTTGTCATGAATGTTTGTTATAATAACTTAAAAGATGTTCTCAGTTTGATTTCAACAAAGCCAAGAAACGCAGTTTGTCTAGGAGGAATTTGGCATGTATAATCATCTGGTTGATCTCTCATAAAGGATGTAGTGCTAGTGAGTTGATCTCATTATTCTTTATATGGTAGGATGAAAATTCATTTTGATAAGCGGCCCTTTGATGATTAAGTCCATTATGCATTAACTATTAAATCTGTCCTTTGTTCTTTCTTAAGACTTCAAAATTTGTGAAGCTTCACTATTCATTTCCATTGGATTTACTTCAGGCAGTTGAATAATATCATTTGCATTTTGCTTATAATAAGACTTCAAAATGGTTACCACGGTCGCCTTATAAGCCATCATCGTTGAGTTTCTCAAGACATTTGCAAGCACTGTGCCACTCACCTGGTAACAATGGGTGCTATGCATTATAGGCATTTTTATGAGTTGATGCATGTATGCATTATCAGAACTGTACATGCCCTTCTTGTGTTCCTGTGGTTTGTAAATTCTTCCTCACAATGCAATGATTTATCTCTAAAAAAGGGAAGAAAAGTTGGAATGCGCTAACCATGCCTTTAGACAGGTATTGATATTTTTGGAGCTGTTGTTGGTGGGACTGATCTAAGCGAGCGAGAACGGTGTGCAAAAGAAGTAGCTTCTCATCAAGTTACCTAATTGGCTTTAGGAGTGGATATCTCAATGAATTAGAGAGGACGCTTCATCAAGTTACCTAATTGTGGTTTGAAAGCAAAACCACATATTGAATCACGCATTAGAGCCTTAAAGAAAGATTGGAATATAGTTTATGATATGGTCTATGGGAAAACAACTAGTGGGTTTGGATGGGATCCCATCCGGAAGATAGTGATTGCTGAGAAGCAAGTATGGGATGCATACTTACTGGTATGTAAACGAAATTCATTATTTATTATCAATGGTTGGAAGAATATAATGTGATTTACACTTATATTTTTTGTTTTATTTGCAGAGCCATAGAGATGCTGCTGTTTTTATGAATAGGAGCTTCCCTTATCTAGAAGAGCTCTCTATGATATATGGAAAAGATCGAGCCACGGGTCCAGATGCACAAACTGCTAAGGATGTCATTGAAGAGCTGAATAGAGAAGAGGCAACTATACAGGATGTTGCGGATGAGTTGCCAATGAGAGATGAAGAAGACGATCACTCATCTCATCATAGTGTTACTCATTCTAGTACAAAAAGGAAACGAAGCTTGTTTATAGATGGAGCAATATCTGAGCTGTCATCTGTTATTAAAAGCTTTGAGACTGGCATGAGGGATATGAAGAAGAGTATTGATCGTGCTGTGAAGCGTTTGTCAGTTGATGAGGGAAGAAGGGAAGTGAAAAGATTAAACAAATTTCTTCGAACAATTGAGAGTCTAACACAACAAGAGTTGAAAGCTGCTTTGATCAAGTTGCCTAAGCAGAAGGATAATTTAGCTGTGCTTTATGAACTTGAATCAAAAGATTGTTTGGATTATGTTAGGGACATTTTGGAGTCCACATAATGTCAATTGGATTACGTTAAGTTACTTTTGATCACCTTAGTCACATTTTAGAGTCCACATAGTGTGAGAACTCATGAATTGGATTATGTTGGGTTGTTTTTGGATACTTACTTTTATCGATCCTTTTTTGATATGTTGATGCTTTTGGATACATTTTATGATATGCTATAGTGAATAAAGTTGCATTATTGTATAAACCATTTTTCATCATATTATTGACGAGGTTAAATTTTTAGCTTCTTGGAATTAAAATTCAGGTTATTTTTTAATATTCTCGTGTCTTTATATTGATAACGTCATTTTTAACTTTGTACTTTCCTTTGTTTCATGTAATATCTATACCATATATAATATAATATTCTATTAATTTTCTATTAATATATATAGAATCTATTTTACATATAATAATATATTATATTTTATAAATATATTAATATTAAAATATATATTATATATATTAAATATATGTTTAATTATACATCTTGTAAAATATAAATTAATACATATATTAAAGACAAGGGCATTTTTGGTATTTTTCTTATCAATTCATGAGCTATTCATTGTTTTAATTCAATCAAGTGAACAATGTATTAGCAATTCATTACATCGAAGTGAACAACATCATACATATTCACAACATATTACATCCTTATGCAATTCATTAGGAATATCTATTCATTACATTGCTATTCCATTCAATGAAGTGAACGGCCGTTAGTTTATTCACCCTTTAAAGCCTTATTGGTAAAAATGGGTATCTACAGCAAACTCTCAGCAGAGATATTGTCAACGCCATCTATCTTTTTTCCAAGACTAACGGTTTCTGGTGGAGAAAATGTGAAAAAAAAAAAAAAAAAGAGGTCGGTTGTGCAGTTGGGCGATTTAATACAAGTAGGACCGCCAGGAGCAGAGCAAATACCAAACACAAACCTAGAGAAGAGATGCACGGCTGACAAATTAAATTACATCAAAGCATTTTCAATTCCCTGAAATCGTTAATTGGATTAGCAAGAGCTAATATCGTCAACCTTTCAATAAATATAAAGCATCGAGGATAGAAGAGAGACAGGGTGAGTTGGGCTTTTGAAAGTAGAGGTTGATTCGCTTCCCAAATTAACAAGCTCGAGTTGGACGGGATTTTTAACGAGCCTAAGATGTATAGGCTCGAACCAAGCCCACTAAGGATTTAAGAGTCCAAGCTCGGCTTGCATACCTTAATAATTATATATAATATATTTATTATATTAGATAAATATAAATAATTATATATTATATTATATTAATTTAATATTATAATAAGCCCATTCTTTGGTCTTTAACAAATCCGGTCGTGAGCTTGAAGAAAAAACTCAGGCTCAACTCTAAATAAGCTTGAGTTTGAATTCGAGCAATTCACAAGTAGTTCAACTTATTTGTAATCTTATAAAGTGTAGGGTAAAAGAAATAAAAATAAATCAGATATATTTCTTCAATTTTAATAAAACACACTAACATCAAATAATTAAATACGTGGTTGATGGTGCGGTAATAGGTACTTACTTTTGCAATTGGAAATAAAGACCGAGGTCTAGTCTCCTGACCAATCCAGCGTTCTATCAAGATTGGAAATTGAACACATATCCCCTATATGAAAGCAATAGAATCTTACACTACACCTGAATGACAAATTAATATGGTAACGAATTTAACACAAAACAAAATAGCGTCTTCAGTACAAGATTTTACGTGCCACATTTTTTTAATATTTTTTCTTGAGTGGTCCTGTTTTTAGGAATTTTTTTAAAACAATAATTTTTATTTCCTTTACCCGAAAAACATAAGGGTTCTAATAGAAATAATATACATATATAATGATGTTCCATCTGGATTTTAGAAAAAGTGGTAAAAACATATATTTTATAGAAAATCACTCAAAATCCAAATTTCTCATAAAAAATCATATAAAAACTGTATTTGAAATCATTCCTTGAAAGCACACAATTTCAATTTGCTAAAAAGTGTGTTTTCAATATATAATTTTGAAGATAATAAAATTTTTAAAATCTTATTTTTAGAAACATAATTTCTTAATAAATTGAATTCATGTTCTGGAATTACGATTTTGAACGTAGGATATTGGGGTTTATTTTTAAAATTAATGAAATCATTTTATAGAATCACAACTTTTAGTCGTTTTTAAGACACATTTTAAATATTGTATTTATTATAACATCTTTAAGAGTATTGATTTGTGGATATTATTTTGTATCAAAGAACATTATTTCCCTTAATCCCTGGATGTTAAGCAAAGTTGCAACATGAAACGATAATTAAAGGAATATATATATATATATATATATATATAACCATTAACCAGGCAAGTTCCTAGTAAGTGTGTCTATATATTGGTGACATGTAGGAACGTATTAATAACAAATGCCAACTCAAAACCTCTTAATAGGAACCACAGATTGGGTCGAAGATAACATTTTAGCGGAAATTAGTCGGTAAAGTCGCATATGGTTGTGTACGGATGACTTGTACACAAATTGTAAAGTGCTAGGTTAGTGTTTTTTATGCTAGGATTAATATATTTTTGTGCTAAGTTTAAATAAGTGTTAGGTTCATATATTAGTATATTTGTGTTGGGATTAAGAAAGTGTTAAGTTAGTATATTTGTTCTAGGTGTGACTTGACCTAATACCGGCCCAACTCTTTAGAGTTATATATGTGTGATGCAAGTGGTACACAATGGCAGTAGTCCCTCATCGAATTAAGGTTGGCTAATAAAGCACTAATACATGTTAAGAAGAATGGGAAAAAAATTAATATAGTTAAATTTAAGGGACGGTTCTAATTCATAAAATTAGAAATCATTATGGATTTAATAAAAAAGGGTAAAGAAATGGATGGATTACCAAAAAAAAAAAAATTGACTTTTGTTTTTTAATTATAAAGAGGTCATCTTTGTTTTATTTTTTTGTAAAAAAATTTTGACTTTATTAATTTTGTGTTAATAATAGATAAAGTACATGTCAATATCCATTATCTAATTGGTCAATATATAATTAATTAAGCCATATAGTAATATTATATATGTTTATTTATATAATCTAACAAGAAATAAAAAAAATTGCATAGAATGGAAAAAAAAAAAAAAAAACCTGGAGCAGCCCTTGCTGGCCATCACAAGGACAATGGAAGGCGGACAACCATTAGGAAGGGTCTCATAGTTTCCCATGGTAGTCATTAGTTGATTACCAAGAAACGCATCATTAATCGCAACTCACATAATAACAGTGGATATTTACCGACTATTAAAGAAGTTTAAAAAAAAATCGGTATCTTATTTGATTCATTTTATGAAATATTAATTTTTTTAACTAATTAAAATCTATTCTTATGGCGAAAGCAAAGATATATGATTTTTATAATCTATATTAACTTTATAGATAGCTAGTATTCATCCAATGTAAAATTATTATATCATATTTATATTTATAAAAATAAATACTAGTTCTATATTTTTCTGTTAATAAATGATTTAATTACAAAAAATTTGCATGGGTCCATAAGATGAAAGCATAAATAATTAAATGTAAAACTGCCTTTTCTTAGTAAAAAAAGAAAGCCCTTCTCTTCTACTTTAAGGATTTTTTTCCCTCATTTTCTCCCCTTCCGTTGTTTTGGGTATATATAAGAGTCATAAAAGTACATTTTACTTATTAAAAATTAATTTTTCGGCAATTTTTTTTAAATTAATGGAATTATAAAAATCTTTTTATAATTAAATTGGCAATAGAAAGCTGAAAGAACGATGCAATCTATGTGTCCGCAATTTGTCCTTGGTTGGCTTCCCAACTCTCCCAACGGAAACCACAGAGCCAGCCAGCGTTTCCCTCAATTTCTCCGCCCACTTTTCTCCTTCCATCCCCGTTCCCACACAATAAATCTCAACTACACACAAACACGCACCCTCTCGCTCTCTCTCTCTCTCTTCTCTCTTCAAATACCCATCATTGCCCAAAAAACTCTGAAGCTTTCAATCTATACCTTCTTGTTTGCTTAAAAAAATGGCTTCCATTTTTCAAGGATTGGGAGCTTCAACCGCTCTCTCACTCTCCAGTTCATTCGATACCAAAAAGATTTGCTTCCTTTCTCATAGATCTCTCCATGGTACGTTTCTTCAAAATCCCACTTCTGGGGTTTGGATTTCTTGAATGTTTTTGTGAATTATTGTTGATGAGTGTAACTGGGTGTGATCTGTTTCCTGTAATCTTGGAGCTATGTATATCTGTATCACTTAAAATTTGAATCCTTTACCTTCTTTTTGTTATTGTATGACTTGGGATTAAGTGAAAAGTCATTTCTTTTTGTTGATTTTTGTCTATTTAAGGATGTTTTCTTTATCTGCTTTTGGTTTTGGTTGGCTATTAATTTAAGAGGCTCTTTTCTTTTTCTTTATTTATTTAAATTTTCTTGTAGGATCTGATGGGAATGTGATACTGAAGAGTTTCCACGTGCCGGGCGGTGCCAAGAGATTGATCGCCAATGCTGTTGCAGTTAATAGTCTTTCTTCTTGTGGCTTTTATCAATTGAATTTGGTTGAATTTGCGTGATTGTTGCACAAGAAAACATTCTCACGATCATTTATTTTTCTGTTACAATCATAGCTTGAAAATTGTCTGATATTAGTGAAGTAATTTCAAGAAGTTGCACTTATAAGTAGCTTTTTGATGTCAATAGGCGAATGAACACCTGGAAAAGGAGGAAAACGATTTCCTTTTGTAACATTGAAAATCAAGTTTGAGAGCTTCAATTTTCCATAGCTATCACTCATCTACTACCGTGGTTTGGCCATTAACTTTGTCTTCTACAACCAGTTTTAAGCTATCAGGGTCTGCATTATCTTGATATTATCACAACACTAGTTAAAAAATGTGAAGGTTTAAGATTAAGAATGCCTAGGAAACCAACACGTTCCTGTGGTTTGGTTTCTGCCTATGTGGAATTTATTAATAATGCGTTTCTGCTGGTGGTTCTTTTGCAGACTAAGGCTGATAGTGCATCGACTTCCACTGCATCAAAACCTGGGTATGTCCAAGTTTTTGTCCTTTATATAGCTCTATGATTGTATCATTTATTTTTTTTTGTGCAATTAAGGATGTCATGCTTTCTTGTGATTAACAAGTAGAGGCAATATGAGTGTTTATACATCTATATTAGTTCTCAAGCACAGCAAATTCTACTAAATTGTGTTGCAAACAGGGCTGCAAAGGCTAAGGCTTAGGCTTAGGCTTAGGCTTGTTTATAATTTATCAAATTTGAGCCGAGTTTTTTTATCTAGTCTAAAAAGTAGGCTTGAGCTTGGGTCGTTTACAAATCGATTTCTATCCTAGCCGAGCTTTTATTGAGTTTAAAATTTAAGCTCGAGCTCGACTCATTTGGATAATTTGTTTTTTTTTTTTTTTTTTTTTAAATCTAAAATATAATATATAAGTATTAGCATAAATATATATATAAACATATTAAATAAAAATTATTTTTTTTTATTTTAATTATATAGTTATATATAATATATCATGCATATAAAATTTACAAATGTGTTGATGTGCTTATTAATGAGCTTATTCGCGAGTTTATTTACAAATCTAAACAAACTTATTCATAGGCCAGCTTGTGAGTCTAAATCACATGTCAAGCTTGACTTGATTAGATAACGAGTTTTATTTTAAGCTTGAGTTCGACTTATTTACTAATTGAGTTTGAACCTGCAACGAGTTGAGCCAAGTTGAGTTCGAATAGCTTGCAAGCAGCTTGGCTCGTTTGCAACCCTGGTTGCAAATTGATTGTCATACATGGAAAATTAGTTGTCTTACTGACCTTTTTTATGTGGAGTTTTACTGTCAAATGAAAAGAAACTAAAAAATAAGCAAAATGAAAAATATGTCATGCAGAAAAGGTGGACAAACTTATAACTTTGACTTTGGGTTTTCATGGTCTTTTTGTCATTGTTTCAAGGTTTGCAAGGCATTAAGCTTGGTAGCATAATTATTAAATCTAAAAGTTTAAACTTGTAAAGTTTTTACGCTAGTTAGTTGTAGAGTTAGCTTCAACATGGCATTAGAATAGGAGGTCTTGAGCTATTGTCATACAACCCTTATTTAATTAAGTTGTCTACTTAATGTAGCAACTCATAAGTGAGAGAAGTGTCAAGTTATATATAAGTTTAAACTCTTAGATTAAATGACTATAATGCTAAAGTTTCAACATGGTAAGGCTAGTACCTAAGAGAATGATTATAAAAACTTTACCCTTCAATTTTCATCTACTTTTCAGGGAGGCAAGATTTATGTAATGATAGCCCTTAGAGAGGAATGGGATTAGACAATGGTCATAAACATTATGGGCCATGTTTATATGGGTCATTGGCATTCGAAATGAGCCAAATAGAGGATAAGCTTTCTGTTGATGGTCTAATAGCAACTAGTTTTTCAATACAATATCATAATCTCCTTGAGAGTGCATCTGTCATATGCTTGAAATTTCAGGATGTTGTATAAATTTTTTGCCTATTTGAAACATGTCAAAAGTTGATTTCTTTATATGAGTTACATAAAACTTATATGAAGACTTTTAACACCACTCCCCCCTTCCTCTTAATAATAATAATAATAAAATCTTATATTAAACCTTTTGAGCATAAGTTGAAGATCTCCTAGATGTTCATGACCCCTGACAAGACAAATTTTTATGTGCGACTTTGTCATATCGAGGCCATATAGGGAATGGATATTGCATGTGAATGCAGCATTCCTTCATATCTTTTGCGAAGAGCCTATGGCTATTACTGTGACTTAAAGCAGTTACTTTTGCCCTTTAAGCCAAAACTTAACAATTGTCCAAGGCTTACCCTCTGTGGTTTTAACCTGTGTTTTTCCTTTTTGGTTTATTTTAACATATCAAGAGGGTTCGTTTAGATTGTCTAATTTTCATCTGTATCTAATCTGTTTGATCTGTTTATAATTAAAAATGTTTTTTTTTTCCATCTATATTTGTTTCTTCATAAACATTTGTTTGAAAATAACGAAAATAAGATGCCAAAACGATTAGAATAAAATGAAACAAATGGACTCTATACAGGGGATGGATGTTTTTCTTTCTTTATTTATTTTACAGCAGAGAAAATTGAAGGGGCTGAAAAAGATCATTACCTTTTGTCAGATTCTATGGTTACAGTATCACATATGGTGGAATTGACAGTATCAGCTT
This sequence comes from Combretum micranthum, assembly GCA_024138025.1. Lineage (NCBI taxonomy): Eukaryota > Viridiplantae > Streptophyta > Magnoliopsida > Myrtales > Combretaceae > Combretum > Combretum micranthum. The sequence continues at coordinate 200,441 of JAMXBD010000347.1, forward strand.
AGTTTATATCTTCTTAGTGTGATACAATAATATTCTAAAGAAATATAATTTCCGCGTAATTTTATTAAATATATGCTTCTCTTTAAGAAGCCAATTGTCCATTGCACTGATAACCTGTAGGCTACTAATTGATTCCTGCTGTGTACACTCATGGAAGTGTGACACAACCTCGTATGCACAAAAAGTTTTATGTTTGTTTGACTAACTCCATCTTATAATTTTCTTCCCACTCTGACAGACTGTAGGGTCCCCCTCAACACAGACTACAGTTCTTTGCCCATTCAGACAAAGTTCACTTTGAATCTATGACTTCCATGACTGTTTTGAATTCAGTCTTTTAGACTTTATACTTAAAAGGGTTAATTATTAAAAACTGACTTGTGTTTTATACTTTTACAAAAATATGATCTGAGTTATTTTAATTTTTTTTGGGACAATTAACCGACATGAAAATTCGTCCGTTTTGTTCTGTTTCATCTGCCGTTAATTTATCCACGTGGCAGTATATCCTTCACATAGTTTTAATAGAAAAATAAAAATAGCCTATTCATAATTTTAAAATATTTATAATTCACTTAAAAGACTCTGTATAGCTAAAGAAATTGACATGGTGAATCCTAATTGCCTCGAAGCCGAAGCCAGCGCTGCTGCCTGTGCTGCACCCAATCCCTCTACACTCACCATCTCATTAAAATCCTGAAAAGGATATTAAAATATTTATAATAAAAAATTTTGGAATTCCCCATGATTGGAAATCCTACAAAAGACCTTTGAATTGTTGAATGTCAAAAACTTGAACTGATGAACCGGTGATGATCTCTTCAAATTAGGCTTGAGAAATTAAAGAACTCACAACTTTGACTGAAAGCTCGCATATTTGGAAAAGCTCACAGATTCGGAAAAAGGAAAAAAAAAAGAAAAATGAAAAAAATTAACCATAAAAGAGAGAGATAGAGAAGAGAACAGACTGAGAGAGAGAGATAAGGAGAAAGTATGAAAATTTTGAAATAGAAGTCCAAATCCAATTAGAGAGAGGGAGAGAGAGAGAGAGGAGAAAGAAGCTTAAATCATGTTGGAGGAGAGAACAAACTGGGAGAGAGAGAGAAAAGAGAGAGGGTTGGTAATTGTTCAGTTGGAGTTGAAGGTGAATTATTAAATGGGAATAGCGTTCCATGTGAGTGTTATTTTTTTTTTCTATTAATGCGAATGATATACTGCCACATGGATGAATTAACAGCAGATGAAACGGAACAAAACAGATGGATTTTCAGGTCAGTTAATTGTAAAAAAAAATAAAAATAATTCGGGTCATGTATTTGTAAAAGTATAAAAACATGGGTCAGTTTTTTGTAATTAACCCTACTTAAAATGGGTATTTTAGGTGCTCTCATGCTGGCTGACTGCCATTCTTCTCTTTGTCAAAGTGGCTTTTAGTCAGTATATGTGTCTTATCTTTATGAATGAAGTGCCATTGTGCATGTTTCTTTGTATTTGGTTGTTTTCCTTTAAGAGCTTGATGTCAATGTGCTTGTGCCAGACTGCCAGTATGTCTTGGATTATGATGATCATTCAATTGCATGTGAATCCATTCATTAATATTACATCTGGTGATGCCTGCTATTGTCTTAGTGGATAGTGAATACCCTGCAAATGTATATTTGATTGCTGCAGTTTTAGCATGATCTTGGTTCCTGATCTCCCAAGTCTTTTTGACTTTTTTCGTTAAGGTTTTGGAACATCAACATAAGTTATCAGAAGTATGAAAAAAAAAGCTGCATACATTTATTGTGAAATCAAGTATTTAAGTAGACCTATATCCAATGAATGACGTGACAGAGTTTTATATTAATGTGCATCTTTCCTCTTTCTTGATTCTGTTCTAGCTGTCTTTTCCATCCTCGTAGCTCTAATAAATTTGTCCTTAGAACAATCTTTCAGCCTAGACATCACGGTATGAAGCCCGGCCGATCTTATATTAGGCAATCTTTGAAATGATGAGTAAACAATCACATTTTTCATTGTCAAGAAAATCACACTAGCTGAATACTCTGAGATTTTTAAGATCAATGAATATAGTTCTTCTTCTACCATATATTCATCACTTTCTTGTTTGTAATTGTATATAGACTGATTCGGTTGCTTAATATTTCTCTTATGCTTATATGTTTTTATCTCTGCGGTGTCATCATCATTACATTTTCTTCAACTTTCTGCAACCATCCCATACAACTGAACTTGTTTGCATATGAGTTTATTAATGTGACACTTGAATATACTTTCAGTCACGAACTTCTACTTTTTGAAGCCCTAAGAGAAGGCCTTGAAGAGGAAATGGACAGAGATCACACCGTTTGTGTAATGGGTGAAGATGTTGGCCACTATGGTGGGTCATACAAGGTAACAAAAGGCCTGGCTGCCAAATATGGGGATCTCAGGGTTCTTGACACCCCAATTGCTGAGAATTCCTTCACAGGCATGGGAATTGGAGCGGCCATGACTGGATTGAGGCCAGTTGTAGAGGGAATGAACATGGGATTTCTTCTTCTAGCTTTCAACCAGATCTCCAATAACTGTGGTATGCTCCATTACACATCTGGAGGACAATTCAAAATCCCAATAGTTATCCGAGGTCCTGGTGGTGTGGGGCGACAGCTTGGTGCAGAACACTCGCAGCGTCTGGAGTCATATTTCCAGTCCATCCCTGGCATCCAGATGGTGGCTTGTTCAACTCCTTACAATGCAAAGGGGTTGATGAAGGCTGCAATTAGGAGCGAGAACCCTGTGATCCTTTTTGAGCATGTTCTGCTCTATAACCTGAAAGAGAGGATCCCTGATGAAGAATATGTTTTGTCCTTGGAGGAAGCTGAGATGGTTCGACCCGGAGAGCATGTAACTATTCTCACTTATTCCAGGATGAGGTATCATGTGATGCAGGCTGCAAAAACTTTGGTTAACAAAGGATACGACCCAGAAGTAATAGATATAAGGTCATTGAAACCATTTGATCTTTACACAATTGGAAATTCAGTGAAGAAGACCCATCGTGTGTTGATTGTGGAAGAATGCATGAGGACCGGTGGAATTGGTGCTAGCTTGACAGCAGCTATAAATGAAAACTTCCATGACTATCTTGATGCTCCTATAGTATGCTTGTCTTCACAAGACGTGCCAACACCATATGCCGGGACATTGGAGGAATGGACAGTAGTTCAGCCTGCACAAATCGTGACAGCAGTTGAGCAACTCTGTCAGTAACATCAGTTCGGCAACGGTTGATGGATTAACTATATCATTGTTATTTACCGAAAAGAGAAGAAAAAACTATATCATTGTTGGTTTCCTCCATTATCAGCAGATAAAATTCCTTTGTGTTTATCTGTATTAAGTTATTGATTGACAGAAATTTTGTTTTTTGTGTAAAACTTCAATCATCTGAGATATGGGATGTTTTAGATTTCCTCTTCTGCAAAACCATCGAAAACATTATATTGTCGCTCTTAGATTGTTTGGATGGAAGAGAATATCACAGATTATCACTTTACTGGTTAAGATTTGTTTAATAAAGGCTGTTGTATGGCTATTATTATTTTTCAGTCAATTATATTAGAGGTCACAACGTTTGGAGGTAATTTTATTTGAGATCACAACGTTTTGAATGGTTAAAAAAGGTTAATTTTATTTGAGATCAAAACGTTCCGAGTGGTTAAAAAAGAGGTTACAACAAATTTATTTAAGGTTGCAAGCAATTAAAAAGAAGTCATAATATATAGAGATATATATCACAACGCGTTTTAATTTTAAATATTTTTTCTGTTGATGCATATCAATGGTAACATTAATTGATTCGCTTTTTTAAACGTTGTGATCTATATTTAACTACTTAAAACGTTGTGACTTTAAATGAGCTTATTCTTAAACGTGATGATTTTTGGTGTAATTTGTCATTTTTTTTATCAAATGTTGAAAACATCATGATTTATGATATATGGATGGAATCCTGATGCATAAACATAGGAATCCGAATGCTTCGAAAAAGCAGCTACAGAGCAAAATCAAAGCATCCACAATCCTGTGAAATGTGATGGCTGATGTAATTAGGTCAAGTAGTAAGTTTTTTTTCTTTTTTTTTTTTGTTTTAAAATAATTTTGAAAATATTTTTTATTCCAACATCTAGAGAAAATCTTGATTTCAAATATTTAAATTAAAACCTTTGAAATAATTTGCAAAATGCTAAAACATGGCTTAGATAATTTTTCAAGAATTGGCTGTCAAAGCAAACATTTAAATTTTAAAATAAATAAACAAATAACCTAACTAAACGCGACCAAAACAAAACTTGCATCTAATATTAAGTTTACCATTAAGAATTCCACCTACAAAATGTTACATGAAATTTATAATATTTTTCTATATCAAAGATATCTTAAAGAGATTATCCAAAAGTTCAAGGATTGATAACCCGATAAATAAGAAAAAAAAAAGTAAAGAAAGTGAGTGAAATGATGTATAAATACTCAAATACCCTAAAGTTAAAGCTAGAATAAGTAAAGGAAGAGAATATTTTAGTTTATGTTGATCTTATTTCCTTCTATTTCCATCCCTTAAACCCAACAAGAAATATAAACAATCTTTCTCTTCTCTTTCTTTCTTTTTTTTTTTCTTTCTTTAGGTTTCTGTCCTTTATATATATATATATATATATTATATGTATTGTTAAATTTTTGTTATTTCTTTTAACAACATCTATTATTAATAGAATACCTATTTCACTGTAGCAAACAAACCAAACAAAACTAACAAGGTAAAAAAATATTTAAAAAAATAATTCAATATTAAATTAACCACTAAATAATTCATATACTAAATCAAAGTTTCACGTAAAGTTCAAATATCAAATTTGATATTTTCCTTTGGCTAAATTACACAGACTATCTTTGAAAACTTTAAAAATTACATGATTATCCAACTTTTAAAAAATCAATACTTATTCCTTGGAAAAGTTTAATTGGCTATTTAAGGGAAAATTTTAATTGGACCGGCATACATAGATGCTGGATGACTTTTCATTAATTATACTTAATTAATGAATTATAAAAATAAATGAAAATTTTGAAAAAAATATAAAATAATTGGAAAATGCTTTATCAATATATGATCATTGTGGAAAAATGACATGTAAGAATTCCTTTATATAATTTATTTTTTTTTTTCAATTTCCTTGTCAATAGAATAATTGTATATATTGTATATCTTTTGTATGTTTTTGTTTATTTTATTGTATGTATCATATATGTTCAGATTATAGATGAACTGACAATCTGGTGTCCAATCTGAAATGAGTTATATGCTTACCCTTTTTAAAGAAGCAATGAGATTTTAATATTGATATAAATTTACTACACCTCATAAGTATTTATCAATTGTTGTATAAAATGTTAATTATAGTGTGAGTTACAATATTTTTCTTTTTTTCCCCAAAAATCTAAATAATTTGAATTAATTTAGAAAAGACCCAACGATCTCTTTACTATTTTTCATTTTTATTATCTTCCACATTTTCTTTTTTATTATTGTACAATTTATATTAATTTTTACACTAATTAAATATATTTAATGAAATGTCATGTCAACTCCATATCAACTAAAAGTTTCCTATGCATAGTAATTCAACTTTTTTAGGAGGTAAGTGTTGATGTTATTTTTAAAGTTTTTAGGGTGGTCCGTATTTTCATGAACCATATTATCAACAATATCAATAGCCTCCCACACTTACACTTAAAAAGAAAAAAAGAAACGTTAAAATATCATTCTATATTTGGGGTACATGTGATTTTAGCCACATGGACACTCCACATTTGTATGATTTTTATGTTGAAATGTTACATCACAACATCTGAGAAACACATGACAGAGGATTCCATTTTCGCGGATGAAAGATTACTATGTTAGTTAACAAGGTTAGACTGGTCAACAAAGTCCAAAAATTAGTTATAACTAGAAAATAGTTTTGCAACTAGTCAATTAGGGTTTGTAACAGATGAAAAATAACAAACATTGTACATGCATATAAATACAATGAAAGAAAGGGAAAAACATCATTGAACCCTTTCAATCAAAATTCTTGTTTAAGTAGAAGAGCATTGACCAGCTCGAAGGTCTTATTCTCGTATTCTTTTGTACTTAACAAAACAATAAACACATTCTTTAGAATTGAGAGAGAGCAACGAAAGGAAGAACAAGATAAACAAATACACATTAAGGTTTCAGAAAGCACTTACATGAAAGAGAGGTAGGAAGGGAAGAACGGTAGAGTAGGAGACTTTTATATTGAGGGTTTTCTTGGAGTGGGTTGGGCCGATACTAACAATTTTGGTGCTCTAATCTCCAATAGTTGCGATCTTGATCAATTTTGATGGCACCTGAATTGAGATCACATAATAACCAAACAGTTGATATGGAATCATTGGCAAAAACATTGTTAGCAATTCACGACAGTTTACAATTGTTAAGTGAAAGAATGGAGAAAATTGAGTCGAGTCAAAATCAAGATTTAAATAATCATCAGGGCTAAAATACAATTGATTTATCACCCTGGAAGTCTTTAGATAATGTGGATACATTGCTTACAAGAATTAAACTTGAGATCCCTAGGTTTTTGAGTCCTGATGTCTTAGGATAGATTTTCAAAGTAGAACAATTTTTACATTTCATAAGATAGAGGATGAGAAACGTATTACCATTGCCTCTTTTGCATTAGAGGAGGATGCCCCTCAATGGTATAGATGGATATACATGAATAAGTAGTTGACTTCTTGGAAAAATTTTGTCAAGACTCTTTCTTCTCATTTTGGTCCTTTGGATTATGAGGATTTACAAGGAATGTTGTCTAAACTGAGTCAACATTTGCTAGTATCAGAGTATCAAAGCCAATTTGAATCATTATCCAACAAGACAATAGGATTATTAGAGTCATTTATTATGAGTTGCTTTATATCAAAATTGAATCCTGCATTGAGAAGAGAGTTAGAGACTTCTCAGCCAAAATCATTAATTGATGCCATGTGGCTTGCTAGAATGCATGAGGATAAGTTTCTTAATAAAAATAAAAATTTTAAACCATTTCACAATCAATATACGTCATATTACCCACCACACTCCACATCTTTATAGTTTACCAAATCATATTCAACCAATCAATCCTAAACACAGAACCAAACACGGAACCATGCACAAAACCAAACATAAAACCAGACTTTAGCCTAAACACAAACCAACGACTTTAAATCTTTACTTATCGAGAAACCAATGGTTAAGGAAATACAAATGAGACTTGAAAAATGTTTATGTTATAATTGTGATGAAAAATTCCATAGAAACCACAAATGTAAAGCTAAATTTCTTTTACTGTTGGCTGAAAATGATGATTTAGAAGAATTGTCAGATGAAGGTGCAGAATATATACCTGATCAGTATAGAACTGTTTATTCGTGTGCAATTTCATATCGTTATTTAATTAGAGAGAGTGTTCCTTAGACACTTAAGTTTGAAGGATTAGTAGCTCATAAGAAGTTATCTATACTGATTGATTCAGGTAGGATGCACAATTTTGTGTAAAGTAGGGTAGCACATTTTTTAGGCCTACCTATTACATCAGCACCTTCGTTTCAGGTAATGTTAAGCAATGGTCAAAAATTACAATGTAAGGGACAATCTATGGATGTGGGAGTTGAGATACGGGGATTCGCATTTTTTGCCACTTTCTTTGTATTGCTAATACAAGGGCAGAAATGGTACTTGGGGTTCAATGGGTAAAAGATTTGGGACCAGTAACAATAGATTGTAATGCTCTGACGATGACTTTTAAAGATAAAGGCCATTCCATTGCATTGCTGGGGAATCGGTATGATAAATTGACATAAATATAATACCATCAGTTGAAAAGATTAGTAGAAGTGGATGTTATTGCTTCTTATTATCATTTGGTAGCTTAGTAGGATGGTAGTTCATAGAGTACCACCAACAATAAAGCCATTGAAGCCTTATTAGGTAGATTCTCTCAATTATTTGAGACACCCTCATCATTGCCCCCCAAGCAAACATTTCAACAAAAAATTTTCATAAAAAAATGGTGTCTCTCCAGTAAATGTCAAATTGTATCGCTATCCTCACTTTCCAAAAAGTGAGTGAAATAACCAAAGTTTTAATTCATACTTAATGCATGTTAAATTTGATTGTTATGTGTGTGTATATGTTAGTATGAATTGTGGTGTGTTCGAAATGATGGTATGTGTTATGAAGTAATAATTAGATAATAATCTATGGTAAATATATCAAGGTTGATAGTTTATTTATGTTAAAAATTATTATGTTGATGCTAATTGATATTGTAATGAATAATATATGATGAATTAAGCTTATTTTAAACAAAAAATTTAGTCCATAAACCTAGCATATTTTGGCCTTTTTAAACCCAATTAAAGCCCAAAATCAAAGCTTAATTAAGGCCCAAAGCCCTTAGAAATCTGCCCCTAAAGTCAATGCATGTTGGATAAATATCAAGCTTATTTCTTTTACACTTTGGACATCCAAAACAGACCCAAGAGGAAGAAAATTCGTAACTCTTGTAAGGCCATATTTTCCAACATTCAAACCAAGGTTTCTTGCACCCAACTCACCAAGAATCTATCCCCAACTATCATATATACATTAAGGCAAGTTTATATGATGTATAAGATGCTTTATTTCTCTCTTAATCCATGAAGTTTATGTCAAATATAATACATGTTTGATATATATGTGTATTGTTATATTGTGATGTTGAGATAGCTTAGGATTTGTTTGTGGAAGCGTAATGATGGTGTTGAGTTGTAGTGTGATGAGAAGTTAGTATTGTTGAGTTGTATTGAAGAGTGGATTCATGTTGAAGTAGTAGATGTGAAGAAAATGAAATTATAGTGTTAAGTGTGTTTTAATGGTTGAGGAGGAGTATTGTGTTTCAATGATGTTAGAGAGGAGTTTGTGCATGTTTGATGATATAGAGTTCTTATACCATGTATTAGGAAGGTTATAATATGGTTTGGAAGAGGTTGGAAGAGTAAAATATAAAAATTTCGTGTTTGAAAAACAGAGGAAATCTGCAATATGAATTGCAGTATACGCTGCCTCGAACGCTGCCAGCTTAAAAAATTTGGCTACTGATCATTCAAAAGGCAGCTTGAATGCCGCCGACTTAAACCCTAACACCGTCAGCGTTGAGGTCTACACAGCCAATGTACTACCAGTGTAATGATCCAAAATTTTGTACAAAATGCATTTTTTTAATGAGGTTTCAACATCGTTGGCGTAGGACCCCTATACTGCCGACGTTGAGGCTTACACTACCGGTGTAAATTACCAATGTGGGCCCTGCAGATTTTAATTTTTCTAACCTTTTTCCAACATCTTCCAATACATGACATATGACTTTTCATTAAGGATTTGCCTTGTATGATGTTATATGATATATATATATATATATATATATGTCATGTGATGACTTTAGATGATTTTAAATGAGATTCAATAACTTCCTAAGTTTTTAAACTAGTGAGTATAAGCTTGGCTTAGGATAGTTATGTCGATATAGTTTGATTTGTGTGGAATAGAGATAGACACTCAGTTGAAGATTTCCTTTTATTCTCAACCCGATCCAGGTACATGATAATTTAATTAATTATTGCTTAAGATAGGTATATTCAAGTTTGACCCTAATTAAAGACTAATAAAAAGTTTATTGAAATGGTTTGTGGTTGAGTTGTATCTAGTTTGGGGAACGACAACCTTGTCATGATGTAATGGCACGGTAGTTAGGTACTTTATCTAAATATTTGTCATGATACAATGACTCAAATCCATGATGCAATGGTTCACTATGATGCAATTGTGGTTTCTTCTAATGGCTAAGTGGATAGCTAATGAGGTTAACTGTGTCGGTATATTCTCTACTTAGGCTCGGGAGGAAATAATATGTTTTAGTTCACGGTTATGGGACCATTGAACTAATTGATGTTATAGACCAAGATAAGTGGAGTGTATGAAGGATTGTGAACCCTAGATGAAGCTATTACTAATCTTTATCGGTTAGATATAAGAGATATAAGTATCTGATCTATCTATATCAATCCCCTGAGCAGCTGCTGTTACTCAGGACCCCTAGATTCCCAAGCTTGAATGGGAGTTTGAATACTCAATGCCATTTTTTTTTTACTCACTTAACTAAAGATAATGAAGTTATGGTGAATTATTGCATTACATTTAGTTAAGTGTGCTTGGCATATGTATTTGTTTGCACTATTTTGTACTGTGCCTTTGGCTCATGCTGCTACCTTGCAAGTGATTATGATGATGAGCTCTACGACGACATGGGCTATGGGACTAACTGGGAGACATCTATAAATGATTATGAGTTTAACCTAGTAGTAGTTGTTTAGGACTTTTTGATGTATTTTGTGAAATTTCTAGGCTTATTTTTTTCTTTGGAATGTAATTTAAATTTAAGTTATATATGTAATGTAGCTTGCTTGTATATAAGCTTTATATGTTTGGCGTGATCTTTGGGAGATCCTCAAGTAATGTATGTGATGTATGTTTTGTATATATGTGATGACCCACTACTTATGTAGTTGTAGTATTTCTTAATTCAAATCATGTGAATATTATATCTATTTTAAGCAAGCAATTATTACAAACACTTCATTTTAGACAACCTTACGTATAATACTTGGGTATTTCCTCATACTTGGGCATTATGCGTGGTCGGGGGATTTGGCATGCTTAATCTATAGGTTAAGTGGGCCAGGTCCTTATAGTGAGATTGAGAAGCAACTTAAAGAAATGTTAGCTCAAGGAACTATTTAGCCTAGTATTAGTTCTTTTCCCTCATCGGTACTCTTGGTTAATAAGAAAGATAGAACATGGAGATTTTGTATTGACTACAGGGCATTAAATCAGGTAACCATTAAACATGAGTTTCCAATTCAAACAATAGATGGATTACTGGATGAACTAAGGTATGCTACTGTGTTTTCTAAATTGGATTTAAGGTTTAGTTATCACCAGATTAGTTAGCACGAGCAGTATATACATAAAACGACATTTAGAACACATGAAGGACATTATGAATTTTGTGTTATACCATTTGAGTTGAGTAATGCATCGGCTACTTTACAATCTATTAGTTAAACCATATTTATGCAAGTTTGTCATAGTATTTTTTGATGACATCTTGGTGTATAGTACAAATATGGATATCCATGTAGCACATTTAACTACTGTGTTTGGTATTCTTTTAGAAAACACCTTTTTGGTTAAAAAGTCTAAATGTGCTTTTGGGATTGATGGAATAGAATACTGGGGTCATATGGTGTCTTATGGAGCTAGTCTTGAACCTTCGAAGATTCAAGCTACACAATATTGGCCTCAACCCACTTCAGTTAAGCAATTATGGGCCTTTTATCAAAGGATACGCCTCAATGGTTGCATCATTAACAAATTTGCTTAAGAAGGAGCAATTTAAGTGGTCGGATTCAGCTATTGTCCCTTCTAGATTTGAGCAAACAGTTTGTTATAGAAACTAATGCTTCGAGAATAAGAACGGAAGCAGTGTTACTATAAGAGAAGTAGCATGTTGCATATTTTAGTAAAAAATTTCGGAGTCATATAGAAAAGCCATAAACTTATATTTAGGAATTGCATGCATTAGTGGAGGTTGTTAGAAAGTGGAGATAATGTGTTATGGGGGCATACTTTGTCATACAGACTGATCATCATAGCTCAAAGGAGTTACTGACTCAAGTGATTCAAACACTAGAGCAAAAAAAATATATGGTCAAACTCCTTGGGGATGATTATTCTATAGTCTACAAGTCATGACAAGAGAATCAAGTTGCTGATTCTTTATCAAGGCAGTTAGATGGCATGTTACGTACTTTCTCTATACCAATATTGGATTTGATTTCACAGTTATAGCATCTCAATTCTTTTGGAAGGGGATGAAGCAAAGGATCGAAGAATACGTTAATCATTGTTGTATTTGTCAACAAGTCAAGTATTCAACTCAAGCACCTTAGGGATTATTAGCAAAATTACCTATCCCTAAAAGAATTTGGGAAGATATTTCAATGGATTTTATAACATGCTTACCAGCGTCTCAAGGGTTGATAGTAATTTTTGTAGTGATGGATAGATTGTTCAAATATTGCCATTTGGGAACATTATCTTCCAATTTCATAGCCACTAAAGTTGCTTAGTCATTATTCAATTAGAAGTGTGATTACATGGTTTCCTTAGATCAATTGTGTTTGATGGGGATCCCATATTTTTTAGCTCTGGAAGGAATTAATGAAATTGAGTGGGACTCATTTGAAATTTACCAATACTTATCACCCTCGTACTGATGGTCAAACAGAGGTATTAAATAGGGATTTACAACAATATTTGAGATGCTTTGTTATGGAGAGATATGAGGATTGGGTAAAATTCTTACCATGGGTAAAATTTTCATATAATATATCTTTTCATGAAAGGGCTAATACTACATTCAAAATAGTTTATGGAAGAAAATCACCTTCAACTTAGACATTCATTAGAGGAACATCAAAGTTGGATGTGATTAAAATAGAGCTTATGACTCAAGATAAGCCACTTAAAATTTTACATGACCATTTAGCTAAAGCACAAACTCGTATGAAAGTTTATGCTGATAAGCACAACTTTGATTTTATCGTATGCCCATGAGAGTTAGCGTTTGTACGTTTATAGCCATATAAGTAAAGATTTTTATCTCGAGGCCATTTTTCTAAGTGCTCTAAATGATATTACGGTCTTTATAAGTTTTTGAGAGCTGTGGGTTCAATAGCACATGAACTAAAACTACCAGAGGGTTCCAAGGTTCATGATGTTTTTCATTGTTTGGCTTTGAAGAAGGTAATAGGGCAATCTATTGCGTCTTTAGATTTGCTTAAGGACGCCTATCATTCTCAGCCAATCATTAAAACCTTGGCTATTGTGGGTTCAAGGCATAGTTTCTGACAACTAGAGTGCGTGCCTCTAATATTAGTACAATGGGACGATCTTTCCCTTGAAGATACATCGTAATAAGATTATTAGAGTTTAAGACACTTTATCCTATGTTTGACCTTGAGGATAGGGTCCTATTTCAAGAGGGGGAGCAACATGTTACATCACAATATCCGAGAAACAGAAGACAAAGGATTCCACCTTCATGGATGAAAGATTATGATATTAGTTAACAAGTTAAGACTAGTTAACAAAGTTCTAAAATTAGTTACAAGTAGAAAACAATTTTGTAATTAGTTAGTTAAGGTTTGTAATAGACGAAAAATAAAAAACATTGTACATGCATATAAATATAATGAAAGAAAGGGAAAACATCATCAAACCATTTCAATCAAAGCTCTTGTTTGAGTATAGGAGCATCGACCAGCTCGAAGTTTTTACGCTCGTATTCTTTTGTACCTAACAAAACAACAAACAAGTTCGTTAGAATTGAGAGAGAGTAACTAAAGGAGGAGGAAGATAAACAAACCACATTAGGGTTTCAGAAAGCACTTATGTGAAAGAGAGGCAGAAAGGAAAAAATAGTAGAGTAGGAGACTTTTATATCAAGGGTTTTCTAGGAGTGGGCGGGCTATACTAACATGAAAAAACTCCTTGAAAACCCCAAATGTTGAAGCTTAAATCGAAGTGAAATGTTTTGCTAAAAAGGGAGGTAGAGTGGTGGCTATTAGGGTGCATTAGGATCTCATTTTGTAAAAAGAGATTAGGACTAAGGCCACGGCATTAGTTTGCAATATTGAGAATATTTTAGAGCTTATAGGTTGGCAAAAGGATAATTTATATATTGAAAATTCTACTTCAAATTGAAATAGATAAGAATAGTGATGTGTTAGGTTCTTAGGTAGGCTTAGGGCTAAGATAGTTAGTAGGTTGGATTGACAATTTAATTAGGATCTCAAGATGTAATTAAAGGATAAATGAGTTTAGAAAATAGGTAGATTAATTTAGGAATTTTAATTTAGCAAATTTAAAGATGGTGAAATAATTTTAGTTAATTAGGTAGTTGGATATGTATTTGATTAAAATTTAGAGTGTTGAGAAATTTAGATATTGACTTTGTAGAAAATTATCGAAATTAGGAAAAATGGGAAATTGTAATTTAGATGGATGACTAAATTTGTATTTTGGTTCCATTTAATTGATTTGGTATGGTGAAATGGGAAATTGATGTGGTTTTATCTCTATGTTCATTTGAAATTAATTACTAGCTTGAGTTTGCTAATTCACCTAACCATACTATGTAATTTACTTAATCCATTAGTTTAATTATCTAACTCAAATTTCTAGTTTAGGTTCTAATTCGGTTTTAATTTTTCCGTATTTCTATACTATTTAATTCACATTTTCTTAGTTAACATAGTGGAATTCGGGGATATTTCAACGATATGAATGCAACAAAGAAGTGTAGATTAACAAGGTCCTTTATTGTGAATAGACAAGAAATGACTATGATGTGGTAGGTGAGAAAAGTAGAATCCTTTCCTATTAAGATTATATCATCAACATAAAGAAGGAGAATAATGATATTTGGATCTTGAAAGAAGATAAAAGTGCATGTGTTTGATTTGTTCTATCTAAAGCTTGTGGAGGAGAAATAGATGACCTAAGAGGATGGGACAATATGAGAAAGTACAAAGTAAACAGTGGTGAGCTTGATAATGGTATTGAGTGTTTAGTTATAGTTGATGCCTTCTATTTGAGTAAAGCTTTAAGTAACAAAACAAGCTTTATAGCACTCAAGTTAGTCATTTATGTTGCGTTTGATGCAAAATATTCATATTTTGCCAACAAAATTTTAGTAAGGTTACAGAGGAATAAGGACTTATGTATTGTTTTTAAGGGGAAAGTCATAATCTTCTCTTATGGACACGACATAAGTAGGATCCTATAGAGCTTCAATATAGTGTCAAGGCTCGAGAAAAGGTGATAAGTGTGTCATGGACCTCCTAAACAGCCTAAGGACATAAGGGTTATGCAAAACCTACTAAAAGTAAAGCTCAAAACCAAGGCTTATTGAAGTTTTTAGGACATAGAACCTTTTCAAAAAGTCTTCAAAGGTCCTCTTACATTGCATATTAGTGGGTAAATGGTAGATGGATTGTTAATGTAAATATGATGTAAGTCGGAAATTGAATATATATATGTGTGTGCATGTGTGTGTGTATTGGCCATTCATTCAAGAAGGCCACTTATATAAAGATGGGAATTCCCTTCGATAGTGATATAACAATCATTGAGTGAAACGCCGAAGTGTTTAGACTTTTTTTTTAAACACTTTTTTTTCTTCTCTTTAGATTTTCAGTGTGAGTTTTGAGAATCTCTCTTTTAGAGTTCCAAAAAGCCTACATATTACACAGGAGAAATAATTTAAGTACTTTTCACGTAACAAGTAATATTAGAGTAATTTTGACAAAGTCTGTGTTTTAACTGAATTATTGATATTTTAATGCAATCTTCTTGCTTCTTAGCCTACTGCTCATGCTATTCCTCCTGCTCTTTAAGAATAAACCGGGCTGCCTCCATATTCTTTAATTCCCCAGTCTCAGCCATAGCCAACCAAAGATGGCTTATATACCACTTAGAGCATGCCACTAGTTCACGGATGTGCTATAACGGAATGCTAAATCTGTGAAATTTACAAGCAAATTGTTTTGGTTGCAAATCGAACTAACTCGAATACTATTATGGGACTGAATATTTGGTATATTTCTTTTATATTTCAATGTGCCTAATCAACTTATCGTCAATTCAGTTAATGAAGATGTAGATGCTTCACTATTAACTATCATTCTTATTGGTTCAATGGAGTTGTGAAGTAATTAATTAATTTAGACTCAGCTGCAAATATTTGGTTCGGGCCCATTAGACTCAGCTTGATCAAGGCCCTCTCTCAAGCCAAATATTTATCCTCAATTCAAGTTACACATGATTGACCAAAATTAAACGAGTGAATATTACATTTGATATCCGAACTTTGCTAATTTGTGCAACTAATTACTAAAGTTCAAAATTGCCAATTTATTAACTAAATTTGTGTTCATTTTTGTACATAATTATCTCAACTTTGTTAAATTTTATAATTAGTTACCTCAACTTCACTTAGCAATTAACTATCTTATTTCGATATTATGAATGAACTCGAAAAATTTGTAGATAGTAAAATGATACTTTAATTTTCAACTACTTAATTATATAAATTGATAATTTTAGCTAGCAAATGTGACATCTGTCCAAATTGAAACATCCT
This sequence comes from Combretum micranthum, assembly GCA_024138025.1. Classification (NCBI taxonomy): domain Eukaryota; kingdom Viridiplantae; phylum Streptophyta; class Magnoliopsida; order Myrtales; family Combretaceae; genus Combretum; species Combretum micranthum. The sequence continues at coordinate 216,805 of JAMXBD010000347.1, forward strand.
TTGTTCCCACTTCCAACCTTAACTTATTATTAAAAAAAAAAAAACCACACTTCCAGCATCTACTCTACCATCTTCCACCCTAGCAAACCCTTGGTGCATTACCCATTACGGACCTCAAGAATCCAAGAAAATTTGCCTATGCGAAACTGAAACGTCTCTCAAAGAATGGAAAGTAGAAAATAAAGAAATATTAGTGAAGTACTCCCCAATAAAAGACACATATTACTAGAAACAACAAGCTCAGGCTCAAGAATGAGTTTTCTGTGCTTCATAACAATAAATGTTAAGGTTGAGATTCCCATTTCCCATTCAAAACTGGAAAAAGGCACATTGCCACTTGCATGAAAAATATCATCAAAATGTCTCGGAAAAACGACCTTACATTATTGGAATCAACGAATAAAAATAATAAAGAAGAAAATAATCTTGGATCAACAATTAGATATTGAAAAGGTGTAGAAGCAATAATTTCAGAAACCAGAACCACAAGATGCATGCTTTGAAGACAAGCAAAATAATGGGGATAGAAACATGCCACACATATCACGAGCTAAACAAATCTTAATCCGACAAAACCTAAGGAAACAATTCACACACGACGACATGCAACAAGAAAAAACGATTTTTCAAAATCATTTTGGAATTTAAAAGATATGTAAGGCTCAAATCATCAACAACCATTATTGCATGGAAAGTCATGTCATTTCATGATCTTGTTCATCTGTCCCAATCGTACTATGAATCCACTTGCACTTATACTATGTCAGTATCGGACCAACAAATTTGTGGAAGTCGGCAAGCTGGATGGACACATGCCTGCAAGTGGATGAGCTAGTTTTACTCCTCATTGCTTCCAAAACTAGAAACAAACCAATTATAGAAAGGACTGAAAAAATTGATTATCTGGTAGGAGAGGCAGTAATAATTTGTGCAATTTTCTTTCTTTCTTATCAAGTACCGCAACTTGCATCCTTAATTTTGGCTGCAGAGGTAGCTGTGGTTGTAATTCTCATTTGATTAATTTTTTTTTTTTTTTCTTCGCATCATTTTGATTAAAAAATATAAAAAAAAAATCCTATAAAACGATAAAAAATATAAGTATACATATATTTTTTTTTTTTTTTTACTTTGATTAGTTTTTCGAAAAAATAATTAAAATCTTTTTTTTTTCAAATAAATAAAATATGTTTCTTAATTTTGTCTCTAAAAGTAATGAGTTTTTATTTTTCAACTCTCATTTCCCAATTATCATCTTCATAATAACTAGAATAAAGCACAAAAAGGACAATTCAATACACAAATTTTAAGTTTGAAATAGCATACGAATTATACGGTTTTCCAAACAAGAGATTTCAAAGTATATAGATAAGATATAGAAATGTTACAATAAGGAAGATCCTGAGCCCCATGAAATCACAATCTCATGTGAATCATGAGAGAAAACAAGTAGTAGTTTATGAAGTTGAGATGATAAGTAAAAAGTTAAAATTAGCAAGAAACTTTCTGGTCAAATAGTTAAAAAGATCCATTAGTCACTCATTAGTTTGATAAATCTAGTTAGCTTTTTTTTTTTTTTTTCGCTCGGATCATATCTTTATGGATAAGATTAAGAGAGAAAAATGCGAGAATCCAATGCGAATAAAATAACTTTCCTTTTTCACATGTGGATAAGTTTATTCTCCATTGCTTCGACAACTAGAAATAAACCAATTACGGAAGGGGCTAAAAAGTTGATTATTTGGTAGAAGAGGTATACTGATGGTGGCGCATTTTTCGGATTTCTTCCAATCAATTATCAATTACCGCAACTTGCACATCTAGTTGATTATTTGGTGCAATAATTTTGCTGAGCATATTGACATGTATATGATTGTTTTTTCTTTTTTTTTTTTTTTCTCTTTTTCTGCTCTTCTATTTCTAATGACAAAGATATAACGAGAGTAATAATAATAGTGTTTGATGGGAAAAAAATGATTATTTAAAAGCAATACTAAGTGGAGTAAAGGGACAAAAATGAGAGTAATAATAATAATGTTTATGGTTTTGCACTTTGCGATAAACAATCTATTTTCAAAATGTGCCAATGTGGAAAAATATTCTTAACAAGGATTCCGAATAGCATGCTATATATGCTAAATTATTTACTTTAATTACGCTTATAATAGAGACTGATGGGCCAAATTTTGACTCATGTTTCCAAATTTAGGTCATAAAAGTAAATAATTAGAAGAACATAGATCCTAAAATAAGGAAGAGACGAAATTTTAGTTAATTCTGGTGTACTTTTTTTCCTCCCTCCATCATGATTGTTAATATAAATAGATTATCTCTCCCTACCCCCCACTGATTGCTTAGTAGTCTTAATCAGTCATTGTGTCAACCATATCTCCATAAATACACGACTTAATATAAAAATTGACTTTAAAAAATTAAATGCTGAGTTAATTAAAGGGACCTTAGCTGTGGAATTTTCAAGTAGTATGCCATTTTTAACATGCACGGGTTTAGGTATAGTTTACTTTTGTAGTAATTTTATTGTTTAATATCACGCTTGTCTTATCATTTTCTTACTTCAATTATAGACTTCTCCCATTGTATATTATATACAAGTTTGATTGTTGGGGACTTAATAATGTGGGACAATATGTTTAATAAATTTGCAAACAGTGATCATAAGAATTTTAAAGATGTATTCGAATCAAAAGGTTAGAAAGGGATGAAAAAGAGCTATTGGAGTGGTAGAATAGGAACTACTTTATCCGTGATAGATGAAGATACATAAGATAACGATTTATTCATCCATCTAAATTTTTAACACCATTTTCCCATTTAGAAACAATGTGACTCAAAATAATTAGGGAAAATGTCAAATTTTATACTTAAACTTTGTACAAATATTCAATTTTTAAACTTTGAAATAGTTAATTTAATATCCAATCAAACCTTTTGCGTTTATTATTACTATCTCACAAACACCATTTGCTTATCAATGCAAAAGTGTTAGGAGGAGTAGTAAAAATTTAGTGATGTTCAACCTCTTTCAAAAAAGCAAATAAAGTAAATTTGTTAAGAAGATAATTAGCTGCAAAAATTTTGATTGTATATTAAATTAACCAATTTAAAGTTTAGGTACCAAATTGAATTATGCTGTGTATTTTTTAAGAGGCAAAAAGTGTGATATCTTTCAAATATAGATGATGAAACTCTAATCACATATTTGCCTTTTGATGTAATGGCTTGTAGTTCATTGAAACTCCAAAATTAAGCATGCTCTGGGCAGAGCAATTTCAAAATGGGTGACCCTCTAGGAAACGTTGACACTAAAAGGATAAAATTGTGCAACGTATGGTCAAAATGGATAATGCCTTGGTGGGCTAAGTTTCCAAAGCGTTATAGATGGTATCAAAACAGTTCACTAGTCAAAAGTGGATGAGTGTATCCTCACTACCTGATGTGGTTCTGGACTTATGTAACAAAATCGATGAGGATATTACTTTTATAAGTAGGAGATTATGTGATACTTCTCAAATATAGATGAACTCTAATTATAAAGACACTTTTTGGTGTAATGGCTTGGAGTTCGTGGAGCTCCAAAGTTAAGCATGCTTCGAGTAGAGTAATTCTAGGTTGGATAACCCCTAGGAAGCACTGGCACCAAAAGGACAAAACCGTGTGTCCAAAGTAGATAATATGTTGGTGGGCAAAGCTCTGGCGTGTTACAAAAAGATTAGGTTAGAAAGTTAAAGGAGAAAAATATTTATTTGCAATTGTATGAAGTAGTGGAAGCTTGTATGTCTATCATTAATACACAAGGAATAGTTCAATAACAAAGCATATGACCAACCTATTTTTACAAAGTTTTTGCTTTCTTCTCATATAAAGCGAAGGATAAATGTCAAATTTAATACCTAAACTTCACGTAAAAATCCAATTTATACTTAGATTTGAAGTGATGAGAATTTAATATTCAATCAAACTATTTATTGTTATTTTTACTACATCATTAAATTTGTTCACTAACTTAGTACAGATTAGGAATGCAACTAGGATGGGTTCGGGACTGGTATACTAAAACCCAAACCCGATACCCAGTAGGGTTCCCGAAACCGTCTTAAATCCTATAGGGTTTTTGTCCATGAATCCAAAACCTATTAGACAAACACTATAGGATACCTAAACTCGAAAATGAAACTCGATAAAAATTTACAACATGCAAGAAAGAAAAGAATAACCATTTAGATGTGATCCTTAAAACCATATAGAAAATTAGAAATCCAATTTAGTTTATGAAACCAAAATTCACCAAAACTTGCGGATTTTGTTTGGTTGAAGGAAAAGCTTTCGTTTTTGCTCTCCCTTGATTCAGATAATAGAATATTTAAAAACGACAATTTATAAATGTTTTTTTCCCATCTTTTTTTCATTGTTTCCAAGTGCACCTGGAAAAAAACAAAATGATCCACTATAGCTAAGATTTTACACTAATAGAATCAAACTGAATGAAAATGTGAACTTATAATGAAATGAAAAGTGTCTTAAGAAATCAAATTAAAGAGAATACAATGTTTATCACAACATTTATCAAATGACAATACAAATTTTAAAGCAAAATAAAAATTAAACAAAGTAAAAGCATCTCTCATCAAATCACTATACAAATTTAAAATCCTCATAGATTTCACTACTTATATTCATCTTCTTCTTCATTCATCTTCATAACTACAAAAAAAAAAAAAAAGGAAAAACATTTCCAATACATTAGATATATGGTAAAATATTTTTTAGGAAAAAAATAAATAAATTTAGTAGTCTCTTTCCACTTGTTTTATGAACTATCCAATTTTGAGTAGACATCAATGTCTCTATCATATCTGCTTTGAGTCGACTTCTATGCGAACTAATTACTTGACCGTTGGTACTAAATGTAGATTCAGAAGCAACCGTGGACATAGGAATAGCTAGTATATCTCTAGCTACCTCTGCTAATGTAAGATATTTCATTACACTCACTTTCCACCATTGAAGAATATCAAACTTAGAGTTCTCTACCAAGGCTCCACAAGCTCCACTAAATAATGGTTTAACTCTGACTTTGCCTGGACATCAATGTATTGGTTTTCAAATATTCTAAATAACATTCCATAATGAAATTTATAGAAAACACGCCAATTGCATTAAGTTTTGATGCGAAAGTAACATAGTCCCAACTCAAAATTCTACAAAATATTTTTATATAGAACAAGAACAACATTTTTTTTCTCAGAATCACACTAATTGATACCAGTCAGATTCGGAATTTTTTTTTAGGTAAATACTAGATTCAGAATTTAGTCATATAAATGCAAACTCTTTGGTTAACTAGAGTAGATGAGTCATGTGAAAGAAAATATATAATATATATATATTTTTTTTTTTTTTGCCGAGAACAAAATAGAACAATTAACACAGATCACGAAAAGCAAGATTAGCTTAAAAATTTCCACACAAAATCCAATTTTAGATAAGGAAAACAAAAAATAAGTCAGATAAGGTAAATACCAGATCCAGATCGGAACACCAAAAAAGTCATGTGAAAGAACAAAAACACAAGAGATACAACAGATTGAACAACCCACTACACGAAAATCCACCCATGACCTAACTAAAACACCATGCACCACCATGCGACAACCTCAATGAGCAACGATCTACTACACTACACACCAAATTAACCCATTCGAACCACCACTCCTCAACACCTAGAAAAAGGAGGAAAAAAAACAAAGAAAACAATAAATGTACCAAACCAAGTGTAGAACTCTTACTGTGGCCGTGCATAATCAGATAAGGGGTGAGGCCGAAGGTGAGATTTGCAAGCCATGACCGTGAGGAGGAGTAGAGGATAGTGCAGTGTCATATGGCGAGGCGAGGCGACTGAAGTAAAACTTAAAAGGCTTGAATTTGAGGAGAGTGAGCTGTGATTGTGAGTTAAGATGAAAAGACTAAAAGTGAAGACCAGTAGACTAGTATACCGTCTTAGGGTTTTTTATGTTTTCTAAATGATTTAATAAAAAAGAAAAAAAGGAGATTTAACAATTAGTGGAGCACAGCTATTCATTTCAGACTGAGGCTATAAAAATAATATATATTTTTTATATTTTAACAGGTTCGGGTTTCCCAACGAGTTTTATACTCGTCCCACCCATCTCAAAACCTTAGAGGGTTTTATTATTATGCTAAAACCCATCCCATACCCTATAGGGTAATACCCTTAGGGTATTTATTTGGTTGGGATTCAGATACGTTACAAAAACCCGCCCGCTTACATCCTAGTATAGATAACATGTCATTAAATTTTTATTACTTATCCAAATACTGTCTAACACTAATATGCCACTTCTTTCATGCCATAAAACATAATAAACGATGTTAATAAGATAGTAAAAATAGTAATAAAAAAATTTGATTGGGTATTAAATTGACTACTGTAAACTCCAAAAAGTTTTGCGATCGGTTAAGCTTAAACCCTAATCGTAAGGTCAACTAGAAACCTTAAAACCCTAGTTAGACGTAACAGTTTAAGTCAGGCAATCTCGTGTTCGCAACCTTAAGTGAGTAAGTAAGAGATGAGTATATAGAATAGTTCATAATAACATAAGAAAGCTTAAAAATATCAGTTCAGCAAAACAATCCGTTTTGGACTCGAACGGATTCATTTATTGAAAAACGTATCTTAGGGCTCAGAATAGTAAAAATATTCCGAATATACTGTTAACTCATAAAAATATAAGGTTTTCAAAAATATTAGTTTTATAATTTTTTGGTAAATAAAAATATTAGATATCACATTTATACGCGGATTTTCTTACTACCGATACTTTATTAGTCATATCTACTTTACATTACATTATTCATTACATTCTACAGTATTCATTTATCTCTATTTTTTCTAACACGACTCTTACACTCTATACACCTATTATCTTTATTTTTTTATCTTTCCATAACTTTATATCACATTTACTTTATTTATTATTACATTTAATTAACAAAAATACAAAAAAAAAAACATCAACTCTCTCCTCTCTTTCTCACCATGGCCGACGCCCCCCATCTCTCTCTCTCAAATATTTTTTTAATTTTTCTTATTTAAATCACACAAAATTCACTCCTCATTTCATTTTCTATAAATACTCTCTTCCTCTTTCACTTTATTCACACATTTACTACCCACAAATTCACTACCAAAACTCTCAAAAATTATCATCTCAAAACTCTCTTCACAACCACTCTCAAACCCCTTCTACATACACAAAACTCATATTACTCCAAAATCCTTTTTAGGTAATTTTTTTTTCTTTATATGTTCTTCTTACCATGTCATGTAACTTTACATGACCATGGTGTGAGTTTCCTAAAACTTAATGTTATGGAAGTTACACTATGTTCATGTATTGTTCTTGTTCATGAATATCTATTTATATATTTATGTTGTTACTTTACTTTGCTCATATTATTGTTGTTCTTATATCTAACTAAATATAATTATGTATCCACATATATATATATATATATATTCTTTAGAGCATAAAAGCTCACTTCTAATTTATTTATTTTCATGCAAAGCAATTTATTTATTTTCTTTCCTTGCAATTTATTTATTTCATGTTGATTTAAGACTAGTATCTAGGCTTAGACTTGTCTTCATCAAGTCAACAAGTTTCTCTTTTTTATTTTCTTTTCTATTTGGGACTAGTCTATTTCTTAGTCCCGAAAGCCTTGAAAAAGCTAAGACTCTCAATATTGACCTTATGCTATATTTGCTTGTTATTATTCTCATGATCATGCACATAAAGATTGTTATTTAAACCTTAAAGCTTCAATTATACTTTTTGCAAAAAGGAAATTTTATCATCTAAGAATGGTTTTATGTGAAATTTAGAATCTATCTTTTCAAAAATTTAGGAAGAACTCACTATAATTTTAACACTACCTTTGTTTTGAAAAGCTTTTAATCATTTCTATATTACATTGTTTTCCAAAAGAAGATGAATTTTGATACTAAAATGTTTTCCATAAAAACATAATATAAAGGAAACCCCATAAAAAGGAAATGAAAGTTTTCAAACCAAGATTTTCCAAGAAATGGTCAAAAGAAAATTGTATAGTAAACTAATAAGGAAAGTGACACTAATATTGAAAATTTGTAAAAGGAAAATAGATAAATTTATTTTTCATTAAAAAGTCATTAAGGAAAATAGTAAGATAAACATGAAATAATTCTTTGGAGACAAAAGAATCAAAATATTCATTTTAAAGAATTTACAAAATGGATTTTTTTGTAAATTATGGTTTCTCTAAACTTTTAACTAAAATTGTTTTGCAAAAAAATTTTGGTTGGACAACAAACATTTAAGCATGGATGAAATATGAGCTATATATCTATAAAAAGGAATTTCTTAACTATGTAAATAACTAAATATTTATCAAAGCAATTTTTGGATGATTTCATGTTTGAAATTTTTGGGTACAAAGTTAATGTTTGGACGATTTGAGTTAAAGCAAGTTTGAATTTATGTTGTAAATTTATGTTTATTTATTAATTTATTTTGAATTTTAAATTTATATCGTCCTATTCTAATAAAATGCAAGTTGTAGTAATTTTAACACGAAAACGAAATTAAATAAAAAACTAACAACAACAATAGCCATAATTCTTTAGAACTATCGTAATTGTTGTCATAAGTTGGGGATATTTAATTAATGGGTAAATTACACAAAAATATATCAATGTTAATTTGTGCGTAAATTCATATAAGTTATTAATGTCTTGAGTTTATTAAGAAAATGAATCAACATTCTGTAAAATAAGTATCTATTACATTATATTAGTATAATGAAATTTTTAGGTATAAAATTAATGTTTGGGTGATATGGGTTAAAGCAAGTTTGAATTTGTGTTTTAAAATTTTGTTTATTTATAAATTTGTTTTCACTTTAAATTTATATTTTCGTATTCTAAGTAAAATGCATGTTGTAGTAATTTTGACATGAAAAACGAAATTAAATAAAAATTCAACAACAATAACAACACTAATTCTTTAGAACTTATGTAGTTGTTATAATAAGTTAGGGATATTTAATTAATGGATAAATTACACAAAAGTATAGGGATATTGATTTGTGGGCTAATTGATGTAAGTCAATAATGTCTCGAGTTTGTAAGAAAATGAACTAGTATTTTGTAAAATAAGTCAAATAAGACATCAACACTTCACAAAGTCCGTTTAAGATATCAATGTTTGGAATTGTTTTTTACATTAATTTTTCTCAATTTTTATAAAAAATAAGGAAAATTACATCAAAATGTTATAATGTTTAGGTGTAAATTTATTTGAAGTCACAACATTTTAAGTAGTTAAAAAGATGTCACAATATTTGCAAGCAAGTTCATTTTAGGGTCTGTTTGTTTTGGCTTTTTTCGGCAAATACAGACACTTTTTAAACTTTTTTCTAACAAGTTATTTATCAAGAAATAGATATAGATAAAAAAAGTTGACAGTTCTCATCAAAAGAACAAATAGAACAAATATAGATAAAATTTAGATGCAAATCGAATACATATTACATATATCATTTTAAAAAAGATACAGATACAGATGAAAAATAGACAATCCAAACAGACCCTTAGATTACAATGGTTCAAGTTGTTTAAAAGAGCTTACAACATTTGGATAAGTAGGTTAATTGATGTTATTATTGGTACATGTCATAACACGCAAAATCTTCTAAATTTTAATTTTAAATATTTCTCCTGTTGACATGTGTCAATAATGACCTCAATTGACCCACTTTTCTAAATATTGTAACTTCTTTTTAACCACTCAAAAATTATGACCTCAAATAAACTTACCTCAAACATTATGACATTCTTATGTAATTTACCTTTAACAAATACTTATTTGACACATTTTATAAAACATCGATTCCTTCTTTTAATCATTTAAAATATTTATATTTTATATAAACGTATCCTCAAATAATGATATATTTTAGTATAATATGCTCTTTAATTAAGGTATGTGCGAATTATGTGTGGTAGCTAGGCTATAGTATATCTTAGCCTTACTGATACGAAATTGTTAGGAGATGACTCTATGTGATAAATGACTAAGTACTACTACAAGGATCATTTTCTCAACATTATATTTGCCTAAAAGATGATGCATGACATAAGTGGAGATCCTACCCCATTGTTTGCTCCCAAAGATTAAGTAGCAATGTTGAGCAACATGATGCACCAATTCAAAATTGTTGTGGCTAGAGTTAAGGGAGTGAACGGGATAAATTAGTTTGCATGCAACATATATCAAAACCATGGAAGGGACCAATAGTAAATTGTTGACAAGTGGACCAACTTGTTAGAGAAGTTTGCTCCTCCTCTCTTCTCTTCCTCTTCATTTTACACCTATTTATGCTTCAATTTCCTTTTTTTTTCTTTTCTATTTTTTAATTTTTGTTTAATTATTTTAAATGTTAATCATTGTAGGAGTATATTTATGGTGAAATTGAAAAAAAATATAAGAAATATTTTGCATATGGTTATTTTTAATTATAATAATAGAATCTTTGCATATGAAATTAACTTTTGCTTAGTTATGTTATTGGGTGATGTGTGTTAGGTAACTATGAATATCATTTGTATTTTAATTTTATTTAATTATTTACTTTAGCATATTTTTATTAATTTAAATTAAATATTGTGCTATTGTCAGTAAAAATGCTTGTTATGGTAATTTTAATAAGAGAAAAATAAAAAGAAAAAAATTGACCAACTTTTTGTAATTTAATAATAATAATAATAACAACAACAACAACAATAATTCTTTATGACTATTCTAGGTATTACCATAAGTTAGAAACATATCATTAAGGCACATGTGACGTGTGGTAATTAAGTTATAGTTGTCTTAGTCTTATTGATAAGAAATTGTTGGGAGATGATTCTATGTGATAAGTGATTGTGTATATCACAATTCTTTAGAATCTTGTAAGAATCAACTCTAATGTTTTGTTTGTCTAGAAATGGCATATGCATGGAGAAGTAGAGATTTGTGTCACCGTTTTCTCTATGAGATTAAATTTGGAATGATTGACAACATGATTGGACCTAATCCTAATAAGTGGTGGAAATGATACATCAATATGCAACTTTGGCAAGAGCTAGATAAATGAACAATGATAAGTTGGTTTGTGTGTAACATATAGTGAAACTGGTGATGGGAACAATATCAATTCATTGACCATTGAAAAAGTGGATCAACTTAATAGAGAATAACCTTAGTACACAATGTGAAGGAAATAAGAAAGTAAGAATTGCTACTATTTTATTGCAATGGTAGGTGAATAGTCAGTGGAAAGCTTGGAGACGTTCAATGAAAGAGCAAATTAATTGAACCATGTTTAGCAAAATCTTCTTGGAACATCACTCCCTTAAGTGCATGAAGTTCAAATGTGCGAAGAATATCATAAGGTAAAAAGTCAAACCACATATGGTACATGGACTTTATCAATTTGTGTAATTAATTAATTAAAATTTAAAAGTGTCAACCTAGTGCCTATAAACTTTTTGAGTTCATTTATAATACTTAAATAACGTAAATAATTGCAAAAATAAGTAAAGTTTACGTAACTAACTATAAAATTCATCAACATTTAGTAGTTAACTACAATAATAGACAAATTTTAGGTTCCAAATTGACACTTTTAAACTTTAGAAAGTTAATTGTAAAAGTACATAAAATTTAAGTTTCAAATATGATAATTATCCTATGGTAAAATATAATAGTATAACTATATTCAAATACAAGTAGAAATTCATAGATTGGTGAAGTTTACCATATGAGCAGCAAAATGATAAAATAGCTAGGTTATAATATTTAAAGCTCAATTTGACTTATATTTCTAAAATGACTATGAAAAACCAAAATAGTGTGGGAAAAGAAAGTTAATCGAACCATCTTGTGATTTAACATTTGCTGTGAATATAGAAAGCAAGAAAATGAAGTTATAGGAGTTCTAGTAGTTAATCAAATTTAGAATGGAAAAAATACTTATTAACTTCAATTTATGAATCATACACCACAAAAATCTCTTATGGGAAGTGTAACATAAATATCAAACATTGTAATGCCCCAAAACTGCAAGTAAAATGCTTTAGATGTGAAAACCAATCATAACCTTAAATATATACATTGCCCTAAGTGTAACTAGTGGAGACAAACAGTAATATGGTGTAAAGGACCACAATGAATGAACTAGCTTAGAATCAAAATCTAGAGAATAGAGTAGGATCTAAACTTTTTTGATTTTAATAATTACCTAGGAGAAGCAAATACCACATTTCTTCTAATTGTGCTTTCATTTTATGCGTTTGTCATGATCATATTATTTGTTCATAAGAATTTAGGGTGTTTTTTAATCCCTAAAATAAAGCTTGTTAAAGTACTTTATTTCCTTATTCATCACTAAACTTGTTCTCCCTATACAATACATAAGATTTTATTACAAAAATAGTTATTAAGGATTTAGTTATTATACTTTTGATAATTTACCTAATACCTTTGTTAGTGAGCTAGCAATCTGCTATCTATTGTGTAGGCTATTTTTCATCTTGGTATCTTCTAACTTTAGGCATAATTTTATTGATCACAAAATATTTTAATTATTTCTTCTATCTTATATTTTAGGCATTTGAGCTTTCTCGTTTTCCTTTTACAGGCAATTTTAGAGTCGTTTACTTTTTTTAATAGCAATATATTTTCACTAATTACAAGTTATTGATCTATTTAATTTTTTGTCACTTTTACTAAACTTATTAAAGGCATTCATTTTTTTACTGTGAAAGTTATTTTTTTTATTTGTTGATTCAAAATAAAAATTTTGTTGAAATCTTATTTAAGAAAACAAAAAGTTTCATTATCAAAAATTGAAATATTGTTTTTCCAAATAAATTTGTTCCTTTTAAATCATCTTTTCTCATTCCTTAGTGAGTTTCAACCGCATTTTCCTAACTTAAGTGTTTTACTTTAGCACTTATCTTTATTCAAATCATTAAAAGTATCATTGCACTTAGGATTACAATTTACTTCTTAGTTTGTCATTAAGCGTGGGTTATAATCTTCCTCCTTTTCTACTCTTTCTAGTGCATTATCAACCTTTTTTGGTAAGTTCTGGATGTTCATATTTTATATAGTTAGGTTTCATACATTTGTGGCATGCGATATCCTTCTTCTCTTTCTTCTTTTCTTCCTTCTCTTTATAACTCCTTTATACATTAAATTTACCATGTCTTATCATACTTTTTGTAATTAAGTCTTATCTTTTATTTCTTTTTATAACTTCTATTGAATGATCGAGAAATCGATGTCTTTTCTATTTTTACCAAAATTCTAATTATAATTTCAGATATTTTCCTTAGCTTTAAAAGCTATATATGGCTTTAGTTTTTCTCTCATAGTCATCACATAAAAGATGCTAGTATCATAATGCTTATACTTTCCTTTAACCTTGTCAAGTGACATATTAGACAAATTGTAAGCATCTTAAGTTGTTGGCCTTTTAGGATCCCATGCTTTAGTAAAATCCTATAATCTTTCTTTTAAGATAAAGATTTGAGAATTTTTATGTTAAGATATACGAGCTCATTAATAGTAGTAGTAAACACTTTTTTATCTGCTTACCTAATTTGATTATAAATAACAAGTATTCTTGTATAAAATATTAATTAGTTTCAATTCCTTCCTTTATAAATATTTATTGAATAGGTGAAAGATTAACATATTTCTAAATAATTCTATCCAAATGATGTATGGCCCTCCACACTGCATTCTATGATGTTGAACTTCTTCCTATTTGACTTCTATACACTATATCCTAGGTTATTGAACTCCTAATTTTATTGTGCATTTTATAGTTGACTTATCCATGGAGAAAAAATGCACCTAATAGCATTATTACTAGAGTTCCTTCAATTATTATAAACTAGAATTTAAGATAAATTATTTCCATCTTAATTTTCTATTTATCAGACTTATTTAAGTAAGGGCTTTATTAATTAAAATTTTTATTTTATGTTATCTAATCTTTGACTCAAATGTAATTAAATGATAGGTACTCTAATTAAATTGATTATTTGTTAATAATGCAATTAAGAATAGAAATTAGGTAGATAATCAAGGTTATCATAGGTTATATTGTATAAGTAATTATGTAAGGGGGAAAGATAAGGAGATTAAAATATTAGGCTCCAAATATATGGTAGTTCCTCCTTGTGAAGTTACTTCACTCTTTTAGCTCTATGGTAGAATCCAGTCATTCACATTAGTTGTTTCGATATTTGAAAGAATAAAAATATTACAAGTTTCATGATTGTAATTTTGATTTTATATCAATTAACTCTTGCTAGAACCAATTAAGAACTATATCAATCTAAACAAACTCTTCTTTTCTTTGAAACATCTAGCTAGAAGAATATCAAAGAAAATGAGAGAAAAGAAAATAAATAAACAACTAGTATTTTTCTAAGAGTTTACTTAGGTAAAACTAAATTTCTATTTCTAAAATCACTTGTGTATGTAATAATACTTGGCTCAGAGGATATTTTATCGTGGTAAAATTTTCTTGTTGTTTTGTTATATCTCTTAATCGAATTGGCTTCTTAAGAGTATTATTGGGGGCAAGATTGGTATATGTCATACAAAACCCCAAACTTGCCCTAACATCCTATTTTGTTTCCCAAACCTATTAAAAAACCATATATGGTTTTTCGTACTATATTTATAACCTACCATGCAAATTAATAACCTACCCCTTCTGACATATTAGCTCTCTTTCTAAAAAGTAATAGAAAGAAATAACTAAACATATTGTATATAATCTTTAAAAGATTATAACGATACTAACAAATATTTCAAAATAAACTTATTGCCTGTATGGATTACACATCCTCAATTTTTGAGACATAATACAATGTTGATCACATCACTACATTATACAATATAACATAAAGTATAATATATATGTATAACACATATTATATATATGTTAACATCATTGAGTTAATTATAACATTAACTTTATGATATAGATTAATATAGAAATATAAATATACATTAACATATATATATGTATTATAAATATATAATAACTGTCAAATATGTCAAAATATTATAAATATATATTATAATATATATTTGCATTTTATAAATTAAAAAATGTATGCCACAACCATTAAATATATAATATTATTTAATAGTGGATATATAGATTAACACATAATGTACTAATATTAACATATATGTTATTCATTAACATAGATGTTATGTATGTATTAACATAACTTATATTACAACTATTAAATATATGTTAATATTAAATATGTAATGTGTGTATAAATATAATTCATATATATTGTATATTTGTGTGATTGATTTTTTGCATACGTGAGATATTATATGTGATACATTAATAGTAAATAAAAATATACACATTATAATAATAAATAACATTATATTTTGTATGATTGTTTTCTTTAATGGTTGACATACAAAATCTGTGAGCTAATGTAAAAATAAAAGTTATAAAATGAAAATAAAAAGAAAAAAAAGAAGAAGGAGGTTTGAATTTAAAAATAAATAAATAAATAAAAGGAATAGATAATAAACAGAATCAACGGAAGGATAGGTAGGTAATAAGGATTTAATCTTATTTGTTAATCTTTATCTATGGCGATATGGTACAGAGTAGTAGGATTATTATCAATTTCAATAAACTTTATTATATTTGTATTAGGTGGTGTTTTTCCGTTGGTCATATCAAAAAGCTAAAACCTTATAGAGTCTAGAACTTTGCCTTTAAACCTATAGGGTTTTTAAAAGGATGGATGAGTTGATACCCTATTGTAACCCATCCTTGTTACATCCTACTTTCGTAACATCTTGAAAGTCAATCAAAATAACTTAGGCAACAAAGGAGTCGAGTTGACCTTTCAAAGGCTTGACCTTAACTCATTAAAAAATTATCGAACTCAAGTTGAACATTTTATCAAGCTTGAAATTCAAGCTTAAGCCTAAATTGTTTATAAACTAAGCTTGAGCCAAGTCGAGCTTAGCTTTTTATTAAGCTTAGTCAACTTTTATGGTGCTAAAATTCAAGCTTAAGCTCAACTAGCACTGGCAATTCATTTTACCATTATTTCTTGTATTCGTGTCTGGGTTCATGTCCTGAAAACCCAAACCCGGGATCGATCCATTTATTAATCGTGTATCAAAACCTAAACCCATGATCCAACCCATTTATATTGTGTCTCGTATCTTGTTCAGCCCACTTATCGAAAGTTGAATCTAGTACTTGAAGAGCATATAAAGAAGTTTGGTTATTTACTTTCGTCCATCATAGGTTTGCAATAAAACTAGAAGATATTATAATACATCCCACATAATAGCAAAAACAAAAAGCCCCTACAAGCTATTGATACCTAATGCATATGATTAGTCTTACCAAAATTAAAATAAATAACCTTGCGTTTGGTATGTTTATGGGTCATAAAATATTTTAATTCAAAAACATCATTTTGAATAAAATTACACCATAAACATTTAAGTACGAAGTCAATCTTACAAGAGATTAAACCACAAGAACCTCTAAAGCTAGCAAAAGAACAAATTCGAACATTAAATCTTGTTAAGTTGAACCATAGCCTAAAGAGATCTCGTTACTAGTGGTGATTTCAAGTTTCATCTCATTCTCTATCAATTCCTCAAGGGAGACACTTGAAGAACCTACCATGAAAAAAGAATAGTATGAATAAAAAATGAATATTACCAATAATTTTATAAAAACAATTTGTTTTATTACCTTCTTCACCAAAGAGCCAATCCTTTGTACATACAAGACCTTGTATAGTTTCTGGCTTTAATGAGCTACGATGTTCATTGAAGATTGGCCTCTAATACTAAATATAGATTATGAAGCAACCGTAGATATTGGTATGCTTAAGATGTCACGTGCCACTCGTGCAACTTGAGGATATCGAAATTGATTATTTTTCTAGTAACCTAATATATCTAAATCTACCATCTAATGTCACTCCTCATCTAAATATAGCTCTAGTTCAGATCTTGTAACAATCTTGAGCATTTTTACGTTTTTAAAAGATTGAAAATCTTAGACAAAATAAAAAATGATAAGCATCATATGGAATAAAAATTGCTTGAAAAGTGTAAACAATATATATATATATTTATAAAAAATAAAGTTACCTTGATGTCATCGCCCCGTTCATCATTATAGTTTCCATGGTCTTTGATTTATTGCCACCAAAATTTTTATCTGAACTTCCATCAGCTATCAGCACATATTCATCAAAGAGAGAAAATAATTCTCTTTTGACTTTTAAAAACTCACTTGAGTTAGCACCATAAATCCTCTGGTAAGTCCACTCGACATAATCAAGCTTATACAGTGGATCCAATGTAACAGCAATTGTCAAAATTACACTAAACTCATACCAATACTTTTTAAAGTTCACAAACATCATAGTTGCCATATCTTTCAAATATAGTTCACTTCACCCATATTATTTGTCAATGCTCGATATATTTTACAAATTGATGGAAAGTACAAATTGGTAGTAAGATATTTTGTTGCAGAGAATTGACAAGTGATATCATAAAATAGCTTCAAGACCTGGTCATTTTCTCAAGCTTATCCCATTCTTCTAAAGAAGGACAATACTTATAATTGGAAGCACTTAACTTTAAATGACAAAAGGCACTTTTATAATGAATTGCACTTTCAAGCATGAAATGTGTGGAATTCCACCGAGTTGGGACATCTTGTCTCAAACCTTATTTTTTGACAAACATAATAGGCTTACACTTTCAACAAACTTTATTTTTCGTGTTTGAAAACCCTTCACATACTTCATACTTTCCCTGACCTTACCCAAACCATCAATATCTTTCATACCTTCTTGAACAATCAAATTAAGAATATATGAACAACATCTTATATGAAAATAATTACTTGATGCCAAAAGTCTACCTTGGACATTTAATTGTGACTTTAATAAACTCACAAAAAGATCATTTGCTAAAGCATTATCTAAAGTCACACTGAATAATTTACTTTTGATACCCCAATTCAGCTAGTAATGTCATTACTTTTTTTGTTAATGCAACACTTGAATGTGGAGATAGCATATATGCAAAACTCAAAATCCTCTTTTGTAAGACCTAATTTTTATCAATGAAATGTGCAATCACTGATATATATTCATCAAGTGCAACACATGTCCACAAATCATATGTCAAGCAATTCTATCTAAATACTCCAAAAGCATATATTTTATCCTACTTCTTTCCCTCTTATACATCTTCAATACACTAGCTTTTAAAGTATTTCTAGAAACATGAACAACATTTTCATTTAAATACTCAAACATAGGCCTAAATCCGCTATACTCTGCAAATACAGGAAGCATTTCATGCTTAACAATAGCAGCAACAAATAACTCACAATATTTTTAAAGATCAAACTTGTTGGCTTTGCATTTCATATCAGCGAACAAAAGCATCTGACCAATGTCTCTACTGTTCGTTTTGGACATTTATTAGCATGCCTTTTTAAGTTTCCCATCCCAATTTGACAATCACATTTTATAACAGTCTTACACGACTTACATATAGCTTTTGTGATAACTGATCTATCTAATCTGTTTTCATGAGTACGAGTGAAAAATTTCTACTATGGAGATGTGAGCTTCCTTTGTCGTTTAGAGTTATTAGTTGATGGAAAAACATTAACCACATTATCCTCTTCATTTGCTCCTAATTTTTCCATTTCATCAAATTCTTGTATAGGTTAATCCATCTTCATCTACATGTCAAACAAAAATCATAGGTTATTATCCATCTTTATATTTCATGCACACAATTTCATTATTGATAAAATCTCAACACAAAATGAATCTAGCAAGGAAAATATGACACGTAGGATAAACAACCATTAACAATATATTTTCTTATTAAACCCAATCAATAGATTTCACTTCACTAAGAGATAGAAACAACGTTTTTAATCAATCTTACTTCGAAAAAAGATAAAAGCTAGAATTTCTGCACAATTTCACTTCATTTAAGCATAAAGCTAAGGTCTTTAATAAATTTCACACATTTGAAAGACAAAAACTAGGATATATAGCCAATATCACTACACTTAATCGAATTTTTAATCCATTTCACATTTCATCAAGTAAAAAGTTATGGTTTTGAAGTTATACAAACCTGTGATCGTATTGGGGACGTTGACATCAGAATCATAGTGTATTGATGATGAAATTGCAAGTGAAAGTGATTGTAGAAGTGGTAATAAGGAAACACAATGACAATGTGTTGTGTTAGAGGTAATATAGACTGAGTTCAGTCAGGATTAAGCAAGAAAGATTATATATGTTTTTCAAGTGTAAATTTTAACCGTTAGATTTGTGTAAAATATAATAACATTATGTAGATATACATATAAAAAATATAATATTATATATGTGTAACATTATGTAATTGTATAACATAAACATAAATATAACATGTTGATTATATGTAAAACTATGAATTATATACACATACTTAAATAAACATATAATTATACATGTAAAAAGATTTATATATGTGACATATATAATACATAGACTATGTATTTATAATCTATAAATTATATTTTTTTTAGACATTTATTATACCTCTTATATGATATATAACATGGAGATTATGTAATATATAGCATAATGATATAATAAATGTCCTATATAAAGTCTATATTTTAACATAAGTATTTTTATGATATGCTATATATATAATCCTTATAACATAGATTATATATTTATAACTTATAAATTTTGAATATATGTGTATATATACAATATTTGTTATAGATATCTTGTTTATATGCTATATAATCTATATATGCTGTAAATATATGTATCATACATATAGCAAATAAATAAATCATATTTTAATATATACATTATATATATTTCTTTTGCTAAATATGTTTTATATTTTATATATGCCATATATAAGTATGCATATTCTATATGTAATTTATAGAATATACAATATATATGTATTATTTGTATAGAACATATATTTGAATGGATAATTATTTTCTACAATATTTTTTAATTATTCTTAACAGGTTCACGGGTTTAACCCATTTAATAATCATGTCAAATTTTGCTTACCCATACCCTTTTATAATTGTATCGTGTCGTGTCCGGGTTTATAAGTTGGGTCCCAAATTGCCAGCGCTAAACTCAACTAATTTAGATAGCTTGATTTCTAATTAATTTATACGTTTATTTTTTTAAACCTAAAAATAATATATAAAAGCTTCTAAATATATATTAATTAGAAATAATTTTTTATAGTTTTAAATATATATTTATATATAATATATCTATAACACCCTAAATTTAGGGTCATTTACAACCCGTTGTATGTCTAATCATATATGTATATGCAAAGGCTTATAACCTACTATAACCGTAATAAACACATTAAATGGTCCAAAGTCACTCATAAATCAATGGCTCGAAAATTTATAGTGTCCCTTACTTGTAAGCACACCGGCTAAATAAGTATCCTCTTTTAATTCTTTAAGAATTTAATTAACATTTCCATGCTAATGTTATAAGGGTTATAAGTTATCACTATAGGATATTAAGCTCCTACTAATCTTCAAACCAACTTCATACCAAAATAAATCCATGGATTCCATTAATCTTCATATGAGCTCTAAGCATCACTTGGAAACACTTCAGTGCCAATGGTATTCTCAACCCACTATCTAATAGTAACTAACAAAACATCGGTCTACACAATTGTTACCTATACTTTAAAAGGAAAAAAGTGAGCCTGAGCCTATTACGCTATACCATAAAAACAGACAAAAGATTTACAAACACGCATTCACATACATGCCTAATACTAATGCAGCAAGTAACATTTTACTATCTTTGATTTAAGCCACGCAAACAACATAAGGATAACTCTATATCGCGCCACATGTAAATATAGTAATATACATATATATGATGTTGGGTACTCCCCAATGTCCAAGAGTCTAAAACATGAATATTGGGTACTCCCTAATATTCTTGAAGCCAAAACACCTAAATCTACTTAGATAATTTGCATGCATAACTCCACTCAGGACTCCGACACACATGGATCATTAGGTTGTCATAATAATAGCATGGATACTCTTCACCTATTACTAGTAACCACGCACAAGCAACAAGCACAATATAAAAGCTAGAGAGTTAATTAGTCCGTCTAACTTTCTATTATAATCACGTACAAGCAACAAATAAGGTATATACATACCTGGGAGTAGTTCCATTCTAAACCAGTATCCACTACTTGAATTACACACAATAAGATGGTTTAGAATCTTCTATTTGTCTTACTTAATTTCTCATTATATTCTTATCACTCTCGATTCTACATCATTATAACTTGGGTCCTAGAGTCTTAAAGTAGACTTAGATTGTGGAATAAGAAGATTTGACGAATATTGTCATGTTTAAGCTAGAAAAGAATGATTTTGAAGGTGTTGTAACATGTATAAACTAGTACATAAGTGGGTACAAGGTTAAGTATCATTTAGACGGAAAAAATAGGTCATAAAAAGGTCTACAGGGAGATACATGGGGGGAACACGACTTGAAGTATCTCTTCGTGTCTTTTCCACACATAAAATTTAAGCATCGAAAGGAACACAACTACCAGCACAGTGTTATGCACATGTTGTGTTCTTCTAGCATTCCTTCCTTGTTGAAACACAGAGGGAAACACGGCTGAATACATGCAATGGTGTACTAGTCATGCTTTTCTAGAAACCACGGATTTTCACACTCAGAGAGGAACATGGCTTTGTATATAAAAGAAGTCTGTTTATAAATATGTCAAGACTTTCAAATAGTCTGGTTGGCAAAAACCAAGGCCAACACATCTTATAGTCATAAAGACATCAAATAAAAAACTTTTAATAATTCTCAAAGTTTATAAAAAGAAACTTGTAAAACTTCAAATAGTCTTCCAAATCTATCTTTAAGATAAAAAAAAAAAAAAAATCTAGAAGTTAGTAGGATAATTCATTCCACTAGCGTCCTCCCCACCATCTATATAGATATCATATTCTCATAGGTTAAACATACCTGAATCCTTACCTATTCCTGAAACGATAAAAGAATGAGCGAAAATGTCTAGTATGCCAAACCACATACAAAATGCATATGCCACACAACATATATATATTTTCGTGCAGCTAATCTTAATGCAAAAAACATAATTTATTATCTTTAATTAACCAACAAATAACACAGTTCAAAACTATAGTACTCTAGTTCCAAACCTGGAGTACCTCATGACTCCTGAAAAATATCCAAACTTAACATCACTTTAAACATCTTCTTGAACATATTCTCAACACTAAAACAATTTAACACTCACATTAATCTTTCGAACTTATCCAACACTTATGAACAAAAATAAACCGATGAAAACTGCATTACCTTTGAATTTCCTTCTATGTTCCTCATAAATTCCCAATGCTTAATTCACGACAACTCTTTCTTCTTGTGGTTCTTCTAGAATTTCACTTATGTTCTCTTCTTCTCCCTTAGGAACTCCATGTCATTATTAGAGATTTATGGTTCCATTATCTATTTCATGTAAGTTATTAAAAGTGAAATGAAAAATGTGATCTTCATTACCTACTAGAGATTCTTGTTGCAAATCTTTTAAGTTTGTTGTCACACCCTAAAATGATATTAAGGTGTAGCCTGCTTAGCCGTAAATAATATTTAAGCATTATATGCAAGGCTATTAAAAAAGAAATCATTTCTTATGATTGTTTGCTATTCTATTTTAACTTTTAGAATTGTATAATTAGGTTTAGAAAAACATTGAGTAATGGTGGAAATTTAAAACTTTTACTAATACTTTACAAAGACTTCCTTCAAAAACTACTCTTGTGAGTAGATTGTCATTCATATATTCATTTTAGTACCAACCATTGGTACTTCAACACAATGAGTATTTAATTTAATTCTCAAAACATAGAAGTAAATAAGAGGGTTTAATTACAAACCATGGCACATATGGCCTTTAACCAAAAATGAAAGTACAAGTTTGATAAGTAAAATTGAGGTTTTATCAAAACATAACATTATAACTCCAAGGTGTCTAGTCGTCCCACTCATCTAGAAAATGCTTGAAATCCATCTCATAGCCCATATAATCATAAATATCATCTTTACCACCATCATTGCATGTAAAAGAACAAAGTGAGTTGGAGCCCAGTACGACAGTAGCACATATACATATAGGATAAACATATAATCCTAATCTAATGTAATGCGAAATTCATTTAATTTTATCTATAATTAGCAGTGTAACAAAGACACATTAGAGCATTCACACTTCGAGTTCAACCACTGAAAATTTGGGGGTTCTAAGTAGCAGCAACTGCTCAGTGGATTGATATAAGCAGTCCTAGTACTTATGTCTTCTATATGATCATCTAAGTTAAAATAGCTTCATTTAGGGTTCATAACCGTTACGCTTCTTTACTTATCTTGATCCATAATATAATACGACTTAACCGGTCTCATAAACATGAGTCATGCTTTATTACTTTTTTTTTAGTCTAAGTAGACATTATCCCGATACTGTTTAACCTATCAACCACCTACTAAATTACCTCAATCTACCATGCATGGGAATGGATGGCTTAAGCGCTAAACTACTATTTCGGCTTCGCCAAGCAAGGTTGTTGCTCCTCGAGTTGGATTGAACGACCAATCACAAACAACAAGTAATTATTATGTCATCTTTAAGTATTAGTTGATTTATAATGTCTATCCTAGCATACATCACACAAGTCACCATGTACTTGACTATTCAGTTGTGACTCAGAAGATAGACACAATAAGATAAAAAGGATTTGTTTTAAGGAAACATTTCTTACATAAGATTTAAGTCATTAATCCAATACTAAATTCAAATCCTATCATTATTTTATTTTTATTTATTTATTTTATGAAGAACACGGGTCGATAGGTTTAGTCGTTTTTCCCTCATGTTCCAACAGGTTAGAAAGATGACTAAATACATCTAGTCATGTTCCCTCCGTGTTTTGTTCTTAAGTTGAAACTCAAAGAGAAGCATGATGAGTTAGGACAAGTCATGTTCCTCTCATGTTTTGTTGACACTCTAAGCACTCCAGGGTCAGAGAGAAACACGATAGAATAGGGGTAGTCGTGTTCTATCTATGCTGTTCTAAAATTATATTTGTTGAATAAAATAGAGAGAAGCAAGGTTGAATAGGACTATCGTATACTAGTCATACTCTTTCTCAAGTGAGTTGAAATCCATAAGTTTTAAGAAATAGTAAGGTGCACGATTGATCAGGGTACCTTGTGTTCCCCTCGTGTACTTTCTCAAAAAACAGAGCATGTTAAATTCAACTCCTTAGCACACTATTTTGCATTATCAAGTTTACATACACTCTCACTACACATACTTTGCAATATTACGCATGCATAAACATAACATTTATCTCATCCAAAAATCTAAATTGACCATACAAGTTATTAAATTTTAAACCATTGATTCCGACACTTAAATTTTACCTATTTATCACTAACAACAACAACAACATCCTAAACCTTATTTTCAACATGTAACGAAGTAGATTCTCCTATTCACAAATCAAACATAACCAACTTTGCTACTCTAATCAAGCTATAGGAAATCATTCAATTCAAAACTCAATCTAGTTACCATTTTAATCTACAAACCCATTAAGAACTCATTGAATAGGGATTGATATTATGAATAAATAAACGAAATAAAAAGATAGATAATTTAAGTAGTGGTTTAGCTATACTAATATTGACTTGAAGATGAAAGTCTGAAGAGATTTAAGAGAATTTTAAAGTAAAATTTGATGAAAATTTGTCTTCGTCTTCTTCTTCTTTTTCTTCTTCTTCAAATGGAGTTGGTTTAGGGTTTGTGTTGGGGTGTTTATTTTTGGCAATTTTACTTGGTAATTATCTTGATAACTATTTCAAAAGTAGATTTTGACTTTTTGGCTTAAGATGTATATCTAAATTTTGTGAAAATTAGTAATGTATAAAACAAAAAGGCCTTAAAGTTTTGGGCTTATTTAAAAGAATAAGGCCTAGATTTAAATTACATTATAACATGGGCCTTTATAACTCTTGTATTAAGAAAAGAAAATTTGATACAAAGTTTAATCAAAATGAATTAAGATCTTTTTAATTAAAAAGATCTTCTTAAAATAAATTTGATGAAAATTTTTATGAATTATGAAATCTAAAGTTCATATGAAAAATTTAAGAGTGAAATGAATATATAGAGGAATTGAATCTCTATTCTCAATTAATTCATTTTATAAATCTACTATACTTTACCACATAAATATAAACTATCATTTGCATACTTCAACAATCTAAGCTATTCACAAACAAGATTCTATACTAATTAATCAACAATATCTAGTTATATAAGTTAGGATAATTGGGGTATTTCATTTTTTTCTTACTTGTTGAGAGGATTTTGATACATTGTTGTATCAAATTTTTATATACGTTGATTGTATATGAATATATAAAACTAGATAATTCCAAATTTTTATATCAAAATCTACTATACTCTACCACATAAAAATAAATACATTGTTGTATCAAATTCTATACTAATTAATCAACACTATCTAGTTATATATTTATATACGTTGCTGGGTAGATTCTATACTAATTAATCAACACGATTATAGAGAGAAAACTCAATACACAATATGAAGACACGATTATGATACAAATATACATGATTATCTTATAACTTAATTATTTTTCATCTATAGTCAATTTCATATACTTTTGACACAAACATGAATTTGACACAATATAAAAAAGTAAGAACAAGCCTAACCCATTAACATGAATTGTTAGCGAAACTTACATCTGTTTTATTCTTTTCATTTCCAGTTTTTGATATAAAAAAAAAAAAACACAAAATATTTTTATTTTTCTTTCGTTACTTATTATAAAATGAAATATTTTAACTATTCTGTTTTCACCCATTATACTTTTAACAATTCTCATTCTATTTTACAATCTTTTCTTAAAAAAATGTCATTTCTTTCTATTCTTGTTTTCTCACCTTTTCTCTTCTATTTTTTTCTTCTCTACTTTTCCCTTTTTCCTAAATTTCTAATTTCCCTTATAATAATCTTCCACCACACCCCCAACCCCCACCGCACCCACCCCCCCCCCCCCCCCCGGCCCCGGCGATGTACTAGCCTATAGGATATACTAAATCTAAACCCATAACCCTATAGGATTTTCATACTATATCTAGACCTGCCCTACATGGTTTGCTTTAGAAACCGGAACTCGATCTTGTAACCTTATAACCTTTTTTTTAAAACTTATTTTCAAATTTTAATAATAAATTTAAGAGAGGTTGGTGCTTTTAACACGCGTGTCCTATAAAAAGATGCATATGGACTTGATAAAATATGTGACAAACCATATTCATGATTTAATATTTAAATACATAAATATATTCTTTTTGTCACCGTATCTCATATAAGAGACTAAAACAAGGAAAAGTTGTGTGTTTGACTCTGTGTGTGTGTTTTAGTTTTAGAATATGAAATGTGTGTGGAGTATGGATAGGCTGAGACATGATAGGAGTCATGGGTTAGGTTTTAGTAGTTTAGTCTTTATGATTTTTTTTATTAAATTTTACTCCCGAGTTGGGGATCTGTTTGGTATCTTATAGGATCCAAACAGAACCCTTTAATCCTATAGTGTTTTAGCTACATATCTAAATCCTACCCTAGAACCTTATAGGGATTTTAGCAGATTGGATGGGTTGGAAACTCTATACTAACCCGCTCGATTACATTCCTACTTTGTATTTATTAGTCCATTTCTTCTACGAAAAATTAAAAAAAAAAAAAATCCATGTTTTGAGTTTTTAACAAACTCATGACATATTTTATCATTATTTTATAATGCTAATGAGGGGCCATATATCAAGTTATGATCAATCTATAATAACTTTTTATTAAAATAATATTATTAGGTAAATTGAACTATATAATTTGATTAAATATTTGAAAGTGAAAATAAAAGAAGCTGAAAAGATTTCAAAAATCCAAATTGCTAGCCAATAACTGCTTCAGGTTGAGCATCTGAAACACCAACAATATAGGATATAAAGTCAAGAGAACAAACTGTTCTTCTATCCTTCACTCTGTCCAGAAGAGTAAATAGAACACCATGTTAAGAAAGAAGGTGAAAAGGAGCACACTGGGAGAAAATGGAGTACTGCAAGATGCTCATCCCGTTAATTAATAATTGGCTTTGTTCCTAGGTAAATGATGAGGAACCTGTCATATGGAGTAAAACCACGGTTTACCTTACTACTTCAGTGGAACGTTCTACGACAACGGAGAAAACGAATCTGTTTATCCAGTTAAATCATTCATAATTAATCTTTTTGTAAATTCATGGGTCCAAACATATGAAATCTTGAAGTACATAAATGAGCCTAATCTTTTAAACATATTGATTGGTATGAAATACAACAGAGATATCATAAACATTGCCAAGTACGCTAAGATTAGCCCGTAAATTAACTGTAATCGATCGTCTTGAAATGATGATGAGGTAGACAGCTACCCAGATCGTCCAATCGACTAATCTTCTTATGTTAAACAGCACAGTGGTGCTTTTCTCCAGTGACTGTCAATCTCGTTGAGCCAATTCATGGAGCAAGATCAATTAATTACAAGCCAAGAGAAATTAAATGATAAATTGTGCTAGATATTTATGAATCGGTACATTAAAAAATATAAAATTGAAAACACCAAAGCCCATTTGCTTAGATATAATATAGAATTAATGTCATGTGTGTTATTTGGAGTTTTCTAATATAACGTTAAAGTAATCAATTTAATACCTAATAAATGTTTTTATATTTATTAATACTCCCAGCCAATAAAGAAATGATGCATCTCAAGTTGCCAATAAAAAAAAAAAGGAAATTAAATAGTTAACTAGACGAATTGATATATACATTAAAGTTGCTAGGAGTTAATCTATTTATTTAATTGTTTAATTAATCAATTGAATGTTGATCGGTTTGTTTGATTATCTAATTTTTTATTATTTTATTAGCTACTTAACAATTGTTTCTTTGCTAAAGTAGTATTGGTAAATACAAAAACTCTGGTAGGATGATAAATTTACTGCTTTAAATTTTAGGTAGTCAATTCTATATTTGAGAAAAGTTTTGGTACAAATGTAACATGAAGCTTATGATACATACATATCTATTATATTCTTTTTCCTTCTTTTTATTTTTTTTTAACTTTCTTATTAAGCTATTTAATTAAATTAATTCAATAATATTATATTGAACTCATTACAAGCAGGCATGACACCTCCATATTATCATTAGCACACAATAATGAAATACGAATCTTGTATCCAAAAGAAGGGGGAAAAAAAATAAAGAAAACACATGTTATGGCCTTATAATAAAAGCTATAAAATAAAAGGTTGTATTTTTGTAATTTTTTTTTCTTTCCCTTTGTTATCTATTTCTTTTTTCCTATTTCTTTTCTTACTGTGATAGCTATCACCCTCTGACCCTCAAAGATTGGACTTTTCATATATCCTATAGATAAATCTGGAAAAGTGCCCTCAATAATTCGATTTAAAAAGAGACAATACAAAAAGAGTGGCTAATGTGCACAACTTGCGCTTGTGACCTTGTGCTTATTACTCTTATGACTAAAACCATGGCATTTTCAATCTCTTAGCATTGGACAGGTGTTATGTGCTACACAACAATCTGATAATTTTCAGGTTGAATCCGATCGAGGGCAATGAGAAGTGCATCTCTTTCTAGTGCAAATGGGTTATATGTCCATAAGCATCCTCAAGCGACGGTCCCTAGCACTTCTGCTAAAGGACCTCCCGTGACACTCATTTATATATAGCATAAAAGACGGGCAGGTATGTCTTTTGGTGATTGGATTACTAGAAGTATCTCTCATTATTACCAATTGAACTATAGATTTGCTAAAGATAAAAAGGTGAAAGGAACATAAATCCACTGCCGATTAATAGGATAGGCTGCCATCATTTATATGTTCGCCCAATAGTGTAGTAAGATATTTTCGAGTGAATTATTTTGAAGAATGAGCATTAAGTTCCTCTTCCAGGTTGAAGTGCAAAAGCAAACATGATTTTTTTGAACTTTTGTCTTTAGGGTGGTAACATTGATGTTTTATCAAATTCATCCTGTGAAATTGTAATGTTCCAAGTTTCTTATAATCCCAAGTGAATGTTAATAGAGACTTAGTAGGGTTTTATGAGATCAAAATACAGAAAATAAGCTAAAAATAGTTAGATTTCTACATAGAGTGGTTGAAAAGACTCATTTAAGGTTTTTTTTTTTTTTTTTTAAATCATCTCAAGTCATTATTACAATGATTCAAGCAAAGAATCTCTCCAAAAACATCTTTATGGAATAAAGCAAGGTCCATAAGTAAGAGTTAATCTCTCAATAGCAAGTATGTGTTTCAACTTGTATTGATGTAAAGGGATTATAATATAAAAACTAAAAAAAATTATAAATATTAGAAAAATCTTCTTTAATGATTTTTTAATTAAAATAGAGAAATTAAAACAAAAGAGTTTTTTGTTATATTATTGATGTGATACCGTAAATAATATATTATTAATTTGACCTTAATATTGTTAGGTTCTTTGCCACAAATGGTACTAGACCCCCTACTAGTAGGCATACAAATTAAAGCTACTAAACCTATCTCAACCAAACATGGAGTTAAGAGTATGGTCTGAAGAGATTGAGGAGTTGCAGTGAGCAATAAATGATTACTATTTAGGAACCTACCTAGTAGGCATGCAAAATAAAGTTTGTGGACCTATCTCAGCCCAAAGTTAAAGAGTATGTTCTGAAGCGTAGGCATTTGGAATACTTTGTAAAACAATTTTATTTATTTTCTATCCTACCTCCTCTTTAAGATTTCTCTTTCTCTCACTGTTCGTAATTCTAGATAAAAGTTTGAACTTGTTAAGAAAATGCTATACAAGCGATTTGAAATATATCGACAACTTAATCATGATTTTTAACATAATGGGATAATAATAAAAATAGTACTTAAACTTTTATAAAAAATTCAATCAGGTACTTGAAATTTGATTTTAAACAATTTGGTACTTAAAGTAAATTTTCACAGACATTTTTTCATATCTAAAGTTTAGTTTTGATAATTTTGGTACCTAAACAAATTTTTTCGCATACTTTTTTCATACCTAATTAAACTTGCTTCAGATATGAAAAAAAATCCATGAAAAATTTGTTCAGGTATCAAACTTGTTAAAATCAAACTTTAGATATGAAAAAAATTCACGAAAACTTTTTTTAAGTACCAAATTATTCAAAACGAAATTTCAAGTATCTGATTGAATATTTTGTAAAAGTTCATATACAATTTTTGTGATTAATCCTAACATAAACAATCCTTATTTTTTCACATAATCATGAATCAAATGAAATCAGGCATTAATATACGTGCTTCTTTGGCAGTACTTTAGCTTTTTCTCTAACGTAAATGCTAATGTGCTATTGATGCAAATGTTAGTAACTTTATCTTAATTTAATTAAGATAAGACTAAAAAAATTATGAATAAAAGTAAAGGAGCACCGAAGATTAGTTAACGATACGAACATGATGGTTTGCTGACCCTCTTAAAGATTTGTCTATTCTAAAGTTATCTTGTATATATTAAGTTAACAGCAAGACTTAATACAGGATAAAGAAATTATTTAAAAGACACTCGAATGAGTAACTAACATCAACACCATTTTGGACTATATGTTCTTGTGTCATTTGTAACTAGTTTATGCATTTAATTAAGCTTATGTGTGTGAACAATTTATCACATATGTTGATTTTTTTTTTTTTTCCTTGGAACTGCTTGCTTATGAGTTAAATGCTTCGATAAGGAACCAAAATGCATTGGTTTTATCAAGTTGCAAATCGTAATATGAGGCAAGGTATAACGTCCACAAACAGACAACTGCTTAAAACAAGAGTGGGGTCCAAGAGCATTCAATAGAAAAATTAAAATGAAGTAAATCCATAACATATGAATTGGCCCATGAGTTGAGTTAGCATATCTTATGACATAACATATGACGATAAAAAAGGACGTATAACTAATTTCCCCTTATGTAATTAGCTATGTGTGGATTGTAAAGATCTAAATGAGTCTGTTATTTTATCTGACTTTTAACTCTTCATTTTCTAGTTAAATCAAATACTTATGAGAAGCATTTATACTAACCTATATTAAAATGTTGCATTAAAAAATAACTAACAATAAAATGATATATAGACAATAGGTTAACCATGTGCACATCCTAGAAGATGATAATACTTGAAGGTGAAATGGTGACTAGAAGTTCTTAATTGAATGCTTTATTTGTGTTTTTAAGATGCAATTGTTTTATATAAAACATTTTGGAAACTAAAACTTAAGATATGCATTCAAATGAATAAAATTAGATATTTCCTTGATTTTCTACAAAAGATAACACTTAGGTGCAACTTTTCATAGATTTGATCAATTTAATGGAGCGGGTTTAATTAAGAAGTACGATTTATAATAATCAAAAGCTACTATTCAATATAATAACTTTTCTCATCTTCTATATGTTAACGTGCAAGTGTGAGGTTAAAAAATTCCCACATGGAAAATATGATACTTATATGAAGGGTTTATAAGAAGGAAGATCCATTAACTTAATACCTTAATATTTTTGTTTATAGATGCTATCAAGCCCATTTGTGTATTTATTCATTAAGTTCGTTTGAAGAATTTATCCTTATTAAACGCTTCTTCCTCTCCTAACAACTTGGTATTAGAGCCGACGGTTCGGCTGAGAAACTCCCATAGTTGGCCCTTCATGTGGAAAGAAGAGTTTTATGGTGTGACTCAATTTTGAAACCCTTCATGTATAATAAGTAGGTAAGGAGAGGACTACTCATAAAAAGCGATTTAATTGAGTCAATTTGACAAGCTTTTTCAAAGGCAAGTACAACCTAGCCTATTGTGGAGACTCAAACTTGAGAGGGAGATTTGTTAAGGTGCAAGTGAGAGGTTAAAAAACTCCCATATGGGAAATATGATACTTATGTGAAAGGTTTATAAGAGGGAAGACCTATTAGCTTAATACAATAAGGGTTGGGGTTTAAATAGTATCAAGCCCATTTGTGTATTCTTTCACAAAACCCATTTGAAGAATTTCTCCCTATTAAAGGCTTCTTCCTCTCCTAACATTATATGATGTACTTAAACATATCGTTTATCACCTTTAATAACATTAAATTTCAATTAGTAAAATTTGCATATTAACTTGGGTCTGACATCTTATTAAAATTCCATCAAAATTGATCTAAAGATTATCATTCAAATCAAATATAAACACATTATTCAAAGAGGCAAAATATGACACAATTTGCTTTTATTATATCATCTTGGATATATCTTAACTCAAATGATTTTGTATTGTAAATATTGTCACAATTGGAGCTGGGGATGATTAACAAAAAATGCTCTATCGTGACTAATATGGAGAATATGAGTTAAACTTGTACTAGTGTTGATAATTTGTTTCATGTTTTTATATGCTTATCTCTATGCAATTCTAATGGTAACTTTAGTCATTGAAATTGACGTTTAAACTAATTCATGAATGTTTGAGCTCCTCATAGGTCTTATTAACACATTATCCAATAGGACAATAAAAAATAAATAAAGGATAATCATATTAAGTGTAGGCATTTGAAATACTTTTTAAAAAAATTAAATTTATTTTCTATCTCCCTCCTCTTTAAGAAAATTTTTTCTCATCATTCGTTCCTATTTCTAGGTAAAATTCTGAACTTGTTGAGGGGAAAAAAAAAAACAAATACAAGCAATTTGAAATATGTTAGCAACTTAATCATAATTCTTAACATAAACCATCTTTATTTTTCACATAATTATGAATCAAATGAAAGCAAGATTTAATATACATGCTTCTTTAGCGGTACTTGCTAATGTGCTATTTTTCATGCAAATATTAGTGACTTTATCTTGACAAATTATAAACTTAGTTATGATACATAACTAATACAAAATATTGTTGCAATATTCTTAACTCACATGTTTTAAGTGTAACATATAGTTATTTTTTTAATATACAGCTAAAATCTTTTCTTAACTTAGATAGGATAAGGCTAAAAAATAATAAATAAAGCAAATTTGTTGCCTTTTTAATAAGCTCAACTATGATACATAACAAAGACAAAATGTTGTTGTATTATACTTAACTTCACATGTTTTATGTGTAACACTCAGTTAAAATCTTTTACTAACTTAATTAGCATAAGGCTAAAAATAATAAATAAAAGTAAGGTAATCAAAGCATTAGTTAATTACACCAACATGGTAGTTCACCAACCCTCCTAAAGAACTTGTTTAATATGAAGTTCTTTTGTATATTAAGATAAGGAAAATCTATAGTCCTGTTATTAATTTTGATGGAACCAGTCCCGTCACAATCTAACGACTTACACCATACCCAATTGGGATCGAACTATTAAAATAGTTAATATTCCAATTACTGTATTTATTTTAACGGTTAGATGGTTGGTTAGATGATCCCATCAACGAGATCATAGAAGCTAGCATTAAGATAATAACAAATTTTATATTATACTATAAAATATCAATGTTTAGGGGTAAGTTTAGTTAAAGTATCAACATTTTTTGTAGTTAAAAAGAGGTATAAATGTTTAATAAAGTGTACGAAATGAGGTATGAAAGTTTTCCAAATTTCATTATTAAATCTCTTTAGTTTTCCATCAATGGTCAATTATTAATACCTTATTTGACTTACTTTACCAAATATTGATATCTATTTTTCACCACTAAAATTGTTGATATCTTAAATAAACTTACCCAAAAACTAGATATCTTTTGATGTAATATACCACAATAGCAAAGATTAAATACAAGATAAAGAAATTTGATTAAAAGACACTTAGATGAGTCACCAACACAACAACCATTTAGACCACGTGTTCTTGTGTCATTTGTAGCTAGTTTATTTATTTAATTAAGCTTATGTATGTGAACAATGTATCATTAATCGAATTTGTGATCTACTATAATTTATTTTTTTTACCCTAAAACTTCTTGCATATAAGTTAAATGCCTCATGAAGGAAATAAAATGCAATGGTTTTACTAAGTCAGGGATCCCTATATAAGGCAAAGTATAAGGTTTACAAAAGGACTACTATTTAGAGTGGGAGTATAGATTGAAGGCTTTTGGTAAAAAGATTAAAATGAAACAGTTTCACATATGCCTAAGGTGATGCTATAGAGTATGTCCACAAATAAGCTTATGTGCTGAGTTTGCATGTCTTTTGACACACCATATGACAATAAGAAATGACAAGTAACCAATTTCCCCCTTATGTAATCAACTATATGTGGATTGTAGAGATCCAAATGAGTCGTTATTCCATCTAACTTTTAAATATCACTTGAAGATATATATATATATATATATATATTTAATTTCTAGTGATATCAAATACTTAGGAGAAACATTTATACTAATTTGTATTAAAATTTTGGCTTAAAAAAAGCTAAAAATAAAATGGCATGTAAACAGTAGATTAATCATATGGACATCTAAGAGGATGAAAATATGTGTAGGTGAAGAAATGATTAGAAGTGTGTAATTGAATTCCTTATTTGTGTTCTGAGAATGCTATTGATTTACTTAAAACTAAAAATTAAAATTTGCATTAAATGATTAAAAATATTATTAAATAGTTTCTTGATTTTCTACAATAGGTAACATGTAGGTGAAACTTTTTATAGATTTTGTCAATTTGATGGCATGAGTTTAATCAAGGAGTACATTTTAAAATGCTCAAAAGTACACTATTCAATATAATAGTTTTTTCTTATATGCTATATGATGCTTTTCGAATTATACATTTTCTTATCAAGTATACTTAAATAAACATCGGCTTAATTCATCATAATCCATATCTCCTATTAAATCTAATAATAATAAATTTTAATTAATAAAATTACTATATTGGCATGGATTTGAATTCTATTTAAATTTAAATGGGCATCAAACTTGATCAAAAGATTATGAACTAAATTAAATCTAAACAAATATTTAAAAAGACAAAAGTTAGCAGGACCCACTTTCATTATATCATGATCTTGTCTTGGACATATCTTACTTTAGATAATTTTGTATTGTGAATATTATAAAGATTGGAGCAACAGATACCTAACCAAAAATGCTTTGGTTTAACTAATATGGAAAGTATGAGTTAAACTTGTAATGATATTTCCATAGTTTGCTTCATGTTTTAAAATGATGTGTGTTTATCTCCACACACTTTTAATGGCAAGTTTAATTGTTGAAATTGATGTTTAAACTTCTCATTCACTAAATGCTTGAAATCTTTATCGAGCTCATTAATATATTGTCCAATAGGAAAAAGAAAAAAAGAAAATTGTATCTTTCTTTTAGTGTAGAAATTTGAAAAACTTCATAAAACTATTATTATTATTATTATTATTATTTTGCTATCTTTTCTCCCCTTTAAACTAATTTTCTTGCATCATTCATTCTTATTTCTAGGTAAAAGTTTGATGTTGTTGAGAAACTCTTATCTAAACAATTTAAAATATATTGGCAACTTTATCATGATTCTTAACACAAATCATCTTTTTTTTTTTTTTTTCACATTATCCTGAATCAAATGAAAGTGGACATCAATATACATGCTTCTTTGGTGGTATGTTAGTTTTTTCCCTGGGGTAACTACCGATGTGCTATTGATGCAAATGTTAATAGCTTCCTTGACAAATATAATCTCCTTCAATAAACTCAGCTTGGGTGTATGACTAATGCAAACTGTTATTGCAATATACTTAACTTTACATGTTTTAAGTGTAATAGTTAGTTAAGACATCAATAAAAGTTTAGGCAAG
The DNA here is from genome assembly GCA_024138025.1 of Combretum micranthum. Lineage (NCBI taxonomy): Eukaryota > Viridiplantae > Streptophyta > Magnoliopsida > Myrtales > Combretaceae > Combretum > Combretum micranthum. Next base: position 253,054 of record JAMXBD010000347.1, read on the forward strand.
TTTCACTCACGATATCTAAATTTTTTTGTTTGTAATAGAATAATAGCCAAAAAAAAAAAAAATATTGAACCACAATGGTATCCAAACTTTTAAAATGGTTTGGTACTTTGGCTGGAATCTAATCATTTCTTTGGTCAAAATCTGATATGGAAAGGAAATTAATTAAAAAATTATTTTCTCTCTTATAGTTGGCAATTTTTTTATTTTTTCTTTTACTCCCCCTATCGCCCTCCCTCTCCTCTCTCACTCCCTCTCCTCCCTCGATCTCTCCCTGGCACTACCAACTCAAGTACAATCATCTCAAGCGACACTTCGGTTTCAACAACAACCAAGACCCGAATCCTAACTCTGACTCAGACCAAGATCCTTACTTCATTATTATACTTTGGCTCCACCACTTTTGGGAACTCCACGTCACTGAACTAGAACATTAGCTTCAAGACTATGATAACTCCATCCAGTCAGTTTTATATTTTTTAATTTTTTTAAATTCATTTAAAATTTCATTGTTTTGTCTCTATAAAACCTGTGAAATCCACCTTAAGACTGGCCGCCAGAGATGATCCGTTGATCTCTGCTCTTTTGGGTGGAATCACTGTGGATTGCACACACATCACTTTTAAGACTATGAAGGATCTTTTCTTGGACAAGCAAGAGCCTGTAGCAACTAAATTCTTGTCATCCCTCGGTAACACCGCATCAAGCACCATTGTAGCTCCATCGGTCACTACTAGCGTCTGATCGTGAGATTTTCGATATAAGATCTCGATGTTAATACATTATACAGATATAGATCAAGACCCAGATCTCTATTTGTTTGTTAATTGATATATTTTTATGGTAGACAAAACATTATAAAGGAAAGAGACAATAATGAAAGATGGTCATTCTTTGTTCTTTGGACATAGATTGCCTTTATTTTTTTAATGTGTATTTACTTCTTTTTAATTTATAGGCCTATTGTTAATTGGATTTTGGGGAAAAAAATTGAGATTTTTACATACCTTTAGATGTGTGTTTGATTTGGTGTTGGTTTTTTGGGGGTTATGACTATAATGGGGCTGGGTGTTTCACGACCTGGTTGTGATCGAGGTGGTGTTCGGTATGGGTCATGTCAAGATCATAGTCAGTCGAGGTTATGGTTCGGTCTACGGTGGGTTCAGTGAATGTCCAAATTAAAGAAGGAGATGGCCATTCGACATAATGGTTATGCGTGTGAACTTTTAGAGGGAGAGAGAGAGAGAAAGTGGGGGAAGAAGGAAATAGGCGAAAAACAGAGGAGGAAGTAAAAGAATTTTTTTTTTTTTAAATAGCCAAATAGGAGAGAAATTAATTTTTTTTTAATTAATCTTACTTTCCACGTTAGATTTTGCTGGGGAAATGGCCAGACTCCAGGTAAAAGTATTATACATGAAATAATTAAAAAGTTCAATCATCATTTGGTATAATTTTTTTTTAGATATTATTCCATTACAAATCAAAAAATTTAATTACAATAAATAAAAATTACACATAAAATTTCCACATCTCCCAAAAAGAATTTGAATCTAGGAGTGCATTTTAATCTATTATAGTCTCCGCCCAATTGTTATATAATAATACATATTAAGTTAAAAATTGTTAAAACAATAACATATCGTTCAACCTTTTCCTTGTAGGCAGCAGATAATCCTCTCAGATGTCTCTGCATGTGTTTCTTCTAAATCTTCAACAAACCAACCCACAAATTAACATGATAGAGTATGCTTGACTTCGTATATGGTACCATAAACTGTTTACCAAACACTTGTATGGTGTAGAGACCATCATTTCTTTCATCATACTTAATAGTTTTGCTCTAAAATTTCTTTAAGGTATTGATAATATTGTTGTCATCTATCTTGAATCTTTTGACAACTTTCTTTGTGCAGTGCTTTTACATAACAAAGTGACATCCTCTAGTTGTTTCCCTTAGAAATTAAAAGAAATAGGTCATCAACATTTTAAGTAATTAGAAATAGAAATCAATGTTTTGTAAGGTGAATTAAACAAAATAAGTGTTTAGAAAAATTAAACAAAATTGATAAAAAAAATTATCCAAAATGTCATTACCTTGAATATGCTTTGTAAAATTTTGATATCATATTTGACCTATTTTACCAAATGTTTTTTTTTTTTAACTACTCAAAATGTTGATATTTTGAATGAATATAACCTTGAACATTGATACTTTCTTATATAATTTACCAAAATTGAAATGTCATGCTTTATCATCATCATGCTGATGAAGACGTTATTAGTCTTACCACATTTACAAGAAATTTAGCAATTTTTGTAACATAAAGCATATTATATCTACTTATGCTTTGTGTAATTTATACCATGGTACTAGTATATGTATCATTTTACTATGTTGTCTTTTTTTTATCTCCTTTCCCTTTTTATTTTATTTTTTTATCAATTGTCTTAATTTAATTTCTCATGATTGTTTTCTCATATTATTTCACATGCACAACGAATTATTAGGAATAATATAAATGATAAAAAATCTATAATTAATATGATAAAATATTATCTATTGCTGATTCCCAAACCATAAGACCACTAAGGCTTTAAACTTTGTGAAATCTTGAAATGCCTCTTAACTTCTGTGACAAGCATACTTAGGAATTGAAGCGACTGGCAATTATAAATGTGGATGTGGTGAAGAGGCTTCTTTGCTTTGTAAATTACTCCTCTGGGAGATCATCTGTGGTCTTTTTACTAAACACACCCCTCGCACGGTTTCCCAGGTGGATTCATAAATGGGAAAGCCTTCAACATCCTTATGTTTGAAAGAAGTTTTAGGGACACCAAATTAGCATGCCCAACCCTCAAATGCCATAGACCTAGCTATCTTTTATGTATGCATTTAAACAAATTTTTGTAACATGGTTAATTGTAAGTGTAAACATTTGATCCTTGGACACTAGATAAGCAATTGTCCTTTTTATCTAAATTAGATGTTCCTTCTTTCATTAGTGCATGAAATCTTTTCTCCAATAGTTGACTGAGACTAAGAATATTTTTCTTCATATCACGCACATTTATATTTGCAAAATGTGATTAATTTATTAACGGTATGTTCATGGATCACATTAGATTATTTCACTCTTTTTTTTTTCTTTTCTTTTTTTAGTATAAGTTTTCGTGATATCTAGGATCTAATACTTCAAAAGGAACATCCATAGAGGAAAAAAGAGTGAAGACGTACCATAATTGGTAGTAGAAAAATGTTACATATCAATCTGTTGTCAGCTAATAAGATCATATCTTTAACTTTAATGGTACTCAACCCCAATCACTTTACGATATTGAATGAGATAAAGATTTGACAACAAGATATCAATATATATACATATATACATATATTACTTTGTAACCATCCAATTACTTTAGTATACAAAACTCTTATAATATTTAACAAAACTTCTACTTTACATAGTTTAGAAGCTCCTGTTATTGATATCATAATATTTGCCCTAATTTTTTGCGATCATCCTTGTGTATGTTTAGAAGCTTGCCACCAACAATGGTTAAATTCCAATTAAATTCCTAGCAAACTAATTAAATGGATTTAACATATTACTATTAATAATATTGTAATTTTTATTTAAGGTTATCTATGATACATATCATGGTATATAAATTTGTAAGGTTTTATCTTTTCCGTAGCTTTTCAAAATCCACTATTTATATTATATTGTATTTACAATATCATGTAACTCCACTCAGAAGGTAACAATTATATTCTTTTAAATTTTTATATTCTCGCATTATTTTGACATGCAACACCTAAAGGGTTTACACTTGATACACACTAATTCAAGTTATGTGCATACATGGTTGAATTCTCAAAGTATCATTTTCTTTCCATTTAATTAAATAACTATTATATGGAGAATAACCTTATAGTCTAATTACATTAATACTAATTTTCTGAATAGAATGGATAAAGTTTCAATCCCCACTCGATGAAAATAAATAAATAAACCACTTGAAATGGGATATGAGTGAAATAATTAATTCAAAATCTGGATATAGCATGGGGCTTCCGCTAATTAATTTAATTAAATTTTAGGATCTAGACATCACAAAATTTGTTTCACCATAGGTTAACTTCAATAGTATCTTCGTATCTTTCCAATTGAAAAAGTGGTCACCACTCTTGTGGTGTAATTTGGTACCATTTAAGATTCTCTCATCTGTCATTCTTCTTCTTCAAACTCACCTTTTAATGTTTGGAGACAAATTGCTCTTTGACTTCTCAACAAATTAGTAGGCATATTGAAGGATCCCCCATGCTATGCTGTAGAAGTTGGCCCCAGATACCTTCCCAAATTTAGCCTCATAAAGGGCTTAGTTAATAAGCGTTGGAAAGAGCCTTCTTATATTTTTTCCTTGGTTTGGCCAACACCGTCCTACAATTTTCCCTAAGCTTTATAGCATCTTGAAACTTGTCCTAAAAAGCATTTGTTGTATACTGAAGATATCACGTATATCTAGTAAGTACTAATAATATTTAGTATATTAGAAAACATTAATTTATTTTTAATTTACACAGAGTATCACATGTCTAATTGTTTATATTTGTACATTATTAATCAATCCAAAATAGTAGATTAACACTGTTAGAACTTTTTGTGGTATCTCAACATCTTGTATGCTTTACGAAACAATAGAGTATATCTTCTCTCTTTTTGTTAAATCTTGATTTGAAGACCTAAGTAATGGTTCATAAGAAACTATTATTCAATGACCATATATATTTCTTTTATGACAAAATTTATTAGTTCCCTTTTTTTTTTTTTTTTGTGGATTGGCTTCATAAGATGTTTAATTCGTAGCATATCATAGTTTCCTACTTAATCAATCGCTTCATAAGGTTTTGCTGCTGAGCTCTTTTACTTATCAGATGATAATAGAAGCTTCCATATGTATCCAGAGGGAAAACAATCTACATTATTTTCATAATTAAAAGTATATAGTAAGACAACTATGCCTCTAACAATAGCTTTTGATATCTAAAATTGTGGCGATTGGCAGACAATCCAACAGAATGGTGCAGAAACTATGAGCATCGTGTGTCACACTCATTCTCTTCTTTTCCAATGGCCCATGAAAACACCTTCAATTGGCCGCTCTAGCTGTGCAATCACATATTGGGGTTAACAATTCATTTCCCATCCAATTCATATCAGTATAAAAAAATTCATAAAATTGAATAGAGATTATAAGTAATTACTTTTCTATAGAATCATAATACATAATTACTTATATTATAATCACATCATTATATAACCTATTGTATCGATTAGTACCGTGTTTTATCTTTGTAATTGTGTTTCTAAAAGCATCCCATCAAAAAGTTTACTAGGTGCTTCACAAATGCGACCAAACAACTATATAAAGTTGAACAAGTAATTTTCTGTAAAAGGGTAAGGTGCCATTGGTCCCATTCCAATTTCAGCCCGAGAGTCACAAACGAACAACGAAAACTGAAAAGGCCCTTTTCCTTTATATTGATTGTATTTATCATTAGTAGAGGGGACCTCCAACACTGTGTTGTTGCACATGAATTTGGTAAATGGAAAAAAGACAATGTAGCTTTCATAGTTGCTGTCATAAGAGTTATATGTGGGCATGCAGTAGTTTGTATAGTGTGGATAATTTGCTACATTCGCCGAATATTGTAATTTTATGAAATTGGGTGCCTGATATTTATCTACTATATATCCTAATCCTATACGATAACAACATCGCCGTGGCCGGTGAACATATTTTCATTTCCTTTTTCTCTCCAAATAGGCATTCGGTTTGTCTTTTCTTTCTTGCTTTTTTTTTTCCTTTTTCCATACGTCATTTCTATTTTCTTTTTCCCTAAAAGAAAAGGATTTAATTTTGTAATTGTTAGAGTTAAACCGTGATCAATAATGCTTCAATCCTTAATTTATTTATGTCCATTATGGGCCAATACATATACATATATATAATATTAATCGGTAAGAAAGCAATGAACATTTATTTTTCATTTACATAACTAACAATTTCAACGAGATTGGTAGGTAATCTTGTTGTATATTATATTATGTAATACCCCACTCGACCGAATAAGTTATACTTGAGTAATAAAGATTATAGGGTAGGTTTTGAGTAACAGTATATTTAAAGCTTATACTCTCACAGCTAAAACATTATGATGGCTCTACGGTTCCCATGATGGAAATAGTCTTCTAAAACGATTAGTGTTAGCCATGTTATAAGGTATCCAATTGAAAAATAATATTACATTTTTACTTGTAAGTTTTTCAGTCTAAAGGAGAAAAAAAAAATAAGAATATAGACATTTTTAAACAAAAACAAATAACTATGGTAAAAAGCTGGATAATCTCAACTCAATGGTTGTGTTGTTGAAATGTAAGTATGAAGTTGAAATTTAATAATTTATTTTCATTGGAGTAAAAGTCTACTAAATCTCATATAAGATTCATTCTTTAAGCTATTATAGAAATAGATAGGTTCAAATTAATCAAAATTTACATCAAAATTATGACATTGTAAAATTATAATAGAAAACTTATAAGTTCCACAATGATGTAGGATAAGTTTCAATTATGAAATTGGAACCCATTTCAATTGGATAAGGTATAGAAATAGTCCCATTCCCTACTCTTTCTATACCCACTTATCGCCCTTTCTTCTCCACCATCCCCATTAAAATAAAATAGATACTTATCATGTTGTAAATGAACTTTATCCATTTTGAAATTAATTATCTAAAGTTTAAAAGAATCGCTTTAGTAGCAAAATTTATGCTCTTTACAATTAATTATTTGAATTTTACTTATTTTTATGAGTAATTATTTTATCTAGGTGTTACAAGTGACCTCCAAAAGTTGGAAGTTTTTAAATTGCTGGTAGAATCTCACTATTATATTATGCTCAAACAATAACAAATGATAATAAAACAAAAACTTTAAACTTTTACCCCGGTTACTTTATAATTTAATTAGCTTAATGATTATAATATCTCTTAATTACTGGAATAGTACATGTTCTTTTGCCTAACACTGAATTATTACATGAATTTACTCGAATAATAGATGAGTTTACTGAGGAGAAAGAGTGTGAGGTGCTTGAAATTTACTAAACATTACGTTGACTTGAGAGAGACAAATTCTTGTATTTATACTTATATTGACTCAAAAATATGAGAATAAATGTCTGAACTATTATGATATAATTCTTTCATATTATTAAAATACATTTAAAATTACCTTAATCATATTCACATTAATTTCCTTTCTACCTTAAACACTTTTATACTTGCTCTGAGCCTAGCCAAGAAAAATTCTATACTCTCTATTCTCTTTTTATCAGAACTAGTCCCATCAATAAGCATCAGATATATCTATTATCATATTTGTTTTAATAGCCAGACCATAATTAATATCTTCATTATTTTCAATTTTTTTGGGGCGTGTTATTCTATAATACATATTACGGATGTTGAAAGGCTTGCAACTGCGCTAATTTTGAATATTCAGTCAAATACCACCTCTTTTAGCAGGCATTATGCCACGACTATTATTCATTTATATAGTCTTTTAGTAAATGAAAACCAGGAAGCCAATTAATGGAATCGGATATCTTATATTTGTGAGAAGATTGTGAAGCCCTAATAATAATAAGGGTTAATGCTACAAATGTTACATCACCTTCAATAAAATATATGTAATTAGGTATTTAAACTTTGAAATTGACAAATATAATACTTGAAAAAACTTTTCGTGCACACCAATATTATTTTTGTAAATTAGATAACATTATCATACGTAACATTTTTAACCAATATGATAGAGATACTGTTAGCGTACACAAAAAAATTATTTGTTTTTTTTAGATACTAAATTGATCAATTCTAAAGTTTAGGTGTTTAATTGCATATTTTGTCAAAGTTTAAGTATTATTCACGATATTTGAAAAAATATATAATAATAATATGGAAGGAATGGCGCTTAGTGACGTACAATATATTTGTGTATGTAGAGGTTATGGAAAACAGGCCATTTGGATTGTACCTTCTTGGATTATGGGCATGCATATGCCTATGCCGGTGTTGGGTGGGGTGATTGTGTGTGTGAGTGAGGGTGAGCAGATGGGGTCTGTGATGCCACCAGGATCGCGGTTAGAAAGAGAAGGGAAAACGGCCATGCGATTGACTTTGGTGGGGTGGAAGGGAGGATAGAGAGAGACTGGTAGAACGTGTCCGACAATTCAGCCGTAAATTTTATAGAAAATATAGACGGAAAGACGCTGAGTTTGATCACTAGCAGAAGCACTCCCTACCGGTTCCCTAATAAAATAAACAAGTGTGTAAATTTTTCCTAACAATAATATAGTTACCATGTATCATAAACTTACTACATTAAAAAGTTAATTGCAACATTAGATATTTTGAAACATTTTTTTAATTAAATTTATTATTTATGTAATGACACATTAGTTCCAAATAAGCAAAATTTACGTCTTATTCACCATGTTAGTTTTGGAGAGGATGTTAAAATTTTGAAGAAAATCTGTGTAGTTTACTTATTTTTAAAACGTGTAAGTGTCGACTTTTAAAAAATCTAGTAATCAATGTAATTTTTAAAGTTTTCGAGAAGATCTGCGCAATTTACCCTTTAATAGTTTTTGTACCAAGTTATCTTTTGGCAACCCCTTTTACTAAAGGGCTTTTTTATTTTATAAGAAATTTCTTCATTTAGGGTATTTAGATGCCTTGTTAAGAATTGATTTATCTAGCATGATAAATCATTAGAATGATTAATGGTGTATAAAATCCTTAATTTTTATTTTTTTATATAAATAACTTTATAAAAACTATGTATATTTTCTACCATTTATTTAAAGTATATTGGCACTTGTCTGTCTTAACCACACATGTGGTGTATCACCTCATTTAATTTTTTTTTTCTTTTGTAAACTTATTATTTATTTAATGTCTTTAAATCAATATCTTTAATATTCTTTCACCAAAAAGTAGGTCTTATTGGAGGAAACGATATAAAATACTCAAAATGAAAAAGAAAACTCTATTTCGAGTAATTAGACACTAGTCAAAGTACTCAAGAGAAAAATCATTCATTGTAACAAAATCTGCATTTAAAGAAAAATTCTACGATAGAAAGTTAGCAAAATAACTTTACAAATAGAATTCGCGATGATGATTTTTGCAACAAAAATTTATATTTAAAAATAGAAATTGTTTTATAAAACGCAACTTTCTTGTAGTAATTTTGATTTTAACATTAACAATATTTTTTACAAAACAAAATAACTATATAAATATATATAACAATTTTTCCTTTTTAAAATCTTAACAATATTGATACCTAACCACCTCCCCTTGCTAACCCATCCTCACCTTTTAAACCTAAAGAGGTTGTAGCTATTTGTCTTCTTACAGTCAAGAAGCCAGCTCTGAACTTTGATCTTGAAATAAATTTGTCTTCTGACTCTACTTCGAACAAGCAGTTGAGTTCTCCTATTCCTTCTTTGTTGTCTCCTGTTGAAATTACTACAACTATAAATAAGTTATCCATCAAGAGGCTAGGAGAGTTTTCTAAGAATGGATCTACCATTAATAAAAAAAAAAAAAAAACTTGAAGGGAATGTTGGAAAGCAACCGGGTTGAAAAAGATGTGACTATGAGAGTAGAGTGTTATGTGTTGGAGCCAAGAAAAAATGTCACAAAAGAAAATGGAAAAAAAAGAAAACAAACAAAAAGAAAAAGTAAGAATACAAAAAAAATGAGTATAAGGAGGAGCTCAGGAAGAGTTAAAAAAATAGTGAGGAAGGATGTGGTTATTACTTCTGTGGAAGAAGTCTAGGATTGGTTTGATGTCCCAATTCAAGAAGCTGATTTTATGGGCTGTGGGGGTTGACCTTTAATAGCCACAAGGTCGCCAGGAGTTTCATAAGTTAGAACTATTAAGTGATTGGGCCTCCTATGACAGTTCGTCATCTTAAAGGCCTCATAAAGAAATATAATTTTCTAGTATTATCTTCTTAATGGAGACCAAAAATAAAGAATGTGTGTTGGAATGGTTGAGGAATCGTTTGAGATATGGAGGGTGATTCTATGCTCAATGTAGAGGGTTAGCTAGTGGTTTTGCCTTATGGTGGAATGAGAATCTTAATGTTTCAGTTTTGGATTACAATGATTTTTCTTATTGATACTGAAATATGTTAGTCAGATGGTAGTAGTTTTGGTTCTATCACTTGGGTCCATTCTTCTACTCTATACCACTAGAAAAGGGTTTTATGGGATTCACATTTTAATCTATCCCTAAACAAAGCTGTTTAGATGTGTACAGGGGACTTTAGTGGTCTACTTCATGAACATGAAAAAGAAAGTGGGTGAAAGGTAGATAGAAGAGTGCTTGAGGATTTTAGGGATTTTGTAAAAGAGTCCCAGCTTCAAGACTTAGGTTTTGTTGCCCTTGAATTTGCTTAGTCTAATCAAAGAAGGGGTGATGATTTAGTATGGGAAAGAATTGATAGGGGCCTAGCTTCTCTTGGTTGGATTGAGAAATATCTAGATTGTAAAATAGAACGTATTCCAACAAATGCTTCAAATCATGCAGTTTTAATTTGTCATCTTTTCATGAAAGATAAGAAAGGTTCGAATGGTTTCAAGTTTGAAAACATGTGGTTATCATCTAAAGAATGCCGAGATATGGTTGATTCTAGTTGGGGCAAAGGAAATGAAGGGCTAGGTTAGGATAATTTGTTTTCCATATTAGAGGTACGTAAAAACCAACTCCTAGTATGGAGCAAAAAAGCTTTTCTTAATAATTGGAAATAAATTAATAAAGTGCCAAAGCAGGTTTCTAATGTGTAGAGTAATTCTAAAGGGGTAGATTTAGATGAGGAGAAATGTCTCTTTGGAGAGCTTAATGATTTATAGGAGAAAGAAGAGAAATATTGGCACCAAAGAGCTAAAACTAACTGGTTAAAGTATGAGGATCAAAATACAGCCTTCTTTCACTAATCAACTCTTGGACATAGAGCAAAAAATAAAGTTCTAAAACTATAACAAAGCAATGGGAGGTGGATTGAGGATGAGAAGCTGAGAGGCACAGAATTTCACAGCCATTTCAAAAACCTATTTTCATCTAATATGATGTTAGGATACGATGGGTGTTTAGAGTGGATTGAGAATAGAGTTAATAAGGAGATGAACTTATCCTTGGGCAGTAGAGTAGATGATGAGGAAATCAAGAATGATGTGCGTCAACTTGGGGCCCTTAAAGCTCTTGGACCAAATGGTTACCCGAGAATTTTCTATCAACATTTTTGGACTATTATTGCTAGCTCGATTTTAGATGCGATTAAATTCTTTTTTATCTCAGGTTTGTTTCCTCCTACTCTTAATTCTACTAATTTGGTCTTAATTTCAAAAGTTCATTTTCCCACTAATGTTTCTCATTTTAGGCCTATAAGCTTGTGCAATTTCATTTACAAAGTCATATCCAAAATTCTGGTTAATAGACTAAAACCTTTTCTAAGTGCGCTTATTTCTAAAAAACAAAGTGCTTTTATTTTGGGAAGAATGATTCATGATAATATTATTATTGCACATGAAGCTTTCCATTTTCTAAAAAAACAACAAGAATGGTAGGAAAATTTTTTATGCTTTAAAAATGGATATGAGCAAAGCCTACAATCACATTGAGTGGCATTTCCTTAGGAAGGTGCTTTTGAGATATGGTTTTGATCCTAAATGGTTAGAGTGGATTATGACATGTGTTTCAACAGTTGATTTTAATCTATTGTTGAATGGAAAATGCATAGCTTCTTTAACACCCACTAGAGGTTTAAGGCAAGGCGATCCATCATCCCCTTATCTTTTTATTTTAGTAGCTAATGTGCTATCAAGAGGGATTGAAAAAGGCAGTCTCTAATGGAGAGTTAGCTGGTCTTCACATTAAATCTACTTATTCTACTCTCTCCCATCTTCTCTTTGCAGATGATTTCCTTTTCTTTTTGGAGGCAAGGACAGAAGAGCTTCGGAAGCTCATGGAAATCATTGATACCTATTGTTCTGCTTTAGGATAGCGGGTCAACTTAGAGAAATCTAGTATTTGCTTTAGCAACAACGATTCTAGTCAAACTAGAAGAGAAATTAAGGAGATTGTTAAGTTTCTACTTACTGATAATCCAAGTTTATGTCTTGGTCTGCCTACAATTTGGGGGAAGTCTAAGTCTGAGCTCTTTGCTTTGTTAAGGAGAAAGTGAGATGTAAGCATAAGGGTTGGAAGCCAAGAATTTTAACAGAAGCTGGTGGAGAGACTCTTATCAAATCTGTAACCTCATCAATCCCAACCTATTCCATGTCATGTTTCTGCTATCCTAAGAAATGGTGCAATGAGGTCAATGCTATGGTTACTAAAATTCTTTTGGGGATAATAAAAGGATGAAAGAAAAGTTCAATGGAAAAGCAGGGAGAAGTTGACCTTAACTAAGGAGAGTGGAGGTCTGAGATACAAAGATTAAGATCTTTTCAACCTCGCTTTACTTATGAAACTAGTAGGTCGTATTGAGAGTGACCCCTTGGATTTTTGAGTCAAAATGATGAAAGGTATCTACTTTCCTACCAAGGAGTTTAAGGATGCTAGTCAAGGAGGGAAATTGTTGTAGGCTTGGAGTAGTATTCTAAAAGGGAAAGAGTTGTTGTTCGATAATGAGCTATGAAAATGAATTAAAAGAAATAAGAAATCGAATTAAAAATGAAATAGAATTTTTTTTATATTCCTTTTTTATCATTTCATTTTTAATTCGAATTTGATTTAATAGAAATATGATAGAAATAAGAAACTACATGAACTTTGAAATTACTCAAATAGTGATAGAATGCTTTGGCCTACTGAATTTGTTCATGTAGATTGTATCCAGAATTTTGGTAGCTCAAGATAGCTGGCTACCCGAGTTAGAAGGTTTTATCCCTAGAGGAAAGGTTGGTGTGGATTTAACTTATGTAAAAGTGAAAGATTTCATTATTGGCTCAAATCATTGTTAGGACAATGCTAAATTGCGAGCTTTTTTAAACAAACCAGAAATATAATCAATCAAAAGAATTCATTTACCTTACTCTCAACGACAAGACTAGTTTACTTGGCCGCGTAGTAGGAACGGCATTTGTACTATAAAGTTAACTTATTTCATCCTAAAATCATCATAGAAAAACAAGTTCTTATCAAATGCTTCTTCCTCATGTCTCATTTCAAAAGAGCAATGGCAATGCTTGTCGAAAATTAAAGCTTTACCAAAGATCCAACATTTCTTGTGGCGAGTTGGTTCTAATATTCTTCCCTTTGCTGACCAATAATCTCAAAACCAATGATCGATAAGCTCAAGTCTCAGGCTCAACAAGATAAAGGTAACAGACTTGGTTGAAGGCTAAATTGAGGCACGACAAGTTGAAGCGCTACATGTTCTAGAGCACGACAAGTTTGAATCTAAGGCTCAACGAGAACATATTTGGTCAATGAGTAAATTTGAGGCACGACGAGTTTGAGGTGCGACAAGATTTAGGGCATGACAGTTTAAAAGCTAGGTATTGCAAGTTTTTGAATTTGACCATTGGAGGTTCTTTTGAGGATTAATGGCTATAATATTAAACCATATATATATGTATGTATATATATAATGGCTTTAGGTGATTTTTAGTAGATAATAGAGCTTAGCTTGCAAATATTACGTAAAAATACTATTTCATTTTGTGTTTGCATTTATTAAGTGAATAGTATCCTTCATGATATTAGTGAGTTAGTATGGTAAGGCACTATTTACATATTTTATTTGAATGTTTTAGTAAAGTCCTCCTATGTCTGAGGTAATAAGTGAAGTCCTTATGTATTGAAACGCTTGTATGAAATCCTATATGTGTGTAGGCAATTTGTGAAGTCCTCATGTCGAGACATTGAGTGAAGTCCTCTATTGAGGTAATGTAAAGTCTTCTATTATGAGGCAATTGTTTGTGATAAATGAAATGTGTGGAGTTCTTGTTGAATGAGGCAATTTGTGAACCGTAGAAACTAAAAGGAAGGTCAAACTCCATGTTAAATCGGATGTAATCTTCTCCTTCCCTTATCTCTTTATTAGTATTATTTTAATTGTGCGTAAAATGATTGAAGAGATAATGGTTGGTTAAATGTGTTTAAAATTGGTTTTAAAGACCTACCTCGTAGCTTCCGCTTCAACAATATGTGTATGTAATCAAGTCTAGTGATGCATGCTTTTTCAACAAGTGGATCTAAAAGAAAAATCGGATCTTGAGGTGGCTATGAGTGTAATGGCTTGGAATATATGGAAGATGCTATCGGGTAGTTATGGATAGCCATGATCTGGATCTTGATGGATTGCTAAGAGCTTTCAAGGTTTTAATTTCTAAAATTTTAAGGAAACAAGACGCGGATGCTCATGATATTAAAGAGAGGGTGTTGGAGCGTAGTCCAAATCGATGGATGAAATAGCCTTGTTTAGTAGTGAAGGTGAACAATGATGGTACATGGAAATTCGAGAAGGAAGATGCAACTATAGGAGTAGTTGTATGTGATGAAAGGGGAAAGGTAAACCTAGGGCATGCTTTGACCCGTAGATGTATTTTTGCTGAAGAGTTTGAAACATTTGCTCTCCTGTTAGGTGTTCATCTTGTGTTAGAGGAAGGTTGGGCTTCATCCCATATTGAATCGGATTGCCAAAACTTGGTCCGAGCACTCAATGGGCAAGCAATTTCTCTACACTGGTCTTCACGGCCCTTTATTACGGGTATTTTAGCTTTAACTCATGCTGCACCCTGTTCTTTCTCTTTTGTTTCTATGTGTAGAAAAGCTAATAGAGTGGTTGATTGGATAGCTTTACATACTAGAAGAGAGATGTGTCCTATGGATTGGTGGTGTAATCCCTCTTCACATCTCCATAAGCTTATCTATTTAGATTCTCTTTTGCTATCTACTTTTGTATCATCTCAGTCCTTTGATGACCATGGTTAATTTCATATGAATAAAATCTTTTTTTATGGAAAAAAAAAAAAAGAGAGAGAGTGAGAGAGAGGGTGGAAACAATCTAATCGATTAGTGTTATCTATTTACTTAATTTTCTCCCTTTCAGTGGACACCTTTGGTGGAGATTACATATTGACTCTGATCTGAACCATTATTGGTTCTTAATTTTAGGAGACCAACCAATAATTATGGAGCCCTTCGTCTTCTCTTCCTTTTCATTTCCCTTTCCTTTTCATCCTGTTCCCTTACAAAATCAAATATTAAAGTATTAGCTTATGTCGTGTTTGGCAATTGGCAACCCCACCACTTGTATATTTTCTATGTTCCTTTTTTCTTTTCCTTGTTGTGACCTCTTACCATTATGATACCAATAACCCAACAAGAGCTTCTAAAAACATTCTTCGGTTCCTAAAATGAACTTTTTTTTCAATAAAAGCCTCTTTAGTTTTCTAAAGAATCTAAACACTTAGTTGAACCCTTAGGTTACAATATTATGATGGTTGTAGATGCAAACAACGAAATATATATATATATATATATATTATATATATTAATGGATCTTGTTCAGTAGCTGTAATCATTTTTATTCTTCAACTTTTGTAAGATTTTGTTTTGGTGTGAATCATCTATATTATTAAGTTTATATATTTTTTTTTTATTATTAGACTTCTCACTATATAACAATATTTTGTGTATTACAATATTCTAAATTTAAATTAAATTTTATCCATAATATTAAAGTACAAGACATCTCCATCCTTGTACAGATTAATGCTATAAAGAACCAAATAGCAGCTCCTCCAACATTTGTAGGAAGGTTATGAAAAACCTGTGTAAATATCAAATTGACTTCCATATTATTAGCTAATTTTGATATTATCAAGTCTTTTTGAAATTTTGAATCTCTTAATTTCTTTGGGTGAAGTTGTCAACCATATGTATTTGCAAGATTTTTAATTTATTGGATTTTTAGAAAATACCAAGTAACAAATCTAAGTTATTTGTTCCATTCATCTTTCATTATCTCATATCACCGGTCTATTTGCATTATCTGATTTTTATCTCTATCATATCTATACAAGATTTGCATTTGTAACTTATATGTATCATATCTATTTGATCTGTCTACAAATAAAACTATCAATTATTCATTGGTATTTGTTTCTTGACAAATATTCATTTGAAAATGATAAAAATATGATGCCAAAATAATCAGAATATGATGAAACTAATAGACCCCACCTTTACCATTTTTACAATTTCAATGAAATATAAGATAGCCACTTCTATTTTTATATCTATAATATTAAAGTCTCAGACACCTCATTTGCCATCATAGTTGTTGCAATTATTTTCTTCGTTTTATTTCTAAAAAGCAACCACTTTAAGGATTAGAGTAAGTCGATCATTCTAAATATACTTCTATGAGCTACTTTCCATCCCACTAATTCATATTGTTTCCTTTTCACAATCAATTCTTTTTAATTCTCCACTAATATAATGTAGTCAATCTTAAAAAGACATATAATTTAGATGATATCTACACAATATATAACTTAGTTTATTTAAAATAATATATTAATCATATAACTCTTAATAAATTTATATTTTTAAATGCATGCTTGCTGCTGTACAGTATATGTTAGTAACAGTAAAGGTTTGGTATCTTACAATTAGGGCTGTGCAAAAAAAAAAAAAAACGATCGAACCGTGAACCGAACCGGACCGGACCGAACCGAACCGAAATTTCGATTATTTTTTGAAACGGTTTAGTTCACGGTTCGGTTCATTGAAGAGCAAACGGTTCGTGGTTCGGTTCAAGACCATGAACCGAACCGTATGGTTCGAACCAAACCGAACCATTTTATATATTAAAAAAATTAAATATATTATTTTTACTCTTAATTGTTTTATTAATGGTACATATCCATGTCACAAATTTTAAAAACAATTAATTTTTTTAAATAAATTAATTGTTTTTAAAATTTTTTACTTAGATATATGTTAGTCATTAGAATAAAATTAGATTTTTCATAATATGTTTCAATTGTTATGTTATCTATAAGTAAGATAGATTTTAGAATTTAAACTCTAGTATTCTAACTTAAAAAATTAATTGTTGTAAAATTTTTTTACTTAGATATGTGTTATTCATTAGAATAAAATTAGATTTTTTATAATATGTTTTAATTGTTATGTTATATATAAGTAAGGTAGATTTTAGAATTTAACCTCTAATATTCTAACTTTTGCACATTTCTTTTTCATTTGTCTTGCTAATTAATCTAGTTCTATTATTTAGTTACTTATTAATTTATATAATTGGTAATATGTTAGTTAGAAGCATATAACGAATTACATTTTATGTCTTATATTGAGATAAAGTCTAGTATATCATTATAGTTCAAGATAATTCAGAAAAATGAGACTAGTCATAGTTATAATTTTATAATGGATGAAATCTTTTCCTTCCTATATGTTTTACACGTTTATTTGATAAATGATTAATTTTAAATATTATTGCTTATATTTGCATTAGTGATAAGAAATATGTAATTGAACTTTTTCGATAGAATATTTTTTATTTTATGAAAAAACGGTTCGAACCGCAAACCGAACCGTACCGGACCATTTTTTTTCGGTTCGAAAAAATTACAAACCAAACCGTATAGTTAGGTTCGAATTTAAAAGAAAAATCAAACCGTAAATTATGGTGCGGTTCGGTTCGAGATGCAAACCGAACTGAACCGAACCGTACCGTGCACACCTCTATTTACAATCACTAAGAACTAAATGTTTTCATTAAATTAACACGGATTTCATCGAAATGTTATTAAACAAACAATGTTCAGTTTATTTAAGGACATAGTAAACATTGCTTGTCCTACTAAATCAACTTCTCCTTCTTCATGTGTTAACTATTTCTACTTCTTACCGTCACATACAATGGAACAGGTCTTGGAGCCAAATTGGTCATTACGAGGTGCATGCTTCTCCTTTCCGTTTATGTTTTTGCTCACTTTCTTTTTCTCCCTCTCTCTAGCTTAGTATGGACTGAATAGAATAGTTATTCCTTTTTTTTTTTAATATATTCCTATATTAGTAGATGGAATCACAATTCCACTAAATTGCTATTGTCTATTGCAAAATGAGGAATTTATGATTTCTTTATTCAAACAAAGAATAACTTTAAAGTTTCAAAAATTCGTATAATTTTTCCCATAGTAATATGGCATTTGGATTATTGAAAAAAAAAATGATATAAACCAGTTTGCATCATAAAAAGTAAAAAGAACTTCTATAATTTAGTCGATCATTTATTATAAGTAATGAGTAGATATGGATTTAAATCATTAAGTAACTGATAGGATTGGCCTCGTCAAAAAACATAACGAGACCATAAATTCTTTTAAGGCCAATGGAAAGTAAATTTAGACATCCAAGGCCAGAAAGAATAATTAGCCTCTCTAAAACTCAAAGCAGTAGATATTGTTTCATATGTAATTTTAGCTCCGTCCATCGCTTTGACATGGGGAATTCACCGTACAAAGTTGTTCTTAGTAACTATTTTCGCCAAGGAGATTGTCCGTGGCCTGATGTCGATGGCTGCGAAAAAGGATAGACGAGCATGTCTCCCATCTGTTGATCCATGGCTGCGAAAAAGGAGAGACAAGCATGCCTCCCATCTGTTGATTTATGGCTGCGAGAAAGGAGAGACGAGCATGTCTTCCATCTGTTGATCCATGGCTGCGAGAAAGGATAGACGAGCATATCTCCCATCTGTTGATGCTCTTCAGGAGTTCCCACCCCAGCATAATGTGTTTTTCCCACAAAGTCATCGTTGCTGATGTAATAAAACAGATTCTTCTTGTCATCTTCTACGACCTTAATAAGCCAACCACACATCTTTTATATTTTTGCTTCAAATGCAAAAAAATCATTAATCAATCATCATAATAAGTTAGTTACGTACATAAATCTAGAAATTCATTTTTTTTTTTTTTTCAAGTGATTATCACGTAATGGCATACAACAAGCACCACACAATGAAATGGATGCGGGGGGAATAGGGTTGAAGAAGATTATGTGCAATAATTGAGGCCAACATCTTCTTCTTAATAAGATGCTTGTGAGTTGTGACCATACAATGGGCGGATAAAAATGAATATGAATTTCAAAAAAGGGTTAAAAAGGAAAAAAGAAATAAAAAACATATATTTTCATTATTTGAAAAAATGGTTTGAATTTATATTTATTTATATATATATATATATATATATATATATATCTCACTCCAGGTCCGACTCCAACCGAAAATGTCCTACTAAACATTTAAGAATAGAGCCTAACCTTTTTCGCTAGTTTCTTATGTCACACTCATGTGTCAATCCTCTCAAGTGCCCTTTCCAAAAATCAACCACGTGGTCTTCTACCAAATGTTTTATATTTGAGGTGGACTCTTTACTCAAAACAGACCGCTTCACTTTCACTCCCTTCATATCCTGCTCTATTTATACGACCCCATTCCTTCATCAACTTCCCCCAAATACTCTCTCTCTCTTTCTCCCTCTCTAAATTCATTAGGTGGAAACATCCTTTGAAAAAAAAAAAAAAAAAACAAAGAACCCAACACAAAAATTGAAGCACAACAAGGCTAGTAGCCTAGTACTGCTCCTATGGCTTGTTCTAGAATAGCAGCACCCAACTCATGTAGTTGGGCTAACAGTATTCAAAACCATGAGCTAATGGATTTGGGCTTGAAATCAAAATGCTGTTGTTTCAACAACCTTAATCATAAGCCCAAAAACAGAACATTTTACATAAACTCAGCTTGGGCACTCCACTTTCCAAAGCTACCCACCCACAAAACAGCAGTAGCACCCAACGTTGTCCAAGAAACTGAATCATCATCATCCAAAACCCAAAAACAGAAGTGGAACTTACTACAAAGAGCAGTTGCCTCCGCCTTAGACGCGGTTGAGACCGCGTTGATCTCGGTCGAGCGTCAACACCCACTTCCTAAAACAGCTGACCCACGTGTCCAAATCGCCGGAAACTTCTCCCCTGTCCCGGAACACCCTGTCCACCACCACCTCCCCGTGTCTGGAACCATCCCGGAGTGCATAAACGGCGTCTACCTCCGTAACGGCGCGAATCCATTATACGAGCCTGTGGCTGGCCACCACTTCTTTGATGGGGACGGCATGGTCCACGCTGTCACGATCCGTGACGGCGCCGCCAGCTACGCTTGCCGCTTCACCGAGACGCAGCGTCTCGTTCAGGAGCGTGAATTGGGCCGCCCCATTTTCCCAAAAGCCATCGGCGAGTTGCATGGACACTCCGGCATCACGCGTTTGCTGCTCTTCTACGCGCGAGGGATGTGTGGTCTCCTAGACCACGCGCACGGCATGGGAGTCGCAAACGCCGGACTCGTCTACTTCAACAACCACCTCCTTGCCATGTCGGAGGACGACCTCCCTTACCACGTGAGAATCACGCGCTCAGGTGATGTCAAGACCGTAGGCCGTTACGACTTCGACCAACAACTTAAATCCACCATGATCGCACACCCCAAGATCGACCCGGTCACGAGACACCTCCATGCACTGAGCTACGACGTCGTTTCGAAGCCTTACTTGAAGTACTTCAGCTTCTCACCGGACGGGGCCAAGTCGCTGGACGTTGAAATACCACTGCCGGTCCCAACAATGATGCATGACTTCGCTATCACCGAAAACTTCGTAGTGATACCTGATCAACAAGTAGTGTTCAAGCTCCACGAAATGCTGCGAGGTGGGTCCCCCGTAATTTACGACAAGAATAAGACGTCCCGATTCGGAATATTACCGAAAGCAGCAAAAGATGCCAAGTCGATCACATGGGTCGGTTCGAGCGACACCTTCTGCTTCCATCTATGGAACGCTTGGGAGGATAAAGACAACGATGAGGTTGTCGTGATCGGTTCATGCATGACGCCTCCGGATTCGATTTTCAACGAATGCGAGGAGAGTCTCAAGAGCGTGTTATCCGAAATCCGGTTGAACGTGAAGACAGGTGAGTCGACTCGTCGGCCTATAATCAAAGGTCGGGATGAGGAAATTAATCTAGAAGCCGGTATGGTGAACCGTAACCTTCTAGGCCGAAAGACCCGGTTTGCGTATCTTGCTATAGCCGAACCGTGGCCTAAGGTGTCCGGGTTTGCGAAAGTGGACCTGGAGAGCGGAGGAATTAGGAAATACGGATATGGGGATGGCAAATATGGTGGGGAGCCGTTTTTTCTGCCGAGAAGTGAGGATGGTTCGGTCGGGGAAGAAGATGATGGGCATATTCTTTGTTTCGTTCATGATGAGAGAACCGGGAAATCGGAGCTTCAGATTGTGAATGCGATGAATTTGGTGCTGGAAGCGTCAGTTCAGCTGCCTTCAAGAGTGCCGTACGGTTTTCATGGCACGTTTGTTGAATCGACGGACTTGGTGAATCAAGAGTAAAAAGGGGTTGAGAAATTTTTTTCTTTTTTCTTTCTCCCCTTTTATAAACGTAGTTTGTTCTTATAAATAAATATGAGATGATGAAATTTGTGTATAAATGTTAAGAGATGTTTGCCTGTGGGATGACTAGTTATACTTTTAACAGGTCCCCGGAGATGTCATCTTAGGAAAATATTATTGCAAATACACTATTAATCTACTCGGAGTGTATCTTTTTATCCCACCTTTATATATATATATATATATATATATATATTCATTTTAAATAAGATAATATTATAAATGGTACCTAAATTTAAAAATAGTTAATATAGCACCTGAACTTTAAAATTGATTAGTTTGGTACTTGAAAAATTTTTAAATTAGACAAATTTAGTACATAGAACAACATGATGGAGGTGTTGTTAAGATATAAAAAAGTTCTTTTATGTTTGGATACTAAATTGATAAATTTCAAAGTTAAGATATCTAATTATATATTTTATCAAAGTTTAAGTACTATTTGTAACATTAATTGTTTAAAATATTACAAATAATGTTTGGCACTATACAACAATACATGAGAATAAGAATGGGAAAAAGCCTCTTTTAATACTTAAACTTTAACAAAGTAGATAATTAGGTACCTGAATTTTTAAAAAATCTAATTTCATACTTAATTAAACTTTTCATGTTCCTTTTAAGTACATGAATTCTTAAAATGTCTAAATATCATATCTAATTAAACTTTTTATGCTTTTTTTCACTATCCCCAATCATTTATCGTTTCTTGAAGTGGTCGACACGTGTTAAGCAACGATTGAGTAGGCAGTGCTTAATGGCATAAAAAGTTCAATTAAATATGAAATTGAACTTTTTAAAATCTTAGAAATCTTATTATCTATTTCATCAAAATTTAGGTATCAAAAGAGTTATTTTCCTAATACGAAAAGATATTTTTAATTTTTAAAAAATTTAAAAGAAAAAGTGAATAAAAATAATTCAAAATCTAAACTATTATATAGAGTTCACGTATATCCTGAATTTTGTTGGAACTCAAACACCATTGATAAATCGACTTAATTGCAAGAATTTAGTCTTCAACAGCACTTTAAGGAGCATATCTACAAAATTTAGGAGCTTAACTGAGCTATATAATACCCATAAAGAATGAATTTTTTTTTTCATATGTCTCGATTTGGTATATGTCAATATGTGTAGTGTAGTGGCGTCATTACAACGGAACCACAGTAATTTTGTCTATTAAGGTTAGCGGGAATTCAGCCGAAAGCAGAAGATATTTAGACAGTAGGTCCTTTCTTGAGCTAGTTTTTGTTTTTTAACTCAAATGTATTATGTTGTTATCAATTTTCTCCACTTCTTTTGCTACTTATTTATTTTATTTATATAGTTTTGTCTCTTTTTTTTCATTTTTCATTTTTCATTTTTTGGAAAGAGAAGATCATTCTCTCTCTTATTTGTAACCGTAGTTATATAGGCTTGCAATAGTTTGTTTCAGCTGTTTTATCTTCTTTATCATATGAAGAAAAGGAAAAGTAATTGTACTTTTAAAAATAATTACAAAAATATTACTGAGACAAAAATAATCCTTAATTTAAACATCCTAAACATATCTCTTCAAAAGACAAGTTGGTAAGTAGTCAAATTCATCTCTTGAAGAAACAAATTTGACTACTTATTAACTGGTATATTGAAAAAATGAGTTTAACTATTTATTAATTCATCTTTTCAAGAAATGGGTTTAAATTATCTAAAATTGAGACTATTTTCATCTTAGTGGTATTTTTGTAATTATTTTAAAAATATTATTTTATTTTCCTTTTCCCTTTTATCTTATGTAACTAACAAATGAGCTAGTCTATTTCCTTTTTTTTTTAACTTTTATTTTTCCATTGTAGAATAAAACCTATATAAATACGAATTCAATTATTTTCTTTTTACATATAAGGGAAAAGAGTGGTTATTTGATTGAGAGATTACCATATATACCGATAAAGTAAGCAAATATTTATTCCACCAAATAAAACTTAGTCATATATGGGAATGCTATTATTATCTACAAACTTGATTTTGAAAGAAATAAAAATTAATTTAAATTAGACTTTGGTTGAAAAAACAAAAGAAAAGAAAAAAACCCTAAAATAGAAAAACAAAATGAGATTTTTTAACACTTAAAATGAATACGTTCAAGAATTCGACAATTTGAATACTATGATTGTTGTCGCTAGGCTACAATGCATTTGAAGAGTAGGCATTATCAAATCCACATGAGATATGGTGATGAGTATAAGACAGAATACAAGACCTAACATGAACTCACCCACGCCGCTTCTCTCTCCCCTCAAAGGTATGGTCTCGTCTTTTTCTCCTTTCTAATGGCTACATCACTGGTCATAACCCCAATTTGTCGGCATATAGCTAAAATAGAGCAAAATTACCCGGGCTTTAGTAACCCAATACTTACATTAATATAAGAGGAAATTGCAAATTACCCCATAAACTTTTGCCTAGTTACAGGTTCATTCCCTGAACCTTCAAAGTGAGATTTTTAATTCCTTAAACTTTCAAAAATTAGCACAGTTAAGAACACTTAAAATTTTTTGGCTAAAGAACAGAACACTTAAAATTTTCTATTAAAACAAAACAGAGTAAGTTGCAAAATATGTTTTTGAACTTTTACCTATATGCAGATTCACCCCTAAACTTTCATTTATGTGCAAATTTAAACCCTAACCCAACCATCCCCCTCTCCCCTTAAATTCATGAAAAATATTAATCGTCCTTAATTGTGTCAAATTTTGAAAGTTTAATAACTCAAAAAGCTCACTTTGAAAATTGAATGGGTGAATCTACACTTGGGTAAAAGTTAGAGAGGTAATTTACAAATTCCCCTTAATATAATTAAGAAGTTGTAAAAGGTACACATTTAGTGTTGTCTAATTACCAAAATTTATGCACATCTGCTTTAGATATTGAATGCTTTCATTTCAATAAAGTTCATACCTTTTAGTTTGGTTAATTCCTATATGTCTTGGTTTTGTTGTTTGAATGACAGTTTAAACTTATTTTTAAAGACATTTCCCCTTATCTTCTTTCGTTTTCTCTTCTTGAACCTAAATATGTTCAACATTTTATATTATTGACATCCACCTTATTATCATTTGATTTATATTCAATCATCGCCCACCTTAGTTGTTTCTAATTGACAAGATACTCTAGAATTAGTAAAAAGATTGAAATATAAGAATTTAGTTGTCAATATCAAGTGATACAAGAGATAAAACTTAAGACTACTCACAGTATGCATTATACGTAGGTTAATAGTAGTGCATCATGGATTTTAGCAAGATGGCTTGCTTATTGGATGGGACAATGAGAACTCCTAAGCTTTAGTGAACTACACTTTCAAGTACAAAGAATAACATATGAAATCTTTCTCTATGTCATCAATAGAATCATACAAGATCATTTAGAACTTGTAAAGTTGTAAACTCCTACAATTGTATGCCTAAATTTATAATTTAATCTAAAATATGTACATAAATGATTTTATATTTATTTTAATAAATAAAGAACTTATAATTTCATAAGTTTGTCGAATTATATGGTTAATTCATGATTTTAACTACTAACATAAGAGTTAATAGTTTACTATAGGAAACCATTTGGTTGCAAGTAGGTCTTTAAGAGAAGGACTAGTGTAGATATAACAATGCTACTTACAAGACTAGATTAGTGGTGAGGGATTCGCTCAATTCTACCATGAGGAAACCTTTAATACACGTTGTGCTAAGTGTACTAGATTTCTCTTATGATTGCAACCTAAAAGTGTCCGAAGATTTGACAAATTGACTTTAAGATTGCTTTCCTTAATAAAAAGTTGCACGGAGAGGTGTGCACAATATATTCTTTAGGTCTTAAACTTTCAATGGCTAATAAGGTATGTAGACTCAAAAAGTCCATTATGGGATTAAGTGATCATTTAGGACTTAAAAAGCTGAGGCTTGATTAGTTAATCAAAGGATATGGAACCATAGGGGAAAAATACAAAAGAAAATGCCCTAGGAGTCTTACATATATAAGAAAGATGGTTATATGAGTATTCCTCATCATATATGTTATTGGTAACTTGTGAATGGGTAATAACTTGTCAATATTTGAAGCTACCAATGCTTACTCGATGTATTTATGAAAAAAAAGGGGGAGGTTGGGGCGGGCTTGGAATAGACTTTAAAAAATGTTTTAAAAGTGATTCAAAAGGTCCTTAAGCTTGAGATAAGGTACAATGATTTTTTTAAACTAATTTAATATAAATTATTCCAATAAAAATTTTCAACATTTATCACACTTAAGCTTTAGAATTAGTCATGTATGCCATATAACATGAATGTAGCTAGACATTTATTATTGTTTAAGTGTAGCCATTAGTTAACAAGCCAATCCAAGTGATTTTGAACTTTAATGGAAAGGAGCATCTGGTGGGATTATTGATTTTATCATAATAAGTGTAATATTAGAGACATGAACCATATTGATACTTGATACAGATATGAATATTGAAGTCAAATTGTTTTTTTTTTAGTAAAATAACAAATTGATAGGTATCACAATTTGCAAATCACTCACAAGTATTGAAAGAGTTATAATTCAATCAACATTGTTTGCCAAAATTGAACCATTGACTAATAATAAAAAATGTGAATAAATATTAATAATAAAAAATATCCAATTGAAAACAAGACTCACAAGTCTCTAAAGGAAATAGCATTTAAAACTCCATACTCAATTCATTTAGTAACAAGACTCAACCTAAAAATAGACATATGTGACAATCCTAACAAGGCCTAATATATTCAAAAACTAATCAAACAATAAAATACCAAATAACAGCAAGACACTTAAAAGCACGACCCAATCTTAAAATAACTAGAAACAAAATACAAAATGACATTTAATAACATATAGAAATTATTTTTGCAATTCAAACAGCTAATGACGTCACAAACAAACCACACAAATCAAACCACTTGACCCTTAAGTGTAGCAGCCTAGGTTGTCAACCAGGGTCAATATACTATCGGTTTAGTAGTTTCGTTCGGCTGGTCTTCTTCGACCAGCCTTTCTTACTCGGCTTAACACATTTCCCTAAAACCCCTTATGCTTCCCTAGGTCTTTTGATGTGCAAAAATTCCTCTCTTTTGCCTCAATTCCTAACTTCCTCCTTTACTCTTCTTTTGGTTTAATATAATTCCTATCTTTATTGTCAAGTTGAAAAACGTCCTCGAATCTTGATGTGTCGGCAACTGAATTTCTTGGATGGCAGTTCTTTTTGTTGGATGATTTGGTTGGCACTAGAAAAATGCCCCTCTGTCCCTTAGCTCTCCTAATTTGCTAAAATATTGTTTGTTTGACTTTAGCTAAAGTAATTAGAAGCAGCATAAATAGCTATCCATATTCTTGGATTATATCGGTGTTGATATACCACCTACCATAAATAACTTACATATCATATTACTAAGGCCTTCCTAGTAGCACATGTGTCGTATCCATGGGAGATATATCACACACTAACCTATCATTATAATCACCTATGGATATTAGAATCTATGTTTGTTTGTGTGTATGTAAGATGTTATGAGAATTCAATTAGCAAAGGCTATACAACTTTAGATGTGGAATCACATATAACTCCATCCCCTTGACAATACCTCAAAACACCACATTGGCACAACCATCCCATCAACAACCAATCTACATGTCTTAACTTGAATCAAATAACGAGTTTAAAATAGAATCTCTCTCTACTCCAAATTCTTAGTAAGTTGCAAATTAGAATCTTCTTTTACCTGTACAAGAATTTTCCTATGCAACTGATACAAGACTAATAATAGCTAAAATCAATTCTAGTTTTCCCCATAAGTTTCACAATTTGGGACTCCCCATCCATTTCTACTACAAAAACATTCATGAGTCTCAGTTATTACCTTCTTCTCTACTTCTACAACCACCTACGCATTTGATCTTGGTGAATTTCCATCCGCAATTACCTTTCGAGGTGTCCCAATTATCGCCTCTTGCTTAGCAAAAGTGTTCTTTTCTTCCTCAACAACATCATTCGCCTCATTTAATGTAATCACTTATTCATCTCCAAAATTCTTTCACGAACAATTTTATGCCTTACCTTCTTATCATAAAGAAAAAAAAAATCTTTGGCTCCAATATTACCACCTTTACCTCCTTTTGCTTCTTTTTATCCATTTTCACCTCTTTCATCTTAATAGGATCCTTCATCGACTTTAAAAAAAGAAAAAAAACATGAGAATTTTAGAAGGCTTGGCTTTCAGTCTTTTCATAATTTTGTTTAAGATAATAATCAATATCATCTAGACATTACCTCATTTGTCTAAATGTTTTCTTGTTATAAAACATCAACATGCTATCTCCATAGACAACAAATAACCATAATTCTTAGAATTCGAATTAAGAAGAGATCATCAGACTTACTATGAAGTACGAAATATATGCTGTGATACCAACTAACATGAATCCCTTCTTGTCTTGAAACTCAACGAAAATGAATCCAATTGAGGTTACTAATTTTATTATAACAAGTGTAAATCATTTACGAGTGTCAAAAGAGTTATAATTTAACCAACAATGTTTACCACAATTGAATAAAAATTGATAAAGAAAAATAAATCTGAATAAAGATTAATAATGACCAATATCTAATTAAAAATTACGGCTTAGAAGTCTCTAAAGGGAAATAACATTTAAAAACTCAATACTCAATTCATTGGCTAGTAACAAGACTTGACATACATATAAGCACATATGACAACCCTATCAAGACTTATTATATTTGAAAACTAACCCAACAATAAGACACTAAATAAAAACATGATTTAATTCTAAAATATATAAAACCAAATTAGGAAATGACATACAATAGTATATAAAATAATTTTGGTGACTATAACAATTGATGACTTCATAAACAAACCATACGAATCAAACCATGTTACGCTCAAGCATAGTAACCTAGTCTAGTCAATCAAGACTAGTTTACCGGGGCCATTGACCCATGCTGGTCAATCACTAGTCTAGTTGGTTCGATTTAGCCAGTTTTCTTTGGTTAACCTTTCTTGGTTAGGCTCATACATTTTCTTTAAACCTCTTATACTCCCCTAGATATTTTTTTATGCGTGAATATTTATATGTTTTTCTTGCTTCTTAACTTTCTCCTTCACTCTTCTTTTGGTTTAACTTGATTTTTAGTAAGAAGGTTGTTGATGTATGTTAATGCTAAGAAACCTGATATCATTTTATGATTTTTATCAATAAAAAAGCATTATTTGTTATTAATTTATTGTATTTTTCACTTATAATTTATTTGCAACAAATTCCTATGAGACTAACATATGATATGCAGTTTGGTTATGGTAGGCTATCTATGAGGATTTTCTAATAACATATCAACTTAAGAACAATTAATGATCATGAGAGTGTGTAAAGGGAACATGAGTACAAGATCATCATTTGTGATAATCTAAGGATATACCCAATAACAAAGGAACTTTATTTAGGAAGGATGGATGTAAGGAAGCTCTCATTTATAATAAATAAGACATAACCAACCTTATCAAGTTAATACTCCATTGAGCATCATCAATCCCTTCTCTACATCAACTATTTGAAAATTCTTTTGAAAAACAAGTCTAAAAGTGCTTAGTTCACTTGAGTTAAGGTCAATTTGGTTTTTATCTAATAGTTGGCTGCCAACAAGTTGTGATGGGATCAATTCCTCTTTAGACAAGAGTATATGTCTTAAGGAACAGGGGTTATAAATAAGCAACTCAAAGTCTATGACCATAAAAAGTTTCATATGAGTCTAAGCTATCATTGTATAAGGATTAAACTTATGGTAATGCATCATGCACATGGTTAACCTGAGATGTCAAAATAATGAGATTATGGCCACTTACAAATGGTTTACGCATGGTTATAGATGATGGGAAACTTTCTAGAAACATATAGGTGATGTTGATAATGCCTATGTATTCAATAAGGATATGCTTAGTGATGGCATGATTACCATAACTAGGCCCTCTAATTTCAAATAATAGCATGAAAAATGGGATAAAACTCCCAAATGGTAAAATGTTAGAAAAACTAAAATTACGATGCTATAAATTCAATTTGTTATAGGTGGAAAATTACTGGTAGTGAATCCAAAAGCCTACAACCAAAATGAACAATTAGTAGTCTGCTGACGATAGTCCGACATGACAACCCGATGCTTAAATTAGTGGTGGGTCCAGAAAGAGAGAGAGAGAGAGGATAAGCATAAGAATAATATGAGTGATCTTACTTTTAAAAAAGTTTCCACCCGAGCTCCTTTGCCATGTGGCTTCATGTATCATTTTTAAGTAATAGTCATACTGGAGTGGGGCCCACAAAACCTTCCTTGTCTACGTGCCACATTCCCAAATAGAGGGAAGCTAAGAGAGAGGGGACCCTGTTGTTGGCAACTGACCTAGACCTAAGGTGGTTATATGAGAAAGGAGTAAATTACAACAGAATGTTACAATGTTTGGAAATGAGTTTATTTTAGATCACAACATTTAGTGAGTAAGTTCATTTTAGATCACAATGTTTAGGGAAGTAAGTCAATTAATGTCACTATTGACACAAGTCAACAATAGAAATATTTAATTAAAACTTAAGAAAGCCTTCTTTCAATGCCCCGTTGACATGTATCAATAAGAGAAATACTTAATTAAATCTCATAAAACACTTTTTCAAATGTTATGATCTCTTTTAAAGTTTTTGAAAAGTTATGACATAAAATAAACTTACCTCCGACATTGTGACATTCCAGTGTAATTTACCCTATGGGAAAGTTATTGGACGGGTAAGGAGCTATCTTTAAAGCACGCCTGGGGAGGTTTTAGGCACCTCCATAGAGAAGTGGTAAGCCAGGGTGATTTAGTTCCCTCGAGGAGATATGGAAAGCAAGGGAGGTCTAAAGTACCATAGTAGAGACATGGCAAATCAAGGAGACATTCTCATCCATAGAGTAGCGTGGTTAAAAAGGATCTTAGTCTTGACCTTTTAGGACCCGAAAGGAGATAAGCCTTTTTAGTCAACAATTGGCTAAGACTTGTGGGTTGGGTTAACTGAGGTGCTTGATGGGTTGCAATGGCCTTATTCTTAGGTCAACTTGCTAATGTTAGATTTGTTAGGCCTTGATCAAATAAATCCTGTCAACCCAATTAATTTTAATTTTAAAGTTAGAATTAATGTCTTGATCAAGTTGCTCACAGAAAATGGGACATTGAAAGAATGAATTTACATTAAGGCTAAATGGACTCGGTGTAGTAAGTCCCTAAGCTTCATAACTTGCATGGGGAGGGATTAAAGCCCATTTTGCTTCTTTGCACACTTTTTAATGTATCCACACGTGAGAAGATAAGGTACATTACAAAGGTAATGGAAAGGAGGAGTCAGCTTACAAGAATGTGAAGGTATAGGTTAAAGATGTGATCTACTCATTTAGAAGATAAATGGTTCACATTTTTCCTTTTATAATTTTTGTCTCATGAGACACACACTTTCAACTAAGTGAAACTTACTTATCCTTTTTCTCTCACACATTATATGCATCTAAAATAATTCTTAATTATCCCATATAATATCTCACCATATAAAAATAAAATCCATGATTCTAGCTTTGCTTGGACAAAAAATTCAATGAACATGATTCGATGAATGGCAAGCACATACCAATGTGGTTTAGACTAATAATAGGAATGGTGCATAGCTTTTAAAATTATCTACATGAAAAAAATTTACTAATATTTATATACTACTAATCATCATATGTGACATATCACACTCAATGAATTCTTTTTTCTCTTCTTGGTTTTTGTTGGATAGTGGAGCCAAGTCCAACTAATGATTTTATGAGAAAGGCTGCAAATAAGTCTAGCTCACAGCTACTCAAGCTCTATTTCCTTAGGTTTAGCTCGGCTTGAATTTAATTTAGTAAACGAGTCAAACTCAAGCTTAAAAAAGACCTCAGTTACTTAAACAAGTCAAGCTCGAGCTTCAATCAAGATAGCGAACCAGTTCAATAACATGTTCATTTAGGCTTGTGGATAAACTCGTCAAAAGGCTTATAAATAAGCTATTTAGTAAATTTATAAGTATTATATTTATGATATATTATATAAAAATGTATAATTAAAATAATAATAACTAATTTCTATTCAATATATGTGTATATATATTTACCTATTTCTATATATTATTTTTAGGTTAAAAAATAGAAAATAATTTATCTAAACAAGTCAAGTTTAAATTTTAATTGCAAACTTGAAAAAAAGCTTATTCCAACTTGAGCTTAGCCTAAATTATAGGATCGATAATTTTTAAATAAGTTAAATGAAAGTGTACAAAAGTCCAACCCAATTCGAATCGTTTTGAAACTCTAAGTAAAAGTAACGGGTGTTACATGTGGTTAATTTGATTTTGACGTTATTCACTCATCCTTTAGTGGCATGGTAAAAGATCCGTTTTTTTTTTCCCCCCTCTCGTTTTAAATCTTGAGCTAATTACGTATTATGTATATGCACTGTATATCGTATTTGCTTGATGATGCTATTGCTTGAATAATCCGAGGTATGCAATTTCGTATAAAAATCTTATATAGAACCAAAACTTCTTTATAATACTCAACCATGCATGCTTACTCAAAATCCCAACATTGGGATGATACAAACCCAAAGATATTAATATCTCGGGATAAAACGACATAAATTAACCCAAAAAAAAAAAAATCATTAATAAACGTCGTAAAAAGTAGACGTATGTACCTTTACTTTATCTACCTGTCATATGAAGATAATAAATAGTTTGACAGTGATATTTGGATTAAAATTTCCCACTTCATTCAGTTTTTTTTTTTTTTTTTTTGGCCTCCGAATATTTCTTTCAGGAAAGGAAATACACTCTTACATACATATATATAAATACATATATATCAATCAGTTATTAAAATATAAATATTTCCACTGTTTATCATATCATCTATATATGGAAAAAATTATAAAAATTAATACGTTAGATTTTTATGGGCTAGATGGTCCAACTGATTGGACCTCGTAATCTTGTGCTTGGCAAATATTTTCTCTGTCTCCAACTTTTTGCTAGGTAGCTAGCAGCCGTGAACAGATATGTGATATATAAACGTGCTGCTTAAGGTTACAGACATCGTGACATGGAAATTAAATTATTTTTGTAATTTTCTATTTTGCCGGAGATTGCATGGTGACCACAACTTTGTGAGAAAAAGGTCTTTTCTGGACAATGATGGCTACTGGTTGATTCGATCGTTTTTATATGTTTTGTGCTCTTTCTGAAAGTGAGAGGTCGAAAGCAAAGCGCTATGGAAGCAAGAAAAGTCAAGTTTTTCCTTTTTTTTCAAAAAAAGTCTTTGTTATGTCTCATAAATTCAAAAGAGTATCCTAACCCTTTCAGATTACCCTTAAACTTTGCATGCAAGTTCAACATTATTGATGGTAAAAGGTTTGCATGATACATTTGAAAATGGTTAAAAGTACATAATACCATAAATAAAGAAAGCTGTTACATAGGATGCCTCATGCTTCAAAGATCAAGCATAATCCTATTAAATTACATGGTTATTGGCATTTGTATTATTATATATTGTCAAGGTGTGATAAATACAAAATAAACATTGATAGGGATTAAGTTAGCAACATCTAACAAAATTATAAAAACTACCATCGCTATATCTATTTATACTATGTTTTATAATATTAATCTCGTTTTATATTAGTAAAATAGCTCGAACTTTTATTAACACATATTAATATGGTTTTGCATTTGTCTTGAAAAAGAAATAAATCCTCAGCCGACATAGACAAACATAGTGGCAATCTTTTCCTTTTCTTTGACTAATTTTGATTCTTTTGTTTGTTTCTCAACAAAATAGGTATCAATTGCCCATGACTAACACGTCCTAATTTCCATAATTCCTGAAAGAAGGTTTGGGCAAACATTTTAATTTTCAAATAAAATTTAAGGAATGCAATGGATTATTTCCTTTCAAACGCATGCATAAATGATATGCCTATATGCTAAAAAGGAATACGGATAAATGTAGACATAAGCACATATTGAGTTTGATTATAATCTAATCAAATCATCATTAGTAAGTTCGATATGGATCATGACTTGCCACATGATCTAGTAAGTTGCCAAGTCATCAATGAGTAGCATTCTCTACCCATCAACCTCATCCATTTAAAAAAAATCATAACAAAAGAAAAGCAAAGAAAAAAATAAATATAAAAAATTTTCAAACTAATTTTGATGTGTGAACAATGATTAAAAGAATGTTTGTTCATATTTATATGGACTTCTAAATAAAAAGGTATTTTTGCTTCTTAAAAAAATGAGACTTTGCTTTTTTTTTTTTTTTTTTTTTTTTTGTAGGAGTTGTTTTGTATCTTCAATATATTTTAATCCACCATTGCTAAATTTACAAGTAAAAATGGATTTGTATTCTTGTATAAATAAATGCAAATATTAATAATGACTTTTAACAAATGGGCTAAAAACTATTATTATTGAGCCCTTTTTTTTTTTTTTGGTTGCAAATTTTACTTAGCTAATTTTAAATATATTTTTTAATTTATCTTTTTTTTTTTTTTTCTCAATTTTTAATTTTATCTTTTAAGATAGTTATCTTTACAATCTTTTTTATTTAATTATGATTTTTTAAGCTAATTAAATAGTCTATAAACTGGTCTGTGAACCGATGGGATGGCTTAGAATTATATTGGCTTGGCCCACCTTAGGCTGAGCCATCCCTAGCTGAATCTATGATTAGTAATCCAAGCTAGTTTATGTATTTATATATGAGATGCAGATCCGTTCAAGTTTAGTATCTGGTTTTGTATTTTCTAAATAATTTTTATATGATATAGCTGGATGTCTTAAAATATTTACAGTATATCTAGTGATCCAAATCGAAATTGTATCCCGAAAGATATTTATCTAAGTATAGTGATAGAATGTTCAAACTCTTAACATGCTACTATTTTCTTTTATAAATAACTTTTAAAGTAATAAGTCTTTCTTTTAAAAAGCTTTTATTTTTATTTTTTCAGTCATCCCTTACTTAAAAATTTAGAAGGCCAAGCGTTTGCGCCCAAACAAAAGTTAATGGGTTATGTTAACAATCATCCCTTGCTTTAGTATGCTAAAATATTGTCTAGTTGCATAACATAAAACATAAAAGTTCGGTATTGTTACTGTAATATACAAGTAAATAAATCATAAAGAAGGGTAAAAAGGTAATTTCAAATTATTCTAAAAGGTATTTTTGTCCTTGAACAGATAGATTTAAGCTCGACAAAGAGGTACCTGAAAAATTGGACGAAAGGGCTTAAGCTGACATTTAGGCCGCCAGCTTGGAAATAAAGGCCGCCGGCCTATATGTGAAAACCACCGACGAACAGCTCTTGGATCTTTTGTGGAAATTGTGAAAGCTGGCACATAGGTTACCAACGTAAGTACGTAGGCCACCGACGTTAGATTAAACACCGCAGCATAAGTGCCAGTTTTTTCTGCCCAAAATCCTTTATACAAATAGAACTTTAGAGTTTCTGTTTCTCATATGTCCTTTTCACCTTTGCCGTTCATAGAGCATTTTTAGAGTTCTTAAGTATTCTTGGAAGAGAGAATCACGTGGAGATCGGATTTGGATCAAAAGCTAGAAATTCCACCTTCATTTATCAAGATTTTCATATATCGATTCGATTCCTTAAGGTTTATGCTTGGATTTTGAAGGAGTTCATTGGAGGAAAAACCTAGTTTCATCAAGATATGATCTTTTGGAGAATCAATTGAAGATTTTAAATTGAATCGAGTAAGTATTATCATTCTTATATCATAGATTTGATATGTAAAGATATATATTAGATGAATCGTGCTAGTTCTTATGGATTTTCCAATCTAGGGTTTTAGAGAAGCCATGATTTTTTGGGTTCTGATCTGATTTTTGGTTGAAGAAATCTGAGTTTAGATTCTGAAGGAAATCTAAGGTAAGTTTTATTCCATTAATTCATAAGTTTAATGAAGAATGATTTCATTTAGTGATTTACTGTTTTTTCTGGATTTACACAAATAGGGTTTTGTGGAGATTTGGGTTTTTTGGGGAATTGATCGAATAGATTCTGCAGTTGTGATTTCTTGAGAGGTTAGGGTTTTAGATGATTTTGGAGAATTGGATAATTAAGGTTTTGATATAATGATTTATATCTTGTTATTGTTATATGTTATATGTTATATTCAGGAGATTTAGAGATTTCTTGTTGTTTTTAAGAATTTGTGGATTTTGAGATATTGTTCCTAGAATTCGAAAAGATACGACATTTCCTTGTTTGCTATATTTACTTATAGGTTTAGTTTTCTGATTGTTGCCTATAGGAACAGATATATAAATGAACTAAATTTTATTTGGCTTAATTTGTTTTTCAAGATGTCTTTGGCTTTGACTAGTAAAGACCTGACAGACAATGATATTGGTGAGGCATCCTGATGATCCTTGTGTGTCGTTGTCCCTAGTGGAGTTGCACTTGGAGATGATTCCGGTAGATATAGGTTTATTGGCAGCATGGTCGCGGGTGTTTGGAGAGTACCCATTCACCAATATATGTTTATAATTATATTTATTTTTGATATCTGGTTATTTTTCAGGCGTCTGAGTTACTCTAAGTTTGGGATCAGAGATTTATGATTCTGAACTGTGTTGTTTTGCAGGCTTAATAAAGATAATAATCCTATTGTTTGCATTTACTTAGTTGCATGTATATATACATGTTGTTTGTGCATTTGTATTTTGTTTGTGGACTGGCGTATTAAGCGTTTTCACTCATTCCTTTCTTTTTCAGGTACATGTGATGGAGATATTGTTTATGACTTATCTGGTTATGACTTGTATTTTGATCATGGAGATGGCGATAGCGGACTTGACTACACTGCTAAGGAATAGGATGTTATACAATGAGTTATTGAAGAATTTTGAAACAATATTTTGATTATTTATCTTTTGAGGATTTGAAGTATTGGTTTTTATGTAATAGTTTATTAAACAAGATTATATAATTTTAGTTGAAAGTTAGATCTTTTCTGGATTATTGTTGGCTTTGGTTTTGCCAACTCGAGTTTAATTTATATTACAGGTTTTACAGGTTGGTACCGTCTAGAGTACCCCAAATTGTGAGTTCATGGAGATTTTTATATATTTATATTTCGTGGAATTTAGATTTAAAGCCTTTGCATGTCTCTTTTAAAAGAGGGACATGTGGCGGTTTGTAATACTTTAATTTAGGGCGTTACAGTTACTTACTTTGGTATGATTATGTGGAGACATAACTATCATATATATAGAGAGAATGAAGTTCATATATAACTATTTATTTATTATTTATTTAGATATCCATGATACAAGTGAGGTCTATACTTGTCTTAAATGCTTATATAATTAGTGCTAGCATGTAATCTTATGCTATAAATATGTATATATATATATATATATACAAGTATATAATTAACTTTAAAGATATTTCATTTTTGTAATTTTCTTTTATCCTTCTTTTTACTTTAAAACCCATATGCTCGATAATTATTATACTTTTTTTGGCTATAAAAAAGAAATCTACACAATTTTTTAATTTTTACTATTTAGAATTTACTATACTGGACGTCCGTCCTTTTCCACTCTGCCACAGAATCCGATTATATATCTTTATTGAAGCAGAATGAGGGGTTGTCGACGTAGGATAAACCTTTTATAAAATCCACTCTTTTCCGTATATTCAATTTCGCATTTCCCTTGCGCCATGGTACCCTAGAAGAATGCTCTGAGTTATCACTACTGCTTAACCCTCTATTAATTAATAATCGTTGTCATGGAATTATTAATAAATTGTAAAATATATTATATATTAGTTATTGACATTTAATTTCATACACAAAACGCAAAAAGAAGAATATATTTGGCATTTATTCTAGTCCAAGATGAGTCTCATATCTTTTAGCCAATTTTTGACAAAACAAAAGCTTCGAGCTGTTGAGACGACGCAGCTCGCCTTTTATTAGGCGATTTGTTTACCTAAGAAGATGAAAAAAAATCACTTGATTAGACGAAATGTCCACGAGTGTAATTTAACCAAATAATTATATGCTTTTTCAATCACAAATGATGATAGTGCATTTTCTAGTAGTTCTTATTTATTCAACTTTCATGGCTGACTCCGAATATTGTCGCACATATGTAACAATCAATGTGACGAATCTTTCAAACAACGATGTATAATACGATGAATCTATGTTTTCATCAAACAAAGCCACAAGGCACAATTGAAGTTTCCTTGGCAACGTGGAGAATCAGAAATCCCCAGGTCACAGATGTGTTGTCATCTGAGGGTGTGGGGGAAATCCAAGATGCTGGACTTGCACAAAAAAACTTGATGCCATGCAACAGGAGGAATCCGCTTTCTGGATAAAATTTTAGGATACTTATGTATTACATTGGCATGCAAAGTTGACCTTGTACATTGCACCGTATATATTATAATACCAATTTCGCCTATTCAATCTCTTTCAGGTTAAAGAGTACGATTCATCGTATCCGTCTTGTTTATTTTATTATATTATTACAAGAACATTGAACATAAGAGCAACCTAAATGTTTTCCTAATAAACTTTGTTCATGAATTACGGAAATCAGGTTGTGTCGTGCGTCGGCAGTTCCGAGTTGATCAACTTTGTCTATATAAACGGACAAAAGTGAAACAAACCAGACAACGAAAAGGATCCGCCCAAGGATTTCTTGTTTTTCCCTTTGACAGACAAGATATGTGGACTAGATATATAATATTTTGTAGATTTTGTATGGCTGCAAACCAACATAATCGAATAAGTTTTTGAAATCCACTTCATTTAAAAGATTATCAAACTCATTTAAAGTTTTTATTTAAATTTAAATTATACTAATTTACAAATTAAGCATGAGCCGAAAGTAAGCTTAAATAACTCACAAAATAACTCAACTTGTATTAAATAAAAAAAAATTAATATACAAGATAGAAAAGAATATAAGATATATAGAAAAATGGATACTAAGTAAAATTTAAGTTAAGTATATATATAATGTAGAAATTAGTTTTTCTTTTTTTTTTTTTAATATACATAACTTATAATATATAATACAAAATTCATAGGCCATTTACAAGCCATTTGCAAGTTTGGATAGAGATAGAATTCAGCTCACTTGGATAAACATGTTTTATTTTAAATTCATGCCATACTTGTTTATTAGAATCCATAGGAGCTGTCTGGATTATCTGAGTTTTATCTGTATTATTGTAGCTGTATCAGATCTGCATCTGTAATTTATATATATATATATTATATATATATTGTATTTGTTTCATAATTATCAGTTTTTCATTGATATCTGTTTTTTTATAAATGCCAATTTGAAAATGATAAAAAATATATAACCAAATATGATGAAACAAATAGGCCAAGCCGAGCAGGACTTTAAGCAAACCAAATTCGAATTACTCATGAGCAATTTATCTCATCTATTGCTTTCACAAAGATTCAGCATCAATTCTAAAAGTAAAGAGGACATTTTATTCTTTTTCAAGTGGTAAATTAAACCAGTATATAGAAAGGGAATGGTCGGTTCTCTTATTATTGAATAAAAGCACAAATAACAACGAGAGAGAAAACACATGTACTTAATCTTTCAAACAAGAAATTAACCCTCTTTTTGGAGCGATTATGACCATGGATTTATTACTTGTTTTTAAGGTCCAGCATTACAATAAATTACTATCCATGTTAAAGAATAGCAAATACCGCGTAAAAAATATTGATGCATGTACACAGTTATTTCTTTGGCGTAGTGTGTGTAAATACCCATTTGACATTTTATAGGGAAACTATATGTCCGTTATAAAAGATTCATTGAACAATTATTAGAGAAATATGATTTATTGCAGAGACTAAGAATTCGTGCAAAATCACTTTTTTTTTAATAATTTTTCACAAGAAGAAATCGTTTACAATAACTTAGGATTACAATTTAAAACTATGGGTCATCATGATCCTATCAATGCAACCACTTAATCAATTATCTAATTGTTAAAATAAATATAGTAATTTGAATATTAACTATTTTTTAGTATGTTGAACATGATTAACTAATATAAGCCACTAAATAATTGGTGAGATTGATCCTATTAAAATTAATAATAAAATCGTAGGGTTTCAGATGGACATTTGAAATTAAATAATAAATAACTATATATATAAATAAAACAATTTCTACAAAGATTGGGTCCTATGTAAAGTCACATGACGTAGGGACCCTCTCGCTCTTCGTACTATATGCGTCCAATCTTGTACCATTACTTTCTCCCACGGCCATGTCTCAAGAAATTAATGCATCATCTCGCATGTTTAACACTTGTGAAGAAGTTACAGTGTTCATAGTTGGATTTTATAAAAGCGGTCATTCATGATAAGTCGATTCAGAAATGGCAGATCAAAAGTGGTAAGTTTATCCATAAGTCGACATGGATGCAATAAGGTGGCCATGTTTCTCCACATGAGGCCTTTTGCAGTTTTGCTGGAACCCCCTCGGCCCCTGCAGTAAATTAAAAAAGTACAACGAACTTGTTACGTTAAATGAGTAGTAGAGTCAATATATTTTAACAATGTTGTAAAGATGGGTAACTTTAGTTCTTTATTTATTTATTTTCTTTTTCATCCTTAGAGAATTCTTCATTTTAGCATTAATTAAAATTTTCAATCAATAGACTGATCTGCAAGGTGAATATCACAAACAATCATTTTACAACATAGTAAAACTAAAATAAAACGAAAAAATAATTAAAAAGATCAACATTAATGGAGACCGAAGAAAAGATACACTAAAAATGTTAGTGACCATGGAATAATATTCGCTTGATCTACTATCAAATTGCTTTGGTGATTAATTGATCTTGTATAAAGTGATAGATCTTACCAAAATATTTGGGATCCTATAAAATCAAACCTGCAAAAAAGACTCCATGAACATGTGCACCATTTTTAAGATTCAAATTCCACGATTTCGTTCCATCCTTTCAAAGGCAGAACCCCAACGAATCGTCTTGCAATTCAAAACACTTATTTCCTCTGAAACTTGTTTTGTATTTTAAAAACCCAGTTTCCAAGGATACTAATTAAGGATCTATACTTTTAAAAATAACATCCAGGAAGCATTATAGATTAACATTTTCAAAAACCGATAATTAGGGCATATTATATGGCTCCACCCTTACAAAATTGGTCTCGAAGGAGCATACAAATATGGATCTACACTTTTAAACTTAGTCATCAAAAAGAATAAGGGCCTACACATCCAAAAATCAAATTTAAGAACTCGGTTTTTAATAGCATGCGTTTTTCGTTATCACTACATATGAATTTAAACAGTGATTGTTGTGTGTTTGTTTAATGCACTAAAATTGGTAACCATGCATGCAGTATGGCATTACTTGTTTTTACATAGATGATTATCTCACAAAATTTTGAGAGTAATTCAGCATAGAAGAGCAGAATTTTGACATTTTATATACCGGTGGAAAAATTATGTGAGAATATATTATCTTACTTCTCTCACACGGCTAGACAAGTTTTAGTAACTCTTAACAAACTACAATCATCAAGCATTTAACATTGTAGGAGTAGTAATAGAAGATCAGTTGGGATATCTTATGAATGTGAGTGGAGAGGCACAAAGCTAGTATATAGACATCTTATGATCGCGAGTGGAGAAGCACAAGGTAGGATATAAACATCGTTACGATTTCGAAAACAAAACTATTGGTTTTGATTCTTGAAATTAAGAAATTAGAACAATCTCCCATGGTTCCTATCCAATTTCAAAACTGTGAAACTACTATTTTTTTTTCTTTCAAGTAAAAATAAAAAATGAATTTTATTTTTTAATAAAATAAATCTTAAACTCCAAACAATAATTAAGTCTAAAAGTATTAAAGCATTTAACCAATTTATTTTTAAATTAATTTACTGTGCTCATTTATTTATATACATGCATATTTGACTTTAATTCTAATTAGTAATGTGAGATTACAAAACACTCTAGATGCTAAACAGAAAACTATAGTATGAAAAATAGTCTCCTCACATTATTAAGGAAGTAGATTTTACTTTTAGAAAAAAATTTATATAAACTGAATTATATATATATATAAAGTTGTACTTATTTGTTAAGTTGTTAATAACAATATATTAAATGCTGTGAATTGATAATTTTATTGTTCATATCAAATAGTTTAAACATTAATAATTATATATTTAATATATTTTTTAATTTTTTTCTCAATTTTCTTTTTTTTTCCACTGGAACACTCGGTTCTAAGCCGAAGAACCATCTAACTGCGATCTAGTGTAGTTCTAGAACTATTTGTGGTAGTTCTAGTTCAAAATCGAACTAGGACCGTGTCTACTAGTATAGACCATGCGGCACAAGATTTAGTTGTCAAAATAACAATTGCATGAGAAATCTTAGAATTATTAAATAGCATTTATTACTTAAACCTATGAATACCACTTTAATATTGTAACTATTTTTTCCTTCAAAAATTATTTTCATTCATTAATAAAAAAACAAAAAAAAATCATATTACAATTCTATTTCGTTCTTTATTAATTGAAATACATTAAAACATCGTTCTATACATTAGAACATCATTCTATTGAGTGAAATCAACGAGCCCTAGACAAAAATTCTTCAAACGAAACAACCCATTAGGAACGAGCACGACCAAACCAAGTCTAGAAACCTCCTGATTTACTTTAAATGAATGACAACATTTTTTTTCCCTGTAATTTCAAATTTAAGGTATTTGAAACATCATAATTGACCCTTCTTTAGCAATTGTTCAAGCAAGAAATTTACAATTGTTGTGTTGAAAACCAATATTAATTATTATTCAATAATAAGTTGAGACCAGCAATAGTTGCACGAGTCACGACCACCATGAAAGGATCAGTGTCGACGTACTTAACATCAAAGTCCCAATAAATTTTATAGACTTTACTACAAGCACTTATTTATAAATGCATATCTTGTGGAGGATGACGAGCTTCATGATGAATGCTTCTACTACTCTTGGCTTGTTCTTATTTTAAAGTGTTCAAAATATATTTATAAAAGAAAATGTTAACGCTTGTATTAGAGGCAGCTGTGATAAAATTAAATAAATATTATTTTATTTTATCATTTTTTCTTATAAAGTGCTTCATCAATTTTTGAAAGTATAAAAAAAAAATTCTTTTAAATCCGTAACAACATGTTCTAATATCTATTGACGTTACAAAAATAATATGTCCTGAAAAAGTTACAATCCATTGACATTATATATTGTATTGACCAACCTTAACCAATTTTATCCATTCTTTTTTTTTTTTTTTTTTCCTAAAATAAGAGGAACATGTTACTCTTTCCTATGTCATGATCAATTCACCACTCAATTGAAAGTGTCTGCTGGTGAAGCATCAAGAGGGCAGCCACATTGCATTTGAATTATTTATTATCCTATGTTAGCTTCGGTTTTTTT
This sequence comes from Combretum micranthum, assembly GCA_024138025.1. NCBI lineage: Eukaryota > Viridiplantae > Streptophyta > Magnoliopsida > Myrtales > Combretaceae > Combretum > Combretum micranthum. The sequence goes on from JAMXBD010000347.1 coordinate 296,368, forward strand.
TTTTTTTCTTTCCTCCTTTATTAGTTATATATGATTATTCATTTATTTATCTTCTCATTTATTATTTTTTTGATCCACACACTTCTATTGCTCCACTACGAAAGAAGTGAGTTTTGGAAGGTTGGCCACCATGCGTTTCTCCACTTCCATTGGATAGATAGATGCATTCTAAGGATAAGTAGATGCAAAGAACTAGAAAAAAAGCACTATGTTTAGTCTCAAAACCTGTCATTTCATTGGAAAAACATTCCATAAATAATACATACCCCATCTCTCTCTCTCTGGATACACGTATTGTGTATCTATCAATCATATTTTTGATACATAGAATAAATGATAAATAATTTTGTAAATAACTATCATTTATGATTTATAAATATTATATATAAAAAATGATTGATACTTACATATTATATACATACGCTGCCCATTAAAACATTTCTCCACTTCATATACTTTTCTTTTATAAAGTGCGGGGATCGATGAAACAACCAAATGCAAAAAATACCTAAAAGAAATCAAAAAGAGGGCCGACTTCTGGATGGTCAAATGATAATTTATTATTGCCTTGTTCCGGCGTCTGAAATTTGAAGGGAATTGGCATCACCAACCTTTCACTACGGAGGGATTAAAAAATTGTCGCTTTAATTTCTAGTTGGTTGGTTCATTTGTGCACACAATATATATATATATATATATATATAAACTAAAGTGCTTCTGTGGCGTTTTTGGTAATCTCAGGATTTGAATTAGCATAGTAGCTGTTGGTTTAATTAAGTCGTGATAATTAATTATTTCTTTCACTTGCTAATGTTTGTGGACCAATAAAAGCCATGGGATATAGCAACGATTGTGAAAAAAATTTTAGTTTAAATTGTTCCACGATATATGATATAAATTTATAATTGAACCCTTTTTTTAAAGAAAAATTTGCCACATTAAAGCAAATAAGATTTTCGCGCCAGTCGTAGCATATTGTGTTTGAAAAACCAAGTCATGATACAAAGATACAATCATCATAAGGTTGCTATATATATATATATATATATACACTGTTTGTATAAATGAAATCTATACAAATCAAGTGTAGTACTTGTTTTGAAAAGTACCTATTTCATTAATATACATGTTAAAATTTAATTGATATTTAAATATTATGTGTCCATGTACGTAGCATGTAATATCCAATAAATCTTTTTTCATAGTTCTTAGATTTCCTCCGAAATATTCTCTTGCAATTTTTTTTAACATCAGTCTAGATTATAGTATTTTTGACATTGAGATATTTATAGGACAATAGTATCGAGAATTTTCCAGTAAAACGTATCACATTGTTTATCCTTCCCTCTTGATGCATTTTTCAAATAGACCATATCTTGAAATGTCTTAAATTTTGGTCATGCTAGTGATTTAGTGAATATGTCTACTGTCTGATCCCTACATTGCAAAACATTATCCCGCTTTTTTTATCAATTGGACTGTCATGCAAAACAATTGGTACTTTATTGCTATATGCTTCAAATTATTATGAAGCACAAGGTTTTCTTGCCATTACTATAGCTGATTTGTCGTGGCACAGTAGTGCACTTACATACTTTTTGACACTTGCCCATGTCTTGTAGTATTTTTTTAAGCCATAGTGCTGAACCTAGTTGTTGTTATAATATAACCAAACTTTAGTTGAAGATTACTTAACCATATTTTGTTCCTTTAATGCCCAGTGAAGAAGTCTTAATCTGGATTAAAAGATAGGAAAAAGCATCTTTTGGTTGCTAAACTTTGACGAAGCCCACAATTAGGTACCTAAACTTTCAAAAGGTCCAATTTTGCACCTAGTTAAACATTTCGTGCCCATTTTAGGTACTTGAACTTTTAAAAAGACCAATTACAAATTTAATTAAAATTTTCATGCCTCTTTTTATTACTCTAATCTTTAATTGTTTCTTGAAATAATTAGACAAGTGTCATGCAATGATAAGTGGGGTAATGTTTAGGGCCATGAAAAGTTTAATCAAGTATTAAATTGGACTTTTAAAAGTTCAGATATCTAATTGTCCATTTTATCAAAATTTAGGTACTAAATGGGGCTTTATCCCTATAAGATATCATTTACAAATCCAGCCCAATTGCTTTGTATGTCTCCAAATAATTATAACTTGCTTATAAGCTTATATAATATAACAAAGTGTTATGCTAGTATTAGAAAATATACTTTTTTTTTTTTTTTGGCTCAAATGTGAGCTTTGCTTAGATTTTGCATAAGTTTGGATAGTAGACTTTTAACATAATTGATATCTAGATGTGTAGTTGTTGGTCAATATGGTAGGCTTTTGATAAATCTTATAAATTTAGACACATCAATTGTTACAGTTTCGCAATTGTTCATATTAATTTTTTTCAATAGATTATTCTTATACTTCTTTTGTGAGATTTAACATTCAATAATCTTCTTAGCCAACTTTTATGTCAAATAATTCCACATTGAGCCTATGTTTGAAAAGTGGAATGCCTTCCTCATTTCTTCATTAAAATATTTGAATATTTTCTCCTTATTTCGGTATGGTAAGTAAGCTTATTGTAGCTTCATTTGAATCCCTATTGAAGTGTTTATCAATTATGCTATAGTACGCTTATAGTGCGTAGTTAAGACCATATAGTGTCTTCTTCAATTTTAAGATTTTTAAGATTTTCTCCTTTGACAAAAGCTTAGTTGAGAATATATAGTGTCTTCTCCAATTTTAAGGCTTTGTCCTTTCAAAAAAAAAAAAAAAAACCATATTGTCTTCAATAATTCCTTCCTCTTCCCTGTTTTCTTGCCTTGCACAAACCTTCTTTCTTAATTAATTCTATATATCTTGCTAAATAAAGTTATTATGTGAAGGATAACACTTCATATAATACCATGAGAACGCCACGATTTCTCCTCTCTTTTCTCCATGCATATATATACACACATCATAAATTGTTCTATCCCTTCTTTGTGGTTGGAAATTGTAAATTACTTTGAAACACCTCAAGGTTTCCATTGAAGTGCTTTGTAATGGTACTTTGCAGGCAAAACTCATTTGTGACTCAACGCTACTTCAAGGTCCTTAACTCTTAAGACTATTGAAAATTCTTAGCTCATTCCCATCACGATTCTTTTCTATATAGACCCAACTAACGATTGCCTTTTTTCAGAATTTCAAATACTATAGAGTTCAATGGAACAACTTATATAGATTTTACAAATTAATGGGATAATAATAGGCTAAGAGTTTGCAATTTTAATTTTCAATTTAGTGTCTTATCTTTAAATTTTGATAAATTAATATTTATATTTTCAAAGTATGTGCGATTTGGTGTCTCTGTCAATTAATATTTAACAAACATTTATTTTGATGAAGGAATAATTACACATACTTGGCTAAAAGATTTACCAAAATCTAAATATACGGCACCAAGCTGCAAAAAATTAAAAGTATAAGTACTTGACCTGAATTATTCTATCATCAAAATTAACATTTATCATATATTTTTAATGGAGATACCAAACCATGCATACTTTCAAAATACAAGTACTAATTTGTCAAAATTTAAAATGAGACATTAAATTGTCAAAAATTAAAAGTGCAGGCACTTGATCCATCATTATCTCCAAATTAATCTATACACCACAAGTTCAAAAAGATGTATATCTTAAGGTGATTTCAAAATACTAATCTAAATTTGAAAACCTATATCTATAACCATGATGTAAGTATCCAAGCACACACCACTTTCTATATTGTATTGTTTCAAATGGATTTTTGCCATAAAAATCCAAGAATTTGGATTCAAAATTGGTATGTAATTGATTTAAGTATAAAATAATGAATAATCATTTATCTTCTCCTTTCAACCTTTTCACTTGAGCTGCATGATCATGTACTAGTTCCATTAGCACCTAATAAGTTCCATAGGAGTAAAGAATATCAACCCAACAACATCTTTATTTCAATTCCAATTTCTTATTCCAATTTGAATTATAAATTAATAGGCTAGTATTGGCTTATCCATATGGTTACATACTCTTCACATAGAGTAAGATTTCATATCTTATACAGCATTTACCCACTTACCTCAAATTATAGAATACAAAACATTTTTAATTCCTTTTCCCATCCTTATAATATACTATTGATGAAAAAGGTGAAAAAGATGTAACTTTTGCAATGGTTAAGACCATATCTCCATGTATTCTTGACAGGTCTATAATATCATTACAATATGATCTTTTTTTCCCTTAATTTTGATTATTATTTAACAATGATAATATTTTAAAAAATAAATTGGAAGAATTTAGAGGATCTAATCTCAACTTAAAAATGGATCCTCTAAAATTATTTTCTCTCAATTTTTTCATAATATATCTTAAAATACTTATGATGCATGAATGATTTGGCATTTTAAGAAAGATGAAAATTTCATAATAATCCTATAAAATATTTCAAAGATATAAATAATTTTAGTTATTGACTTATAAGATGAGAAAAAATTAAAAAGTAAAAAAAATCTCAATGGACACAAATAAACATCCCCGCATATCAGGTTTGAACCAAGAATCATTGAGACTTAACTCAGTGGGTTGTTATACCTGACCCATTAGGTCGCATCTGACGACCCATGGTTGGACTAGTATGGATCTAAGTGTCTTGGCCAATTTGACTTACCAGGCTTGTAGTCCCATGTAGATCCAAATGGGTAAAAAAATAATAATATATGAATTATTTATTATAAAAATAAGAAATAAAAGCAATCATAAAATATAAAGTAATAGAAAAAGTTTTAAAGTTATATAAAATGGTACTTAATGTTTAGACTATTTTCAATGTAAATATGGATAGTTCAATGTCCATGTGTTTTTTACAACAATACAGAAAATAAACACAATTAAAATAGTACATCTGATTACTTTAAATATAATTACGTTTCACCAAGTGAACGATCTCACTTACAAATAATGCAGGATTTCTTTTCTATCATAACCTCTTTTAGAGTATTACTATAATCCCGTATCACTAATATTTTAATTTAAATGGGATGTGTTTGTGTATAAATAAATACACATCCTTAATAATTTTACATAAAAGTAGGTTAAAGATTATAATTTTCTTCAGCCCAATTTCCATTATAAGTTGTATTATATGAATTAGCTCTAGTTTCCTAATATATATAAGAAAAAAAATTTATCTAGTTAGAACCCACACCGGACTTGGCTTGGACCATTATGAGTTCACGGTCCAAGACCTGCCCCATCGTAGGCCAGGATAGTTCCAGATCCTTTAATTTAAGCCCCAAACCCGATGAGTCCGCGCTGGGTCTAAACCTGGCTTGGCCGTCAGGGATGTCTGGATACAAATCCCATTTCCTCTTTTACTTTTTTCGTTGTTTGACGCTAACACACGCACGGCAACGGGAACTTCATTTTACTCCTATATCCATTACGTAATTATATTAAGATGAATTGTCCTTTTTAATAATAATGTAGACTGTCCCCATGTTCAAATTCCCTTGTCTTATCTCTTTATTTTATTTTGATCCTCAAGGCAGCTGCATAGACTAGCCATCGATATATGTGCTGTCATTGAGCTCCATCACCCTATTTCATCATGCCTCTAATTTATATTTAAGTCATGCTCTCAAAGCTTTAATTTACCATATAATTAGCCATTCAAGCAGAATTCCAAGATATTCTATGACCATCTATTTTCATTATATGCAGGGTTAATGTTATGAATAGTACCTGAATTTTGATAAAATATGTAATTAGATACTTGAACTTTAAAATTTATCAACTTTAAAATTGATCAATTTAGAACCTGAAAGAACTTTTCATGCATACCAATAATACATGTATTAAGTTATTCTAAGTACTAAATTGATCATTTAAAAAAAATTCAAGTACTAATTTAATCAATTTCAAAGTTCAAGTAACTAATTACATATTTTATCTAAGTTCAGGTACCATTTTTGATCTTATCCTTTTTATATAATTAGATATTCAAGCATAATTTCACTCATATTTTATTAACGTTTGTAGAAGGTCATTTCGATAATTAAACTTTTGGTCCAATTTACTGCAATGGATCGGTCTTCTAGGCTAGTCACAGCCCTATTCCATCATGCCTCTAATTTATATTTAAGTCATGCTCTCAAAGCTTTAATTTAGCAGCTGGCCCTGACCGTTCTTGAGCTTCCTGAGTGTCACCCCACTCTGGCAGAACATCTATTGGGCATTTGTCGTAACCAACGTTAACCCACGTATGTCTTAAACACACCGTTCATGTTCTCAAATGAGAGAAAAAACGAAAAGAACCAGACATAATCCACAACATTAATAGCCCTCCCCTCGTATTGCGTTCGGTCTAACGACTTCACTGATTTCTTGTATGGAACGAAGAGACTAAAGTTATCGATTGGTGAGTCCCCAAAGGGCACGACATTGTATCACTCGGAGTCATTGGCTGGTCATTGAATTCGAGTCAATACCACGCTCATTCATATTATAATAAGAAAAATATTAATGGGTTCGAATACTTGTTATATAGTACTAAATAATGAATAATTTTATTTTTTTTTTATGTACTTAATGTTTTTCATAAAATATATGGGTATAAACAATATAGGATATTATGATATTATGTTTGGTTAAATGGAATGAAATTAATTTATTCTTACAAAATATTCATTCTTTATTTGGTTTGTGAAAAAATTTATCAAAAAATTGTCCATTTTATGTAATGGATAAGGATTTTCTATTCTTTCTCTTTACTGGAAGAACGGTTATTCCTAAAAAAAATTATATTTTATTCTAAAATATCCTTAACTATAAAATAAAAAATTACTATTTATTTCCAATCTCATTACACTTTAGTAAACCAAACGCACGGTGATAGTATTAGGAAAAGATTTATTTCACAACTTTTGATTACGAAAACTTTAGATTTATTGGGTGACACATAGGACATTAAACTATTTTGGTGTGTGAACATACAAACTATATTTCGCAGGCTTATCTAGACTTGTTGTACGCCTTCGTACATGAGTGAAACATATTGCAAAGGAAACTTTCGCACACATTTGACGAGTATAGGGGGATCCAACCGGTGTTATTGACCCATTCGACCCAATAAATACTCTATAATGTATTATTTTATAGGATTTATGGATTTTATGCTAAACTTTATAGAGTTTTGGAATAAATATAAAGTCTATTGGGAACCCAAACTCATTAAGAGAAAAACTTTATTAAATTTTTTTATCAATTAGTAAAATTAAAAGTCAAACTAATTTTAAGTTTATATATTTTAGGTACTAATTCAATTTAATAAATAGTATATACATTTTAAATGTGTAGTTGAATTTTATAGATGGTATATGCATTTTTATGTCTATAGATCATTCATTTTTAATAATTTGACTCTAAGTAATAATAGTGACTTATAGCAATGTAACTATGTTAAGCTAATGGAGAATAAAAAAAATAAATTTGGAAGGACTTATTCTATACACAAATATTAATAGAGATAAATTTTTCATGAGTAATCAAGAAAAAAAAGTATTGGTATGTATATTAAGAAAAAAAAAGGTTTTTTCTTTGAAAAAATAACTTTAAACATAAATAGTTGTAATTGAAACAATACTAGGTCTATTGGGTTTAGGTTCGAGTATATTATAGTGTCTAATGGATAGGTTTTTGTATTTATAGACAAAAGCCCTATAACTCTAAGGTTGGGATGAGTTTTAAGAACCCTTTAGGGTATTGGGTTTAGGTTTAGGTTTTCTAAAATTTGTCTCAAACCCGTCTCGGTTGCATCTCTATTGACTCATTCACTCTGTCATAAGTAATAGAGGTGAAATTGAATTATAATTGAACGGAATTATAATAGGATTGTAATAGTTATTTCAATGTTCACTTGGTTTAAATAATAAAACAAATAACTATTGAATAAAAGGTAAAATATTAATAATACTCATTATCTTTATTATAGGAAAAAAATTGTATAGGTGATATCTTTAAGATAGGGGTATTTGTGATAAAGTTAAAAAATAAACATTCATGGGTGTGAAGATATGAATTGATATTCATTATTTTATATAATAATAATTCATTATGAATCACTATTTTCCCTCAATATAATATTTTAATAGCAATTTTACGTATAATAAGAAAGGAATGAATATCTATTTACTTTAAGTAAACGGATTGTATAAGTATGCAAGGGTAAAGTTTCTCTAAAGAATTCAAGTTGAAATTCCATCTTTCCATTTAATTCTATTAATGCTAGCATAAAGTGACATGCTAGGGCATAGGGCTAAAAGATAAATGATAAAATAAAAGCATGGCAAAGGAAGGGTGCTTTACATATTTATCAATATTAATTACCAACTTATTAAGGAGACTATCTAGCCAACTATCAAACCATTATAATAAATATAAATGTGATATAATCATAGTTAGGTATGAATCTCAGTCGCTAAACAACCCATGGAATCGATTGTTTTGCAAAAATAACAAGTCTATAGAATTTTCCTAGTAGTATGCACACTTATGGATACTTAAAAAAGTGTAATTGACTCGATTAAACTTTATATTGAGGTTTCTAAGTCAACAATGGCTTTGTGTATTCTAATCTAACAGCATTAATCTTAGTTTTCCAAATAAGATGTATGAGGTTTAAATCCTCCTTCTCATGCTGTAAGAAATGTTGTAAGGGTAGCAGTTAAATCTTAGGGGATAATGCGTAATTTTACTTATGGTTTAAGAAATTATTTACAAACATGTTATATTTAAAAGTTTACAGGATTACAACACCCTATAAAGACATAATATTGGAGTACTTATGACTCTAGGCAAACAAAAGATAGGCAATGTAGGGGTCTGCATATCTTTCCGCTAATCGGGGGTTGATGGCCTCTAGTACCACCGCCATAAAAAAAAAAAAAAGTAAACAAGCTTTTTTTTTTTTTTTGTGAAGCTATCCATTGAATCTAGCTATTAACGAGCACTATTTATTGTAACGTTTTATGCAAGCGCCCATAGACCACTCATACCGAATACTTACCAAGCTTACCATACCTCCTTCAATGGTAATCAAGCTTACAACTCAATCCACAGTTGCCACTTGCTCGATTAAGCCACGAATCAACAAGCAATATGCAATTAATCAACAAAGTTTAAGTATTAGCTTGGTTTTAATTTTTATTCTAGTAACCAACACACAATTATTGTCTACATGTACCTAAAGTCGCTTTTGACATCCAAAAGTCTAACGAAGATTAATAAGCTATTTCATATTCATATCATCATACCAATACTTAGCATTCTCATAATTATCATCAAATTCTATTAATTGTCATTTTTAATTTAAGGGTTGTCTAGTTATGATAGTCATGAATTGTTTTGATAGAATTTAACCGAATTTCAAAATTTATCTCATGGATAAGCATATAATTTATGTTTCTAAGTCACAATTCTTATTAGCCAAGTTGACTAGTTTATTATATATAGGTTAGGATAGGCTATGGGTTCAAGTTAACTAATCATTAGTGAGCTGTATTCTTATGGGTATGATTTTTTTCTCTTCTAAGAAAAAATTTCCATAGTCTACCAATTAAGTCATAAGTCTTAATATCATGTTTTAATTATTAGGTACAATTATGATGTATCTAGCTAGAGATCCCATCGTTATTTAACTTATTAATATAATTATATCCATGTTAATATGAAGAGTTCAAAATAAGGTAGCATGCTAGAACTGATCATGAACATCATATTTATGTCATATGGAATTATTAAGGTTAAGCTATATGGGATTACAATTGCTTACACAATATGATAATGTGAAACACGCCATGACATGATTAAAAACACAATTACAAAGATAAAATCAGAGACACGACATGAAATATCCCAAATAAATGTTACAATAATGATGATGATGATGATGATGATGCAAATAGAAAATAATAAATTAATTCGTAGTAATAAAAAAATAAATAAATAATTTAAACAAGTATAATGAGGATGAAATATCTTGAAAATTTATGTTGCAAGAGTAATATCAATAACAAAGATAATAATATTAATAGACAATAAAAAATCATATTGGAATAAAAATATATATAGTAATCAATAATGATAATAATAATGTTCACTAAATATGATAAAGAATTATCAAAAACAAATGAAATAATGAAACAATTAGAAATTTAGTAAAATTAAATAAATAAAAGGAGGATAATAATTAATATGCATCACATGTCACAAAACAAGAAATGGTAAAATAGACAATTTAAGTTGTAGCTAACTTAATCAATACAAGACATAAGGACATAGACATAATTTCCATCTCAAACGTATAAATTATACATTTAAAGAATCTTACCCTTATGTAAAAGTCTTAGTTTCCTCTTTCCTCTCATTATTCACATGACAAGACTTCATGAAGAGGTCATTCTCTCAAACTTTCTCAAATCTTCATTAGAAAGAAAACTCAATTTCACTCTATCTCTTTTAGGATTAAAAGGCTTATACAAGAAGATTTAAGAGAAAAAAGGTAAAAATAACATCCTAATCTCATTAATCGTTATATCAATAATACAAATACGAAAATTAATCTTAGGATAATCAAGGATAAAGAAAAAAAGGAGTAGTTGAGAAGCTTCTTCAACAAGCAAGCCTTGAATGGTACTAGTATTTTTTTATTGTGTTTTTCTTTATTATTGATAAGTAATCCTATCTTTAAATTCTTGATATTGATTATGTGATCAATGATTTAATGTTAAAATCATATATTATATTATTAGATCAATAGATTTAGGAATGGATGATGAATGATTATAGTTTATGTTTTTGATTTATGTATTGGAAATTTAGAAAACTATTGTAGATGATAATGATTTGATTCATGAGTCATGATTTGATTTGTAATTATAGATATAAGGATAAACTTAGTAAAATAACATCAAATAAATATGCTAATGATGATTTAGGATCAATGATTGAATGATATAATCAAATATTATATTTATAGGTCTATGGATTTATGTTTTGGTGATGAATGATTATGGATGTTTATGTTAATAAATGTTGGAAAAGATGTAAAATTTATATATAATATCAAATTAATTCATTTTTGGATGAAACTTTTAAGAATAGTAGTTAATGTGTCTATATGTAAACTATAAATTTTCGAGATTTTTGAAATACATTTACTATTTGAAAAAAACATATATTATAAAATAGCAAAAATAGAGCAAAACAAAGTTTGAACAACATAGTGGCAATAATATATAGAGATGAAGTAGTGACTTTTTCTTCTCCTTTTGTGGTGAGAGTTTAATTTTAAAATTTTAAGAAGTCTATTTTAATATGATATAAATAATCGACCAAGAATCTGTCGAGAACATCTTCAATTTGCTTGAAAAAGTTAATCGTTGCTATTTGTGTTTTGTTTTGGACATATTAGGATTAATCAAATTTAAAATCATAACTACTTAATTAGTTTTGGTCAATTGAATTAATGATCATCTAAATTGGTGTATTAGGTGGTTTAAATAAAAATTTGGGCTCAAGAACACATGTAAAAGTTATTGAACCGATTGATTAAAGTTAAGTTGAGCACTAGTATTCTATAGAAAGTGAAATATTAAAATTAAAAAGAAATTAATTCTAATCAAATAAATATGAAATAATTGTAAATAGTATATTTTCATATTAAAATATGGATTTTAAGATGAGTAATTAATTATTTTGATTTTATGAAATTATTTAATAAAATAGATATAAATAATTACTGATAAGTTAATAACAATCTATTAGGAAACTAGTTTAGGTTCTTTGATACGCTTAAGGGTAAAGTTGAGATATTAATAATATGAATGAACTAAATATATCTTAAATGATTTATTCTACTTCATAAAAGTTTATTTGATTAGTTATAAGATATATTATTATGAATATCACCTTAACGAATTAACTACTATAAATAAGTTAAGATGGTTAAAATAAGTAATTAATGAACTTTAATATATAGAATGATTTAAGATTAAAATTTACTTTAGAACTTGATATTGATCTAAGAATAACATTTTAAGAAAAGAATTAAGTGAAATCCCAAACTAGAAAAATGTAATATATATATATATATATATAAGCAACTTGAGACTTTAGTAATAAGTAATCTAATAAGGATAAATGATTAAATTAGTAACTTTGAACTTATTTGAAATAATTCTTCATACAAATTCTTGTCTTTTGCATTTCCTATCATCTATATTGTGGCGGGATTTCTATTTGTTTATAGGTACGTAGTGACTTAGGTGTTGTTTGCTAGGATAAGCATCCTAAAATGAATTAATACTTAAATATAACATAATCAATTGCTTGAGTATGCTTCTGTTGTTTTTGAGATCCAGTCTGGGCAGCAACAGTCTTGCATGGTGATGTTAGTATGTTAGTTAGACACTTAGGCCACAATGCGTGGCTCGACAGTAATTGATAAGGCAAATGATAGCAAGATAATATCTACCTAAATCAAAGAGAAGTAATATAGTTTGGCTCACAACTATGAGCACCGATTGAGTCGCATTATATTATGGATTATGATAGGTAGAGATAAGGCACGGTTGTAACTCCCAGTCAATGCGACTTATTTGATATAGAGTTAGGAGATATATCGTATCTAAGCTGTCTATATTAACCTCCTGAGTTGTTGTTGCTACTCAGGACCCTCATGTTCCCTGGCGTGTTGTCAAAGTGTGAGTGCTTCACAGTTGATTTGCTCTACCCAACATAAAGATATAAATTGATGGTTGTTACATGTGCATTAGCATAAGAACATGTGATCATATCGTGTGTGCTTGTGTTGTTGTTGTACTAAGCATCGGCTCATTCATTTCTTTTTCAAATGATGATAATGATGCAAATATGGACGTTTTGACTACTTGGGTTATAGGTTAAATGTTGGTGAGAGATTGGACAAGGTGGATGCTTAGATGTGTTGGATATTGTTTTATTATTAATATGAGTGTTTAATATTTGCATTGTGAGATTTTAGATGTAATATTGAGAGATTATTTATTGCTACTTATGAAATTTAAATAAAGTTTTATTAATTTAAAATTGGTTAGAAACTCACTTAGTTAATAGTAACATTTGCATATAATGCTTAAGTATTATACACAGCGGAACTATTGGCACTTTGGACTCTATTTGGAGCGTGAGACAACATAAAAACACAATTATTTGTGTGATCTATAATCAATTTTATGTACTTTTGACAGTGACACATATTGGACAACAAATAAAGACACGAACCTAACCTGTTACCATGAATTGCTGGCGCTACATGTTTCCTTGTACATATAGGTTATCTATTAAGTTATATTTAAGGTTTATGCACTTATTAAATCTTTTTTTTTTCAGAGCTTAATCATATTTACATAATATACATATTATTTTATTTTCCATTTCATTCATGTCATATCACCAATTCATTATTCAAATATATAACATAATAGATTCTCTCAACCAATGAAACTAAATTCATAAAATAAATATGGCATAACCACATACTATGTTATAATATACATATATACATACAATTCAATGAGGTCTTTATATTTATTTGAAATCTAGAAGTTTTCTCATGTTCTGCTCATTTTAATATGCAAATAAAGTAGAGGTAGTTTTACACGTAAACATTACCAAACATCGCATACATGTCAATTAGCATCTCTATGGCCTAATGCATATATTCTACCAAGATTATAAAATTAAGACAACATAATTACTCTACACATGCATTTCGTTCATGCCCTAAATACCATATATTTCCATTGTTCCCACGATCATTTTGCTAGATCCATTACTATCAATCTCAATTGTCATAGATATACTATTTCGAACCTCAAACCAAGTTATAATCTACTATTTCCATCATCATCGATGATCTATGTGGTTTGAAGATCGTAGAGATTAAGCAAATATTATTTTTTGTAGTTTTTAGAATAAGCAGATTTTTTATGCATTTGTTACTTTTGTGTTTTGCCTTTTTTCCATCCCTTACATGAGATTTTGTTACTCCTTTTATGGGATCTAGTCTACTCACTAATTAATTAGGTTTTATTCCCTAAGGAAAATTTTTATCTTCTATATATATGTAAGACAATTTGACCATAGAAGAGATATGCTTATTTACATAGTTAGGTCATTGTACCCCCAAACTCTTCTTTTGTCGTTTATTTTGTATTGATCATTGTAATCGATGTAATTTTTTTCTAGTGAATAGAATTCATTTTGACTAGCAAAGAAGAAAAGGCCTTAAAAACATATAAAATTCCCCAATTGTTCAATCATTAGCTTCAAACTATCTAATTCCTCATTTAACCTAATTTACCACAATTGTGTCAAAGTCCTTTATAGAGTCTACCAAAATGGCTCATATTGAGTAGTAATGCCTCCAAGTTATTACAACATATTCATGTGTCATGGAATTCGCAACATAATTACTTTCGACACATTTATGTTGCTAATTTTATAAATTAATGCCATTAAAACTATCAAACCATTCAATCCCATTCTTTAACACCCAATTCACATTATACCAATCAAATACACTTGTCAAATAAAATTTCTAGAACATGGTATAGTATAATTTCATCAATCTTAACCATATAAATCACTCTTCATACTCAAATTAACTCAAACCAAAATCTAATCAACTTCTATTGCCTATTTCACTTGTAATTAAATAGATGACCTCATAAGTTAAGTTCATAATATCAAATCAACATTAAAACACACAAAATCCAACTCAAACACACTTCACACAACACCCAATCACATTCATGCCATGCACGGATACCATTTCAACATATCATCTAACACTTATTAATTTATACTAGCTAAACAAAGCATATAGCCTTACTTAACCTAAAGGAATCTTCTTAGACCACTTCTTTTGTTGCATGCCTAACTCCAAGAACACTTGGTAATTTCCTTGAATTTCAACCTCAATAAAGAATAACCATATCGCTAGACTACATTAGGAACCTAAATATGCACTTAAAACACTAATTACTCACCATTTCTGCTTATAATCAAATAAGTGCAATAATAAATCCCTTCGATATTTCCTAATTCCTCTTCATTTCTAGAAAAAAATAAAAAGAAAGGAAAGAATTAGGTTAATCCCATGTTAACTAAGTAATTGGAGCATAACTAATGATTAAGGTTAAAGGTTTTTGAGGCTTATCTACTAAGCTCCATTGGAGAGAGTTTTTGAACGTGTAAAAGGAAGAAGAAAATAACAATATTATGAGTAAGAGAGAGAAGAAAAAGTAGATGGCAGAGTTCAAGGATAAGGGTTATCATGTTTTTCATGAGGTTGTGACAAGTGACATAATCTAAAAAGCCCATTGCTTCTTATTCATGTCAATTTGACTAGTGTATGAATCATTTCACCACTTTTACAATATAAAATATTTAACGTAGTTGCCTAATATTTTGTCAATTTTTCTATGTATATGTAACTAGTGCATTCATTTATCTAACAATCCCCCAACAATTGGATCACATGTTTTTCGATAACAATATTTTTCAAAAAGGCATATATTATGAACTTAATAATATAACTTTAAACAATGTCATAAAATCACCTAGCTAAACTTTGAAAAATTGGTAGATAATCCCCAAATGTTGAAAATAACTCCCTAAATTTTAATGGAATAAAGGCAATGAGAGTACATATACTATCATTTTTTGGCAATTTGGTGCCTAATGTTTAATTTTGAGCAAAAAAGTACATGTACTTTCAAACTAATGGCATTTTAATGCCTACGTACTCTTAGCATGTAATGGAAAAATCAAACATTGGACACCAAAATGCTATTATTTTGAAAGTATGAATGTTTGTTTGCCCAAAATCAAACATTATCACCAAATTGCCATAAAATGATAGTATAAGCACTCCCCTTGCCTTTGTCCCAACTTTAACTATAGTGACATCCTCATAAACTTGGATCATAGCATGCTTTTATCAAACTAAAAGCATCAAATGTCTTTATATTGTTAATTTATCAATGCTTAATGTGGCTGTTTGTAAAGATTAAAAGTTTACAAATATGTTTACACTTAGGTCAAATTTTAAGTGGGCGATTTGCAATTTTTCTATAAATTATATAAGGGAAAATTGTGAAAAATCCCTTAAATTTTGACCTAAGTATGAATACACCTTTAAACATTTAGGTACTACAAACCACTCTCTTAATCTTTGATTAACTGGCAATTGACCCCTAAAAGTTGAAAATAACTCTCAAACTTAGTACACAAAAGCATCCCTTTAACTTAACAAAGTGTGTTTTAACACCTCTTAAATTTCGATATTAGCCTAAACTTTGACTTTAGAATGAAAACATTTCTCGAACTTATCAAAGTATGTTTTAACACACCTTCCCAACCACCAGCCTCACCCCAATCTACCCTAATTCTTTATTTTTGTATGTTTACTCTAATATCAATTATCTTGTCAATTCATCAAAGCATTTCAATAAAGTGAGTGAATAACTCGATCAACCGAGTAGGGTCTAATAGGTATTAAGAGTCACGAAATAGGACATGGGTATAGGGATGTAACCGGATGGGTTGTTATAGGGTATCCGACCTGTCCGACCCGCTAAAAACGCTATAGGGTTTCGGGGTAAGTTATGGGATTTAAAAAAAAAAATTGATAAGTTATCAGGTCGGGTTTTGGGTTTATATGTAACCATTGGGAAAACCCGACCGGCATAAATTTAAAATATAAAAAATTAAAAATATCGAGTTATTAAGGTAAGGATCCCATTTTTATTCCATAAATATGAAAGTAGGTGGGAATGAAGTATTTGCACTCTTTTATATGATGTTATTATCTAAAAAATTTATTCTTTCAATATAAGTATTTGCATCATTAATAACTTAAAAAAAATTCAGTCTTTTGCTAATTTTTAATTTTAGAAAAAAAAATTGAAAATCTTATAATCAGATCGAGTTGAGTCGAGTTATTGGTTTCCTTAAGACCCTATTAGGTCGGGCTTTGGGAATGATAAAAAAATCTAGATAGGGTTTTTTTTTTTGGGTTTTGGGATACCTCATTAAGAATTGGATCTAGTTCGGGTTTCAAAAGATCCATCCCAAAGCCGCTCCGGTTGTATTCACTACTAGAAAATTAGCCTTTAGAGACAGAAAATTTGCGATGGAAAATTTCTGTCTCTAAAAAAATGAATTAAAGAGAGATTTGCGACGGATTTGTGATGACATAAATTATGAATAATCTTCTAATTTTTATATGCTTTTGCGAAGGAATTTGCGAAGGATTACACATTGATTTGCGACGAAAATTTTTCCGTTGTAAATTTGTCTATGATTTTAGAGGGAAATAAATTATTTTAGTGCCAATTTCTATTTTTTTAAATTTTGTTGTAAATTTGTCTCTAAATTAAATTATTACATATATGTATATATAAATAATTATGTTTAAAATTTAGTTTTAATTATACATATTTAATAAATATATATAAATGTGCATTATATAATAAGGACATATATTATATTTGTAAATTAATTTTATTATATAATAAACTATAATATGTATAATCATATGTTATTTACAACTAATTATATATATTTTATTTATATATATTATTATATTACATATTTATATATTATAAAGCATAAGTTAAAAATAGTACTTAAAATATAAATATTATATTTATATCTTATTATATATTCTTTTGCATAATAACTTATATAAAAAATCAATTATACAACTTAATAAAATAGTGTATAACAATAATATAATGTGTTATATACAAGTAATATCATAAAATACAACTTAAAAATAAATTATATTTCAATAATAAAATATGTAAAATAAAATAATTAATATAAAATGTAAACTTAATATATTT
The DNA here is from genome assembly GCA_024138025.1 of Combretum micranthum. Classification (NCBI taxonomy): domain Eukaryota; kingdom Viridiplantae; phylum Streptophyta; class Magnoliopsida; order Myrtales; family Combretaceae; genus Combretum; species Combretum micranthum. The sequence goes on from JAMXBD010000347.1 coordinate 314,341, forward strand.
AAACATATACAAATATATAAATAATAAATTATATTTTAATAATATATTAATAAAAATATATATTCATATTATTTATAATTTTTTATTATATATTTATTATGACTATTCATATGCTTTTCAATATAAAAAAATTATTATATATATCTTACATAATTTATATTTACATACTATATTTTATTTAAAATATAATGACATATTTGGGGAAAAAATAATATACTATGTAAAAATAGTATATTTAAGTAATAAAATATATAATATATATTAATTAGTTAAATATATTTTAAATTGGTATTATATATATTGTTTTATTAATATATTAATGAAAATTTTATTTTTATATTGTTTATATTATATTACAATTTATTAAGTGTAACAAAAATGAAATAAAAAATAAACACATTAATTAAAAATATGCAATTTATTAAGTTAATATAAAATATTAAATAAGTAATGTAAAAAGTATAATTATAATATATATCATTAAATATTGACATAATATATAATATTTTTAAATAATAATAATAATATATTTGGAAAAAAATTATAATATACTACTGAAAAATATATATTTATAATAAATATAATTTAAAATAATTATTATAAAATGTAAACATTGTATATATTAATATTATATTTATTTAATAAAATATTAATGAAAAATCCTTAATAAATAGGTAAAGTGAAATTATAAAATAAAAATAAATTATAAAAGATATGTAAAATGTTTTATAGTTATAAAATTATAAATTATGATATCTCTTAAATAAATAGTAGTGGAACTTTACTCATGAAGATACGAATTGGTTTATCGGTTTAGTGCTTGTGAAAACTCCAATGTTAAGTGTGCTTAGTATGTAGCATTCTATAATAGGTGACCTCCTGATAAACAAGAGGCAAATGTGTATTTTTTTAATAATTTGTCTTAGAATCAAAGACAGATTTGCGACGGAATAATTTTATTTAATATTTACTAATTGGATATTTAAAAATATCTAATTATAAAACAGGGACAAATTTGCAATAGAAATTATATAGCAAATTTGAGACGGAAAATAAATTTGTTTCTAAAAGAATTAGCGGCAATAATTTTTGAAACAAAAATTTGTGACGAAAAATCTGTCTCTGAAAGTCTTTAGAGACAGATTTTTCACTTTTAGAGACAAATTTTTTGTCTCTAAAGTCAAAATTTCTTATAGTGATTCCTACATAGTTATAGATTTTCGGAACATGCTCTCACAGGGTAGAATATGGATATGGGGTTTTCATATCATATAATCACCCTAGAACTTATACTCTAATATACAGAGAGTATAAGTTTTAAGGTATTATATATGTATCATATTAAATATTATAAAATAATGTTAATATACAAAAAATAAATAACATTACTGCATTTTTTTATTAGATAGCTATTTTTTATTCAAGACTATTATTTTGTAAATAATCTTCTAAAAATTTTTACTATAGAAAAATTAATATTATTTTATTTTGGAAACATTTTTTATTTTCATTTTAGAGGATTTATAGTTATATGTATATACTTGAACTCTCAAATTATATAGATCTGTTATTCATCTTCCAAGACAAATTAACATGGAAATTGTTGTGGAATAGATTCGGTTGCAGTGATCACGTACGTGCAGCGTTTGGCTCGCGCTATACGTGTCTTCAAAGAAGTGATTTGACAATGACACGTAAAGATGACTTATGGAGTGATGGTAGGGAGGAGGAGTAAGCAATCTTAGATAGCTCGAACGCATGCATGACAAGTGAAGAAGCTATACAACATCAACCCATAGTTCTTGGAGAGAGGCAGTACGTTCTTTGTTTTGATTCTTGTTGGATCTCTATGATTATCCTCTGACAGCACGACGGCATTTCTCTGGATGTCTTCAGTCTTGTTAAATGATGAGAACTCCTGAAGTGTTTATAAAGTTTAGCTGTTGATAGCATCCGTTAGATCGCAAGATGTGTCAACAGCTCAGATGAGTCCTTCTGCTAATGGATCCTTCCATGGACTTATATTGAGTTTAATTCGATGAGAGCCTCTTTTAAGTGCATGAGCTTTTCTAAGAAAGGTTAAGAGCGGACAGGCCGGTTAACAATCCTTACTCTAAGCCCACCATGCCAGATCTCCCATCAGTCATCCCATAATATGAATTGGACACTTTAGGTCTTGTCACTTAGCTCGTGAGTCAAATCCAAATATTTATTATATAATTATATTATCCCTTTACATTTCGCCTCCTAACCAAAGTTTTTTAGATGAAATCAAAAGGGCTTTGGGCATAAAATGAATTAGTTGTTTTGCTGCCTAACACTTATGTATTAAAATAATTACAAAGCTGTCGGGTACACTCACAAGCTAAATTTATTTATCATGTGTGAATTATCTTAGTGCGCAAAGTTGCAACACTATCTCAATTTGCATATGTTGATTTAAACTTGCTAGAGAAGCACGACTTTCCATGGTAGTAGTCACTTATCATATGAGTTGCCTTCAATAACTCCCAAGCTTTCTTCAAATCATAAGACATGAATCTATATATATGTGCGTATGTGTATAAATATTTCTTCTTTGCTGGGTCAATAATTAAATGGTTTATGCTCCATGATATTTCTATAACACCATGAGATGAGCTGGACTCTTCAAGCCCTTCTCAGTCAAATCTATAATTAAGTTAGCCCTCTTCATTTTGCCTCCTGACCAAAGTCTTTAGACGAAGTCAAAGAGATTTGGGCATTACATAATTCATCAAAAATAGTTAAGCTACAACTTAGCACATATGCTTATATGATAGCTGCATAGATGCTAAATGCGCTTATATAGCTGAGAACTTTATTTACTGGCATGTTAGTGTCATAAGAGTCTCACTTGAGTCGTTTTAATGCATGAGCTCATAGCATAATTGTGTGCGCTCATGAGCTAACCAATTTATCTCTTGACACATTATGTCATCGATGCCAAATTGCAGAATAATTTTAAATTTCTTTCGGAGTGTGGTTTTGCAGCACCATTTAATTATTTATATTCCTTACATTTCTTGTAGTAATACTTCCTTTGTCATCATCAACTAATTCCTTGTAGAAATATTCATGACGTGATTTCGTACTTAATACAAACTTCTATATATATATTCCCCATTAAAAGATACTCTGGCTATACGCATTGTACCCCTTTTTTTTCTTCTTTTTTTTTCCTAATTTTAAAGAGAGATTTATTCAATATCTTCCTCAAATACTTGAATTATTGAATCTTTATCTAGCATCTTCTTAGGCTTGGATTTATCTTAACAAATCTCTTCCAACTTTATCAAATCTCACTTTAAAATTTTTTGATGTCTCATATCATAATGATAAGGAAACATACTGACGTAGTGCAATCACATAAATAATAAATGATTTTCCATTCCCCTATGAGAACTGCAACATATTAATCCTACACTAATAAATATTAACAATATCTCTTGAAATCCATCCATAAACTTCAACCTTTATCTTTGCAAATTTGGTATCAACTGTAATAATCATATGATAATGTAACTGCTCCACATTAAAAAAGAGAATTCATTATCACTTGTAACTATCGATCTAGGAATGAAACGACTCAAATTTCAGTATTGAATTCGTAACCGTCAGTGTTTAAATTCATAACTGCCAGCATTTAAATTTGTAACTGCCAGTATTGAATTTGTAACCGCCAGTATTGAATTTGTAACCACCTGAATGAGACGACTCAAATTCCTTCAATTTTTTCTTATAAAAAGAGGGATATCTTGCGTCCTTTGCAATTGCTATTGTAGTCGTAATGAATGTCCATCCATTTTCTCATGTATATAAGTAATGCATTTATGATAGGCTGATCAATAATCAATGCCTTTATGATGTGTTGATCACAAGTTGTAATGAATGTCCATCCGTTTGCATTCTAAAACCGCTTATGTATTATTGCCACTTTATTCCAAAACATTAGCACAATCATCTGGTCTACCAAATCATTAATTTGATCCCATACTAATCTTCTTCACTTAATCTATATATAACAACTGCACAGATCAGTAATCATATTATTAACTCTCTTTCTTATGCATGTGATTTTCTTTTCTTGCAGAATCTGCTTATCAGTAGGCATAGAGGCACTATTAGGCAGCAATTTTCTCAACAGCCATTCATCTTCTACCAAGATCAATAGTTAATCATCGTAACCATCAAGTGGCTTTCTAAGCAGCCATCCATCTTCTACCGTGGCTTTTCTCAATAGCCATTTGTCATTCATCAAACTTATAGCTGACTCAATGCCATAAGACTCCTAGTGATGGCATCGTGAATCATAGACACCATCAACCAAAAGGACTTATTACTGCGAAATGGTCAAGCTCCTTCAATTCCATCTCCTCGTAGCAACTAGATTAATCAAGTAATTTATGAAGATTTATTTTAGAAGAGGATCAAGAAGAGAGATACCTACGCATCGAAGCGTTCTGACAACTCCTATCACTTTATCGAGCCAGAACCAAACCCAATTAAGAGAGAAGTTATTGCAGTGAACTCAGTGCTGTGGTTCGGAAATGAAACAAAGGTGCTACCACTCTCACATACCCAATTTGCGTTCCCCAGACAAGGGATCCCAAGATGGGCAGAATGTGCTAGACATGTCTATGAGGACCCTAAGCACAAGGACGCACTAAGATCTTCCAAAGTATATCACGCCATCGATATTACTACACAGTTTAATTTTCCTCCCATTGACGATATGAAGTTATGGCGAGCTATTGTCTCACGGTAGAGTACCCAGACTCACACCTTTATTAAATCATGGGGAGAGTTCACATCAACACTCAAGGATGTATTTATGTTGTTGAGGCTTTATGAGTTTGGGCAGACTGATATTACCACTCTTTCCGTTACATAAGAGGAGCAAGATATCCAAGCTGCACTTGTAGCTGCATTAAAAGCAAGAAAAGTTAGAGCAAAGACATCTATCTTTACTTCTTAGATTGGATATTTCTTCCATAATAAAGATAAGGATAGAGCCATAGTTTCAAAGCCACGTCCTGAGCGTGTGTAAGTACCAACATCTTTTGCATAAGCGTATGTCTTGATTACTTTCTTCTTTTTGCTTCTTACTAATTCCGTCTCTTTTTTTTTTTTTGTGTAGGCACGAACTTTTGTAGCTTTATGTCTATCAGCATATGTTTTTCCTGGTGGGCCAGGAGAAGGAGTGAACCCACAGCTATTTTTTTTTTGCCATCCGTATAGTGAAGGGCCAGCGCTTTGCTTTAGCGCCTTTTTATTTAGGTTCCTTCTATCGACGCTTGGACTTGTATCATCATGCATCAATCCGCTCAAAGGGGCACTACATTGTGTACTCACATGTGGATTTGGTTTTTTTACAACTCTTCATCTATGAGTAGTTTCGCACATACACATCTTCCCCCAATGTTCAACACAATTCGCAGCTAAAAGATCTTCGGGTAGTGGTGATGTTAAAAAACGTGCTGTGAAATACTTATCGAATGTCATCAATAATGTTAGTGAGTTTATATTTCGGCCTTATGTGAAGAGAATAGTTGATTGTGAAGATTGTTGCAAGTTTTTTCTTTCCAAATCAGATGTCTTCGTGACTTAATAGACAATCACAAAAGTCTGAATGCCTGTGATGCAGGTTTATCATTTGGTGTACCCTAGGGTATTTGCCATCACTATAAGATAGCAAGAACTCCATCAGTGCTTTTTTAGATAAGAAGGTGATGATATATTCACCCCATAGAGTTACTCATCAATTCGGTTTTGATCAGGGAGTACCTCGGTTGATTCCTCCATAAGACAACTTTAGTCACTGCTGTAAATCACTCTCTCTGGATCATAGCAATTTGATTCATCCACATGTACAACAGCTAGTGTTTTCTTCTATCAATCGTGTAAGAGTGTCTACAGCAGGTTGGTTAACCTACTGGACGACTGCCTAGAAAGCTTTAGAGAGGATGCATACGCTATGGTGCCTGATGTTTTAGAGCACCTATCATCTACAAGTATGAGTTTTACCTCCATCTTCCATCGAAGAACACAGTTCTTAATGATTCGCGGGCTAAGTTAAAGACAAGCCATGGCCCTCATGACAAGATGAAGACAACTTAAGATCTTCAAGCTAACACACAAAGGCGAGTTTCGATTCTTGAGCCAGACAAAACATAATCCATCAATCGACTTCTTTGCCAAATGCTAGTCGTTGCATTCACGAGGTATTTTATTAAAGTTGCTCTATTTGTATTTCATGTCGGTTTTCTTTCTTTACTTACTATACTAATGCGGCTTTCTTTCTTGTAGGTAGTAAAAGATACTAGCTTAACCCATCAACCGACCAACAATGTTATTGATGTTTACGCACCTCTCAACAACGCTATCACATATCCATTTCCTCACTTGTATAGCAACCATGAAGAATTTCATTCCAAAAGGCATCATACCCCCGTTATGTCGATGAATGAGGATGATGAAGATACAAATTCATCCAGTAGTGAAAGTATACGCAATGTTGTTAATAACGAGGAAGCTTCTAATGTAATTGAGGATGAAGAATTTGATAATACAAAGGTTGCCAGCAATGCTGTTGAGATGGAGCAACAAGAGATGGATGAAGAGAACTTCGACTTAGTACCTCTTGAGGGGCCGGAGAATGAGACGTATGTTGATGCTTTGCTTCAAGTAGGAACTTATGGTGGTGAGGCTAATACTACATCTGTTGATGCTTCATAACATTGCTCTCAATCTGATGATGTTCCTCCACTTGCCACTTCTCTTACTCAGGCTATCTCTTTTTCTAATGTTTCTCCTCCACCAGTTGCTAGTGTATCATTACAGAACGAGACAGTAATTCCTAATACCAGAACAACCACTGATGAGGTTGCCTCTTTCCATTGATTCACTATGCCTTCTCATCTCGTAGAGTCACTAGAATGGTTATACTCCATAGAGGGTGAATTCTGGATAGGGTGCTTTGTCCTTGGTACAGATGTAGCTGATGTGATGATAACTTTACTAGGGCAAGCCATTCAACTCCTTGACAAGCCATGGGATTCATTGTCGACTGAAGAGCTTCAATTATTGATCAAAGGAATTACAGAGCTCGTGGCCTTAATTCTAAAGTTGGGAGTTTAGAGCATGTTGTTGGCCAAGCCTAAAGAATGTTGAGTTGTCATGCAATTGTACAAAGACGTAACAAGTTAAGAGCTGAACTTGAGGAGGCAGAGTCTGAAATAAAAAGGCTTCTTGGTGATGAAGGCACTTCTGCAATTATTAAGTTAGACATTCGTCATTGAGTTGATGATTGGTTCCTTACACAACATCTAATATTTGCTATTATTTTTTTTTAGCCCTTTATATCAAAACATTTAGATCTTGAATGAACAATATTTTTATTTCCTTGTTCAATTCAATATGCCTATATTGCATTTTTCGTTGTGCGCTTATAAGTTACCATATTCACTAAGCAAGAGCAACAACAATTGCTATTCATAGCATTAAGCTTGCAAGGCCGTCATCGAGGCCTCTTATTAGGTACCTGCACATCGAAGAGTGTTTTTATATGCAAGCAGTGAACCGTTATGACATGTTTGTTTGCATTAAACCGATAGTAATGATATGCATTACTCGAATTAATATAAGTTAAGGGGGTGTTACCCACTACTTAACCACTTATCTTGACATCATGTGATCATGTAGAAAAGAAATAAAATATGTATATTTTGAATTAAATGATTAAATATCACATGTCTAGAAGATAACGTTCTTATTAGCTAGCAATTCACAAGCCAATGAACATCATGCGCTTTGAAAATAAATTCCTTGTCCAAAAATAGTGATGCTTAATTCATTTAATGCATTCGTATATTATGTGACAAATGTGCGCTAAGAAGATGAATCTCTAACTTTGCAACAACATGAAATATTAATGAGAGCATCATCAGAAAATAAGCTCGCATGACATGGGCTATTTGTTTCATTAATATAACCGATAGTACGACTTGCTTTCACAGATGAAACTTCTTAATGTATTGAAAGTTCACAGGAGCAGTGATAGCATCTGTTTTTTGATTTGAAGTTTACAATAGCCACTTTCATGGACTTCTTCAATGACAAAAGGTCCTTCCCATTTCATGTAAACTTCGGTGCTGGAAACCCTCGATGTACATGATCTGCAGCACGGAGGACGACATCTCATTGTTGAAAAGATCGTTTTCTAACAAGTCGATCGTAAGCAATGCTCAAGTACTGCTGATAATTGTTGAGGTTACATTTGGCTGTGTCATGTCGCTCATCTAATGCTTCTAAGTCCATCATTCGCAAAACATCTGGTTCTAACTCTACATTGATAGCTAAGTGTGCAGATAGGATCAACACTTCTATTGGCAATGTTGCTTCTGCTCCATAAACTAAAGAGAAGGGTGTTGCTTGTGTCGGCCACCACTTAGAAGTCCTATAAGCCCATAGAGCGAGTGGTAATTTGTCATGCCACTCCTTATGATTGTCATGCACCATGCGGCTAAGCACTTTCAATAGGCTCTTGTTCATGGCTTCTGCTTGGCCATTTCCTTTAGGGTAGTATGGAGTGGACTTGATATGATCAATACTGTAGGAAGCAAGCAACTGTCGCATGTGAGAGTTGACAAAGGGTGTTCTATTATCGAATAGTATGCGCTTCAGAATACTGAATCCACATATGATATGTTCCCTCGTAAAGGTTGCTACTACTGGTCCTGTTGCCTTCTTCAAAGGAATTTCCTCTATCCACTTAGTGAAGCACTCAGTTCCAACCAAAATCCAAATGTAACCTTTAGAAGGTGGGTGGATGGGGTCAATCAGATCAAATGCCTAAGTATGGAAAGGCCAAGGAGTACTCAAACTATGAAGTGTAACTACAGGGCATGGATAGCATTACCGTGTTGTTGACAAACAACACACTTTTTTGCAAAGTTGAAAGAGTCTGCTTCCATTGTTGGCCAATCGTACCCTGCATTGAGCAGGTGGTAATACAGCTTTCTTCCCCCTTGATGCTCCCCACAGTCTGTAGCATATACTTCAAACAATATTGTCTCTATCTTGGGAGATGCTACACATCTGAGGGATTTTCCCATGAATGATACCCTGTATAAGTCTCCTTCATGTATGAGATATTTTCTCGCCTTCCTTTTCACAAGTCTGGCATCCGTACTATTAGTTGGTAGAAAATTGTTCCTTAAGTTATCGATGTACGAACGTCGCCAGTCCCCAACAGCAATAATGAAATTATACTCCCCTACGTCTGGCAATTCAACACACTTAAGATAGTATGATTGTCCTTAAGATGTCTTTGGACATAGAATGCCAATAGTATCCTGCTCACTGAATGCGACGATATAGGGTTCGACGATATAGGGTTAGTCCTTCTTCTCCACACCATACTTTGTGGTACTTATCTAGTATGAGGCGAGCTTCCTTCATGCTAATACAACGGGATAAGATACCTTTTAAGACTTTGTAATATAACACATTATTGATCATGAGGAAGTTTTTCAATGTGGTAACAGAAGCAGCACTAGGGTGTGCTAACTGTTCCCTGATCAGTGCGCGCCAATCATCATGTGTTCTTCTTCTTCTTCAATGAGCTTGATTGTTGTACGTGGGATGGATTTCTTGATTACTTTAACATTCAAGCTATTGTATTTCCTATGGATCATGACTTTTGATGCTAATGTTACCAGTGCATCGGAATATCTATTGATAGATCGTGTTATGTGTTCATACCGTACTGAACGGAAGTTGCTAATCATGGCCTGTACAGTAGCCCTATAAGGCAAAAGTGCAGGTTCTTTAATGCAATACTCTCCGCTAACTTGCTTGATTATCAAGTTGGAATCACCACGAATGCATATGTGTTGTGCGCCACTCTCTTGAGTAGCAATTAATCTAAGCAAAAAGTTTCATATTTAACTGCATTGTAGGTGCATGGAAAATCGAGTTTAAAAGCTAGGGGTATCCCCTACCCTTCAGAAGTGGTAAGCACCATGCCTGCCCCCCATCCGTTTCTTCCTGTAGAGCTGTCGAACTGGATTGACCATTCTCCATCTATTTCAGCCATGAGAGAATCCTCATGGAACTCTGCAGGTATGGCATCTATAGTCGTTGCCTCATGCGCATTTGGAAATTGTGCCAACAAGTCAGCCAAAGCTTGTGATTTGATCGCTTTAGGAGATTGTATAAGAATATCAAATTCTCCGAGGAGGAGTAACCACTTAACAATTCAACCAGATAGTGCTGGTCATGATAATAAGTATTTAATGGGATCCAAGCGGGTGATGAGGATGAACTTGTGTGCTAAGAAGTAATGTCATAGCTTTTATGTGAAAAATACCAGCGCGAGATAATGTTTTTCACAAGCTATGTACTTAACTTCACTTCCTTGTAGTGCTCGACTCAGGTAATAAACTGGTCTGGTCGTTCCAAGCCATCTACTTCTTGTGCAAGTAAAGCCCCAATGGACTTATCAGTTGATGTAAGGTACAAGATCATCGGCAATCCTTTAATTGGCATTGTCATAGTATGAGGGGAGGTAAGTAATCCCTTGATTTTTTAGATTGCATCTTCATATGATTGTTCCCATTCGAATGGAACTCCTTTCCTCATGAGCTGTTGGAGAGGGTATGACAATTCTGCAAGGCCAAGCATAAACCATCTAACATAGGAGACTTTTCACATGAAGCTCTTTAATTCCTTTTGATTCCTTGGTGAAGGCATCAATTGAATTGCTTGCACTTTTGTAGGATCAACATCAATCCCTTTCCGATGCACCAAGAGACCAAGAAACTTCTCAGACACTACTAACACATACTTTAAAGGGTTCATCCAGAGTTTGTAGATCCTACATCGTTCAAATACTTCTTCAAGTGAACCAGATGATCAGGTGCTCGTCTTAACTTGATGACAATGTCATCAACATAGTCTTCCATAAAATCATGCATCAGATCATGAAATATTGCAATCATTCCACGCTGGTATGTGGCACCAGCATTCTTCAATCCAAATGGTATGACTATGTAGTGGAAATTTCCCACAGGTGTGCGAAAAGCATTGCATTTAGCATCTTCAATGGCCATCTTGATTTGATTGTAGCCATTGAAATTCGTCCATGAATGAAAACAACTCATGTCCTGCTGTGCTGTCCATTAACATGTCAACATTAGGGAGTGGGAAGTCATCCTTTAGGCAAGCTTTGTTGAGATCCTGAAAATTGACGCATATGCGCATTTGGCCATTTTTCTTCTTTACCGATACAATATTTGCTAGCCAAGTGGGATGTTCAATAGGTTTGATGAAACCTGCTCTAAGTAACTTCTCAATCTCTGCTTTGATTTGCACTTCTATTTCTGGTCGGAAAACTCATGCTCCTTACTTTATTGGCTTGGTTCCTGGTATAATGTTTAATTTATGCACCATGAGATTGGGATCGAATCCTAGCATCTCCTCATATGCCTATGTAAACACATCTCTATACTCTTGTAGTAGTGCTATGAGAGGTGTTTTGATTTCTTGCGAAAGACTTTGCTTATGAAGATTGGCTGCAGCAACTCGTCCAGTCGTGTTGGTTTCAATTCTTCTATTTCCTCAAGTGGGGGGTGGCAGTTGGGTTTCTTGAACTGGTGTGGGGTCTGAAGAAGATGAGAAAACTTCCTCAAGCCCTCGAAACCATCATAAGAGATATACTTTTCGTCCGTCTTCCCTGACAAAACTATCAATTTCTTCGACTTCTTTCCTTTTCTTCTTACCCCCACGACAGCCACGTGTCTTCCTTTTTTCTGTTGATCCTTTTGAACTTCTCCACGTAGGCAATGGGGTACTTGTGGGTCTTGCAATAGCTGTTTCTCCTTCCTCAACGTATTCATCAAAGAAGGCTGATTCAATGAAGTATGATTCATTGCATTCAAAAGGATTTCTGATGGTTAAGACGAACACATCCTTTCCTTTCCAATGAACCTTGATGCATTGGTGCCATGTAGAAGGTATTAAATGGTGATCATGCAGCCATTTTCAATTGATGAGTAAGTGGTAGGAGACTAGCACATCGATCACATGGAAAGTGGTGGAACCCTCAATAGGTCCAATCTTGAGATTCACGTTGATATATCCTATTGTATCTGTAAAAGAGTGGTTGAGGCCATTTACAAATATAGGTCGTTTGACCAGTTGTCTGATATCAAGATTAGCAGTTTTAAATGTGGTCATAGGTATAATGTTGATGGAGGACCCATTGACTGCAAAGGTTCTCCTCATAGGATAGCCATTGAGTAAACCTTCCGCATATAGTGGGCGATTATGATTTGGGTTCTTCACGTACGTATCTGCATCAGAAAATAAAATTGCATTCTCGTGTGAATTTGTTATTCTTCTCGTAGGCTACACTGCATTACACTTTGCATATTGACCCTCAGATATTTGCACGAGTGTAGATGCTGCTGCAAGCCTCGTTTTCTCGTTGAAACTTATGAGATCAAAGAAACTCCTAAAGTTGGAAGATTTCAACAGTGCTATCACAACAGGTGAACATTCAACCTCTTCCCCTTTAGTTGATTTTCTTTCATCCTCTTTTGTCTCGATAGGTAGCACTTCATTCTCTTCTGACGTTGAAGGGTCATGAGTAATGGCATTTACGGCGCCATGCTGATTGTTATGTGCAGGAAGTGGATTGTTCCTGACATCATTATTATCAATAATGAGTTCCCTATTTTACACTCTCTCATTGAATATTTTTTCAATGTCCAACATTCTTTAGTAGGATGGCCCACTGTTCTGTGAAATCTGCAAAACTTAGGGTTATTCTTTCCTCGGCTATAGGTAAATGGTTAACTCTTAGGACTTTAATATTCCCATCCCACAACCATTTGTCCAGCATTGCATGTACTTTACCCATGGAGCAGGGGTAAGAAAATGATGATGCAGGGTTTCCTGACTTCTCGTCTCTTGGTTTCTTCCCTCCCTTAGAGCTATCGTCCTAAGCCAAGTTCATAGATGAAACTTTTTTGTTAAATCTTCCATTTTCTCCCTTCTGTCATGTGATAGAATTGTTAGTCATTCGTGCATTTTCAACTAAAGCAGCAAAGGAAACCAACGAAAGGCTCCCAAGGTGCACTACGTACTCAATAAACATTCATTGAATACATATTTTCACCAGCTCTTTCTCATCACACATGTCTTGGATATCAAGAGAGCGTTCTCTGAAACGCTCAATATAGTCCATCAAGTCCTTTTTAGGTTCTGTCGAATGCATACCATTTCGATTAGAGTGACCCGCTCATGAGTGGAGAAGAACTTTTCAAGGAACATTTTGCACATGCTTCCCCATGAATTTACTGATCCAGGAGTAAGGTTGACATACCAAGTATATGCCTTCTCTGTAAGAGATTTTGAGAATTCTTTTAATTTCATGTCATCATCAATGCCATAGACTTCTAAGGTTTCAATAAACTTTAAAAGATGCTCTTTTGCACTCCCTTTTTTTTGCCATTAAATAGCATGAACTTAGGACTACTGTAATCCTTAGGGTATCGTTTAGCAGCAATACGCTGGATGTACGGGAGTTTGAGATCCAACACTCCCACAGTTGATTTTGCCTGTATTTCTTTTAGATAAACATCAAGATCCTCTTTAGTGACAAAAGAGCACCTTGGAGCAGACGTTACAGCCTCTACAAGTGCAGCAGGTGTCTTATTAGGTTGAGATGTTGTTCCATCTATCACAGCTTGAGGGATAGCAAGTGAGGATGAAGAACCTCCAAGATGGATTCCTATACTCCGTGTCTCAGGTGTCGTAGTTGGTTATGGTGTACGAATTTTTCATCATTTCCTTGGGTGGCATTTACATTAGTACCTAACGTATTAGGTAGTTGAGTTGCTTGGGCAGCGTATGGCTGTGCAGCAATGGCAAGATTTGACGAGGTTGTTCCTTGTTGCGCAGCAACAAAAGCAGCCACAACAGGCAAGAATAGAGCCATCATGGTGATGAATTCCTATATAATCTTAGTATTCTCTTGCATTACACACGCAAGCTGTGCATGATTAGGTATAGCTACCTACACTGCATCATCATTAGGATTAACATTTTTCAAGTGGCTTGTTTTGTTCTCCATCTTCAATGTTGGTGTCAAACTCTTGGCTAGTGCCATCGCAAAGGTTGGTTGGTTTTCTTCTTGGGGGTACCATTGTCAACTTCTCTCCCTAGTGGAGTCACCAAAAATGTTGTGGAGTGGATCCGGTTGCAATGATCAAGTGTGTGCACGTTTGGCTCGCGCTACATGTGTCTTCAGAGAAGTGATTTGATAATGTCACGTAAAGATGACTTATGGAGAGATGGTAGGGAGGAGGAGTAAGCAATCTTAGATAGCTCGAACACACTCGACAAGTGGAGAAGCTGTACAACATCAACCCCACAGTTCTTGGAGAGAGGCAATACGTTCTTTGTTTTGATTCTTGTTGAATCTTTGTGATTATACTCTGACAGCATGACGACGTTTCTTGGATGTCTCCAGTCTTGTTAAATGATGAGAACCCTTGAAGTATTTATAGAGTTTGGCCGTTGACAGCATCCGTTAGATCGCAAGGTGTGTTAACGGCTCAGATAAGTCCTTCTGCTAATGGATCCTTCCGTAGGCTTATATTGAGTTTAAGTCTATGAGAGCCTCTTTTAAATGCATGAACTTTTCTAAGAAAGGTTGAGAGCAGACAAGCCAGTCTAACGATCCTTACTCCAAGCCCACCATGCCAGAGCTCCCATAAGTCATCCCATAATATGAATTGGACTCTTCAGGCCCTATCACTTAGCCCAAGAGTTAAATCCAAATATTTATTATATAATTATATTAGCCCTCTATAGAAATAAATCCACAAATTTTAATTTTGAAATTTGGTGCAAATTCTACAGTTATGTTTAATATCTTATAAATAGATTCTATAGGTATTTGTTATAGGTTTTAACTTTCATGCATAAATAAAGTTTGCATATTGCAGAACTTGTAATATTAACAAATTACTTTTAAAATTACTTTCCATATGCTGTTTCAAGTGAATATATGAAATTAAGGTAGTTTTACATATTACATGAAATTATATCGAATAGTATGAACTTGAAGTTCAAGGAAAAAAATAAAAATTTCATAAGTAAATAAATACGTTACATAAGTTACCTTGTACACTATAAGTTTTATAAACTACATGATACAAGGTGGGTAAAATATGTTACAAGATAGGTTCCAAGTATAAAATTTAATACCCTATTGCTTGTAAGGTAGGGTACGGGTAGTGTTTTATATCTTGCTTACCTTATACACACTCAACCTTAGTATCCTTAGAGGTTATTTGCAACATCTGAAAATTTGACGATATATTAAAACATTCTCAATTATACTAGTTACGGTATCTTTCAAGTTTGAACAAACCTACCATTTATCTATTTAGATATACATTAACAACTTCGTACCTTGTTATATTATGTTCCACTAAAATGCATGCAGTGAAAATAAACACATAAAAAGTTATTATTGATAATACAGAAAAATCCTAAAAATCTCTTGTTTTTACATATTAATAATTGTTGAGGACAATACTTTTTCACAATAACTCATAAAGGCATTTATCTCTTGTTAATTGGTTGGCGAAACAAAATAAGGTAAGAATAAATTGCAACTTTGAAATGAAATAAAGAAGTGATTTTTTTTTTTTAAGAGTTTGTCTTATATCTCAAGAGTATATGTGAAATACATTAAATTAAATAAAAGAGAAAAATACACTATAAAGGATCAATGGTTTGAGGTAGGTTCCAATAAGAAATTTATATTTAAGTGGTTAAAAATGGAGATCAACATCATATAAAGCGGTACAAATAAGATGTCCCTCTCTTGTATCCACTTGTCACCACCTAAAAATGTTGATTCATTTTACAAATTATTTAAAACCTTCACATTTTATCTGCATCACTTTATATATAACATTAATTTTTTTTTCTAAATCACTCGAAATGTGATACTCTAATTAAACTTATTCCTACCCCCACAGTATAATTTTTCCTTAAATAAAACAAATAGAGCTATTAAATTAATATTATAAAAGTCCAATGGTCTTTTAACCTAATGATATCTCATCTGATTTCTCAAGTGAGAGATATTAGGTTCGAATCCCTCCTCCCTACTATAATGAGAAAAAAAAAAAAAAAAAACCTTAATCTTATGAAAGAATCACAATTCCTCATTTTATTGTTTTAGTAACTCCATAAAATAACCATTGTGCTAACTAAACCTAAAAATAAATCGGCCGAGAAGGAATGGCAATTTTTTTTGTTTTTTATATCCTTATCAAAGTCTATCAAACTTTGGGAAAAAAAGAAAAAAAAAGAAAAGAAAAGAGTCCACCAAACATGAATCCGACCATACTGATAATTATGATGATGGAAGCCTCTCATTAATACTTTTCTATTGTTTAATGTAGTTATAACTCGTCAAAACGTGAAGGGTCAGTCGAACACTCGAGCTCCTGAAAACTTGGACTTACAGAAAGCGCTCATCTTCACATGCTCCTCAAAAACTTGGCACGTTAATGGTTTGACTAGAAAGCTGCTGGTTGGGATCGACAAATCCGAAAACGTTCTACGTTTCTCATTAAATCAATTATAACAATGTTTACATAATGGAATTAATATAAAAAGAAAATGTTAATAGTTTTCTTAATATTATGTGTTAAAGGAGTTAAAAATTTTGTATATTTTATATACTTATTATTATTATTATTATTGTTACATGAGACATCTAATTGTTCATTTTTGTTTTTTTAAGGGCTCCTTAAACTGCTTACATTTTGGGGTGGGGACACCTGCTGACCTCTGTTAAAAGAAAGATTAAGTTTATATTTTATTTCACACGTTTAAGAGGGAAAAGACAAATTTACATGAATTCGAAATAAAACGCGTTTGGCCTTTGAAGGAAGTTTTGTAAGACTACTAGTTGTGAGAATTTATGATTTGGCTTTCAAAGGATCTCTGGGGCCGACTTAAGATTCCTGTCCCATATGACACCTGGCAATGAGAAATTTAGAAAAGCAGACAATGGAACACGTGCACAAGTTGGTCTAACTTTCATGCAGCTTTTATCAGGCCTCAAGCTACCATGATGTGCGGTTGTAATGTTTTGGTAGGATGATTGTATTTATATTTGTATCGAAAGATAAATATAAATATATTTTATTTATATTTATATTTAATTTATTTGATTTTTTAATGGGAATTATTATTTATTTTTTATTCATATCTATTTTTTTACAAGTAATTTGTTTGAATTTTTTTTAAAAAAGTGTCTATCTACCAACAAATAGACAAACCTTAATTGAAAAAATGATGCAAATAGAGATATGTAATAAATGTAGTATTTAATTATCTATCTAAAACTTAAAAGAACCAATCTAATACTTCTAGTATCCAATTTTACAATTAAATACATGAATTTTATTCGTTTTGCTATTAACTATCTAAATAAAGTTACTCTAAGTACTATAAGTGAGCTTAAAAAAATAAGAAGGTAGTGAATTGATGCTTTTAACTTTAGATAATTAAGAATGGATAAAATTTATGTATTAAATCTCACGTTTACCCTACTTTTCTTGTTAACTAAACCAGAGCACACAATGAATTATATTACATATACAATTGTGTACATATTATATATATTGTTATAACAATATATACATATACACACAATATTACAATTATATGTATTATAACGTTATATATCATAATGTACATATTATATTTTATTAGTACCATGTTTAGATATATATTGTTATAACATAATCTATGTATAGTTTTTCAAATATAATGTTAGTATGTATACAATTATATATACATATTTCTAACCATTCGCCCATTGTACAGGTTGTTAACTACTTGATATAATTATTGATTCTTTAAACACCATTCAAAACACTTTTAAAAAATTAGACAGCAGTGTAAAAAAATTAAACACTCAATACATGTAATCCCTCGATCTTTTTTTCGGTAATTGTAATCCCTTAATCTAATTTCTCTATCCAAATATATTTTGGATTGATTTCGAAATTTGACTTTTACAAATATTTCTTAAATGTATAACTTAGTAATTAAAATTATCCATATTCTTAAATTATTTGATAATAATATTATATTATAAACATCTTTTTTCTTGAACCTTTAGTCTAACTAGTGGTTGATGTACCCACAATGCATGTGCTTAAAAAAATCATATTAAAACGGCATATAAACTTATAATCTTAGAAAAGAAAGAGAGAGAGTGCATGGAGACAAAAAAGGGAAAATGGGGAAGGTGGTTACTGATAATGAAACATAGTTAAGGAAAAATAAAATATATATTAGATTTTTGGAGTCAAATGAATCATATTTGCTTAATATATAGTATAGATATGACAAACTATATGTATGCATAGCATATAAAATTATACATATTTAACATATCATAAATATGATATTATAATACTCTATATATATAAAAAAAAATTACTCATATTATGGCATAATACTACATAAATATAATATTACAAAACCATGTTATTTTATATATAGTTATATATGTTATAGTATTATGTATATGTCTACAATTTTATATGTTATGATGTGATAATGCTATATATAATTTTATAATACTTTATACAAATAATGTTACAAACAAAATGTTACATATGTATATCTAAGTTATAATAATACTATAGTTGTATAGATTGTAATATTGTACATACATATATTCATATATAACATATTATATATATGCACATTCTATATAGTTATAGACATATTTAATGAATAAATTGAATGGCTACCAATCTTCCTAAATAAAAATTACTCGGATCAAAATCACATAAAATTAATTATTTAAATACCAATATAAAATTGCATCTATAAGACACATATATTATTAACACATGAGTTGCACACCATATAATTATAATGAGTATATTAGTGAATCGCATTTCTAAAATACAATTTATTAAGGAAATAGGTGAATCGCATTTCTAAGATGCAATCTAGCACTGTACTACTTTTGCTAAATTGCATCTTAAAAAGACTACAATTTAGTAAAATTATGTCATATGGTGAACATGCGATTGAGAATTAGTTATTTTGTAATTAAAAAGTATCGTGTTAGTAATTAGGAATTTAAAAAAGAAAAAGAGTTGATAGACATGTTTTTCACCCCATATTTAACATATCATATATATTATTACAATACTATTATCATAAAATTTTGCAAATATAATAGCATACTACCATATAAATATAACGCTATAAGACTACATATATGTATATAATGCTATATATTATAATGTATGAATACTATGTCAGTTCAAAACAAGTAGTAGGCTTTAAGATAATTGAGTTATGTTATATGCTTATGAAGTAAGGCCTACAAATAAGAACATTGCCAAGAGTATGCTAGGGGGTTATCTAGTATGTCTACTTAGACACTTGAGTTAATATTCATCTAAGATAGGGGATAGATAATGATAGAGTATAATAGTTATCGATGAGACATACTCATCCTCCCAATCATGTGGAGAAGATATTTATAGGAGATAGACTTTTTGCGATTACAAGCGTTATAGAGAACCTGGAGTAGTAGAAAGTTAAGAGTGATTATCAGGAACGTGAAAGTTGAGCCATGAAGTAACATCCAACCATTTCCTCACTAAGAACAAAGTAGGTTATGGGCACGTGTTGAGTGGTCCAAGTCAATATTACCAAGTGCCTCATTTAAAGTGTCCGCTTACCAAGTAAGGGAGAATATTAACGTCTTTAGGGACTAATGATAAGTTGAGAATTATATGTAAGGTTGAACCTAGTGAATTAGCCCAACCTTACGATCAAACTAGGCGGACACTTGAACCTAGTGAATTAGCCCAACCTTACATATAATCTGCAGAATTATATGTAAGGTTGTCCTAGAAGAATTGTTTAAAGAATTGTTTGTCTAAATCCTCAAAGTCAACTAATTTGAAAAAATTGATTTTTAAAACTTTTAATAAAAACACAACATCATCATCATCATATATCAAAAAAGAAACAAGTTCAAGATATACATATTCCTAAGTTTAGATATTACAAACAAAGGCTTGTTACAAGCCTTATACAAGAGCCATAAAAGATAATTCAAACTATAATATCAAATACAAACATCAAAAGATACCATAACTAATATATTACAAAAATGGGAATTCCATCAAGGTCCATGGTCATATCTAGTCCTCCAGGTCATCTAGGAAATCCTCAAAGTCGATACCATATCCGATATTCACATAAAACTCATCTTGATCATCACCTAAAATTATTAAAAAATGAGCCAAAGGCCAAGTACACAATTAACGAATACAAATGTGAAGTGATACAAACATGCTTAAACTAAATACAAATGCAACATCCAATTGATTATTAATTAATCCTTAGTTAGCCAAACAATACTAGAGTATTCAAACCTCGGACAACAGGGATTTCTGGGAGAACTTGAGTAACGATCACGACGCTCAGGGGGTTGATATAAGCAGCTCGGATACTCATATCTCCAAGATAAATTTATACAAAAACAAATAAGTAATCTCATTTAAGGTTTCTAGTCGTTTCTCAACTTTACTTAACTCAATCCATAATATCACCTAATTCAAGTGTTCACATAAACATTGAATTAAATCATATTATATCCTTTTAAGAATAAGTAAAAGTTACACCAATACCAAATAGCCTATCAATTACCCGCTGAACCACTTATGAAAGTCATTTCAATATGACAGGGGTAATTTAAGTGCTTGAAACTATCATGCCCCCAATCTGAGTAGGGTACTGCTCTCCGAATCAAATTCAATGGTATAAAAGACATTAATTTAAGTAATTATTAAATTTTCTTAATTTAAAGTAATTTTAAAGAATGTCTATCCTAACAAGGAATCAAGCAAGTTACTGTGTACCTGAAATAGCTTGCAATTTTCATTTAGTTCAAGCACAACTCAACTAATTTCAAACATAACCAATCAAAGAAATTCAAATAAATTATCACAAGATCATAATATAGCATTTAAACATCATATAATATCATACAATACTCAACAAATACTCAATTGTTCATATATCAAGCTTTGGAGAACATTTAGAGGAGTTTTGAAAAATCAAGTTGCAGGGGAGGTAGGCCGGCGGCCTAAGCCAGTGCGCCGGTAGCTTAGGGGAAAGTCCGACGACCTTGATGCCAACGTAGCCTGGAATCATCAATTTCTAAATTTTTACGAGAGGTACACGAGATGGTTTACACTTTGTGAACCCATAAACGCCGTCAGCTTTTGCCGGTATGCCAGCAGTGGGGCTCCTACACCGACGGCCTACTTGCTGGTGTAGACCCCTAGGACGAAGTTATGTGATTTCCATAAATTCCCCTGTTTTCTTTGTAAAAATTACATATTCAAAAATTCTCCAAACTCATTCTAAGCTTCTCAAAGCTTGTTATATGTTCTTAACACCATTCAACAAATACAAACTCCTCTTCAATCCATCAATCACTCAACTACAACATCTAACACAAATTACATCTCAACTCTACATGCCTACTACATTACTCAACACTTTGTCATCCTAGCACAACCATCCCAATACTTCCAAATTCATATACAACACATACTATAAGCTCTTCTAGCAACATAACACCACGCAAACTACCATCAAAGCATAGAAATCATCCTATCATAATTTAGAATATAAACCCTATTATAATAAAAGCACAACCTCAATTATACATAAAGGAAGAGAAACACAATTACCATAAGAACTTTGTGCCTTGGTTTAGGAGTCTTGTTGCAAGCTTTTGATGGTTTAATATGTGGAGGATGAAGGGACTAACCATATGTGGCCATGGGAGAACTTTTAGGAGTATAAAAATGGGGTTTCAAAGCTTGTGAAGGAGTGTTTGTGTTGTCTAAAAATTTTGGACGAATTTTGCACTTCTAGATGTTGATATTATCCTCATGTTTGAATTTAATGTTTGGCTAAATTAAGGCCTTTAATGAGCTTGGCTTTGGTTAATGGGCTTGTTTTTGGCTAATTAAAGGTGGTTCTTAGGCTTTATTTTGTGAAAAAAAATTTTTGCTAAGAGTAGGGTTATATACATGAATAATTTAACTTTGTTCTAATCATATTTCATACATTCTAATGGACTTAAAAATTTACAAACTCAATATTTAACCATTCTAAGGTATTTAATTATTTTTAACACAGCAACACAACTCATATTTCATGCATCAACATGAATCACATTCATCACACTTCAAAATCATATATAATTTCAATAACACATTTATGAAATATAAATTGGAAAATTCATTGCTATTTCATTATCCCCTCCTTCAAAAAGTTTCGTCCTCGAAACTTAGCTTACCTCAATCATTGCTCAAATATCTCTAGATACTTCTATCTCATTTCATTCTCAGGCTCCCAAGTTGCCTCTCTCTCGGTTTGTCCAGTCCATAAGACTTTCACAAAAGGAATTACTTTCTTCCTTAGCACTTTGTCAATTCTATCCATGATCTTGATCGGCTTTTCAAGCATGCTCAAATTTGGTTAGACTTCCGAATGATGAGAAGAAATGATGGCATTGGGATCTGATATACATTTTCTGAGCTAAGACACATGAAAAGCATCATGTACTTCTGATAAGTTTGGGGGTAAAGCCAGTCGATAAGCTAACGGTCCAATTTTCTCCATAATCTCATAAGGACCAATATATCTCGGATTTATTTTGCCATTAACCTAAAATCTAATAACACCTTTTGTTGGAGAAATGTCACGCCCCGATGGTACCCTAGTAGTAATAAACAAGTTACACTTGAATATTATCACTAGATTACCTTCAGAGAATGACAGGTTTTCAAAACAACAGGATCTTTTAAGTTGCTTGATAAGAAATAACAAATATATGAGAGAAATGATTTAGTGAATAACCATTACAAACTATTACAAACTATATAGCTCCTTTGTAACATATAACTAAATAATCTACTCTAATAGTACAAAACCATTAAACTAAAATAGATCTGTAGACTTCTAGTTTCAAAGCTCTTACCGGAGCCATACTCCTGGATGTAACTAACCAGGGTCGTAAAGTGAACCTGAAAAGACTATAGGAGTATGAGCGAAACCACAGCTCAGTGAATAATTAGACATACCATACATCACACAAGTCATTAACAATTCATATGCAATGCAAGCACTCAACCATATGCACAGATACAAGTTTGGATGATCTAGAATCCAAACAGGAAAAAGATTACGCCCTCTTTTTAATGGGTTGAAGAACCAGCATTCAATGACCCACCTGCCTAGGAGAGACTAAGTACACAGGAGAATCAACGATTTCTCGTTTTAATGTTATCACTTTGAATATAGTTGCTTGCACAAACCATCTCATGCAATCCCCTTAGAAACTCCCTAAGTATTAATCATTTCAAAGCGATTCTACGGGCGACGTTCTTCGATGCCTTTTAATTCCTCATAGGACCGCCAGACCAAAGAGAACCTTGAAAGACTCACACATTGGATCAACCAAGCAAAAATAGAGATCCGAAATATTAATACGTAGCAGGCTGTCACAACCATATATGCAAGAATGCAATTCGTGCAATGCATGTTCACATTTTTTGTTAAGTCCAGAATTCTTAATCAATTTCGGGGTGACCATACATTACACACAATCATCAGTATACTACTGCACTATACCAACCATTGCGTTATCGCTTGTATAAAGATATTTTAGCAATCATACAATCAGATCATATCATACTTTCAACAAACACTCATTTGTTTATCTTGCATTACATATTCGACTATTTACAATCACAACCAGTACAATATGACTGAATTACTCACCTGCTCATACCGACTCAGTCGTAATAATCCACTGGTAGATCCTCTAATGAGTCAAATTCACCTATTTAAAACAAAATATTCATCAATACCATCTAGCTAAATTCCTATATGTGATTAGTGTCCTAGATTCGATATTAATACTTAGTATCGTCGTGTTTTTCCTATTTAATCTCACATAATTGTTTGGTTATTTTTAGAAGTCATATTACTCAAGAAATTAACTTATTTCAATTTCCATTCTTATATATTTTATCTTGTTAAAACAAATATTAGACTAATATTACTTTATTTAACTCTAAATATTTTCTTAATTCTAAGGTTTCAAAAGTTAATAGATATTAATTCTAAATAGACTTAAATACTTGTATTATAGTCACTATCTAATACATATTGTATAATATACATATATACATACTTAGTAGATATAATATATATATATATAATAAATTTGGTTTAAGTCAGAAAAGCTTTCGTTATAAAATTTTAGTTGTAAGCTGGCTCAAGGCCGCCGGCCTAAATCCCCAGGTGCCGATGTAAATCATTTTGAAGAAAAAAATTTATATCGAATGCACCGGTGTTGAAAGCTGCCAGCTTTCAACGTACGCCGGCCCTACGCAGCCGGTGTAGATTCCCAGGTAGCCGGCTTACGTTGAATCTTTACGTGAAAATTATTTTACGTAGCCTCTGATCAGTGTAAGCCGCCTGTAAGCCACCGGCCTATCCATGTAAGCCGTCGGCGTACAGCGTTTACACTGCCAGCCTTGAGGCAGCGTTACACTGTTCATCATCTTCCTCCTCGGTTCGATTCTTTTTCTTTGATTTTTACACATTAGAAACTTACTTAAACTACTTCTAAGAGTTTATATATCATATATAAGGATATATAACAACTTTTAACACGTTTAAAAACAAAATATATAGATTTCGATTTTGTGAAAGTAAAACTAGGGTTTTGAAGTTTTACCTCGTTGGAGCTCTTTGAGTGCAATCCGAAGCTTGTGTTTATGTTTAATAAGTTCCTAAGATAATTATAAGTCAGTTACAAAGCTTAGATTTAGACAAAAATAACTCGAGTTATCTCTATTACCTTTGAGCTCGTTTTTGAGGGTTTTTGGCTTTGTATTTCCTTTGATCCAAGTTTATGTTTTATGATCTGTTTGTTCTTTGTTTTTAGTTCGATTTGGTGGTTGTTTTGGAGTATTTTCGGACTGGAAGATGTTGAGAAGTTATGGAGTTTGTTTGTTCTTCATTAATGGCTTTAAACGCATATATATATATAATATATAGGAGAGAAAGGGAAATGAAACTGCGGCTGTTCTCCTTCGTTTTCCTCCAAATTTCTCTTCATTAATCTGTTATTTTCACTGCATTAAATGTTGGGTTGAGGTGGCATTCCATGATTTGTCCTTGGGTTGCTTTTTTGAAATTTTGGATGCATTATTGAGCACAAATCCGGCTCTTCTTCTTCTTCTCTTCAACTTGCACTAAACTCAGCCGCATTTCCCACCGAAAAACAGTAGCCCAAATATATATATATATATATATTAGTTTATTTATTTAGTTAAATTTTGAGTTAATACGGGTTATAGGGTATATATTAGCTAGTATTTGGAAGTTTTTGTACAAAAATAGGTGTGTAAATTTATACAAACACTTAGATTTTCAAATAATCAAATTTAGGGTATATATTTACGTAGTTAATTATTCGTATAATTTTATCTCCCGCGATTTGGATTTCTTAAGTCCATCGGGTCAATTTTGTTTCAGGCTCCGATAGCTTAAGAAAACTCTGTTTAGAACAAAAGCGTGATCTAATTATTTATTTGAAGTTTAGATTTTGAGTTATTCATCAGTTTGTATTTTCGTTGTGTATTTAAAACTTAACGGTTCATTTTTGGATCATCGTTTTCTAGTTATAAGCGTATATGATCATTTATACAGTATTGAGCTTAATACCGAAACTAAACTATATTTATATCTCTAGTTTCAATACTAAACAAATTCTTATTAGTAGCTTTTAAATTTAATTAGGATCTCGAAATTAGGGTTTAAGTCTAAGTATAAACTCATTACTACTCATTATTCTAGTCTTGAATCATTATCGGAATAAAAAACAATCATTTAATCTTTATATTCATATTTTATATTTAAATCTATTGGTATACTAGGTTTTCGGGTCTTAGATTTTAGATCATATCTTGAATTAGTTATTCAAGATACAAGATCTCGTTTTCGGTATTAACTAAGGGTAAAGAATCTCTTTATTCGATTCCTAAATCTTTCATTTATCCAAAAATCTAAATATTAACCTATTATTAGACTTCACTCAGAATCTAAATCTATTATCTAGTTTATACAATCTATTATAAAATCGGGTACTAAGGTGAAAATTTCCGGGGTTTACAAGAAATCCTAAGGAATACATGGTCACCAACATCAAACTCCAAAGGTCTTCTCCTTGTGTCAGCGTAGCTTTTGTATCTGTCATGAGCTATTTTCATCCTTTGTTTTACTACTTGTATCTTATCCACTGTTTCTTGTACCAATTTTGGACCTAAAATAGCTCTCTCTCCAACTTCATCCTAGTATAATGGAGATATGCATTTCCCACCATACAAAGCTTCATAAGGCGCCATCTGAATTGTCGCTTGGAAACTGTTATTGTAGGCAAATTCAATAAGTGGTAGATAAGTGTCCCATCTATTGCCAAAATCTATAACACATGCCCAAGCATGTCTTCCAATATATGAATAGTCCTCTATGATTGCCTATTGGTTTGTGGATGGAACGCAGTACTGAGCTGAAGCTAGGTACCCAAAGCTGTATGTAGACCTTTCCAAAACCTGCTGACAAAACGAGTATCTCGATCTGAAGTAATCATCTTTAGAACACCATGAAGTCCTACTATCTCCTTAGTGTAGATATATGCCATCTTTTCCAAAGAATCTCCAACTTTCAAGGGTATAAAATGAGTTGACTTTGTTAATCTATCAACGATTACCCAAATAACTTCATACTTGGCAATAGTTCTTGGTGTCGATACAAAATCCATAGTGATATCTTCCCATTTCCACTGGGGAATGGATAGAGGCTAAAGTTCTCCTCCTGGTCTTTGATGCTTAATCTTTATTTGTTGATAAATCAAACACTTAGATACATAATGAGCAACATCTTTCTTCAATCCTTCCCACGAATAATATTTCTTCAAATCCTTGTACATCTTGGTGCTTCCAGCTGGATAGAATATGTAGAGGAATGAGCTTCCTTCATAATCTCTTCTCTCAAACCATGTGGTATAAAAATTCGATTCCCATGTCTAACAACACCATCCATATCCACTCTCAACTCTTTTCTTTTTCCATCATTTATAGCAAACTTCATTCTCTTGGTTTCATCATCTTCTTTTTGAGCTGGTTTAATCCTCTCCAAGATTGTTGGTTGTAAAGATAATTGAGCTTACATCACATCAACTTTTTCCATTGTGATTTCAAGCTCTAAATTTCTGAATTCCATGTGAATCTCCTTCTGACTTGTGAGTAGAGTTGCAACATTTACCTGCCTCTTTCTACTAAAAGCATCTGCTACCACATTCCTTTACCATGATGGTATAGAATTTCCACATCATAATCTTTGATTAATTCTAGCCACCTTCGCTGTCTCATATTGAGCTCTCTTTGTGTGAATATGTATTTCAAACTCTTGCGATCAGTGTATATCTTACACTTCTCCCCATAAAGATAGTGTCTCCAAAGTTTCAAAGCAAGTATCACCACTCCCAACTCTAAATCATGCACTGGATAATTTTTCTCATGGGGCTTTAGCTGTCTTGAAGCATAGGCTATGACTCTTCCATCCTGCATAAGAACATAACCAAGTCTATGGATAGAAGCATCAATAAACACCACAAATTCCTTTCCACTAACGGGTAATGCTAAAATCGGAGTAAATATCAATCTTTCCTTTAATTCCTCAAAACTCCTTTCACACTTATCATCCCGTACAAACTTAACATTCTTTTGTGTCAAAATATCACAAATGAACACTATAACAAATGAATCTAAATAATCTTTGAAGATGCTATTCATTAAATCCATAAACGCAGTTGGAGCATTTGTTAACCCAAAAGGCATCACCAAAAACTCAAAGTACACATATCTAATCCGAAAAGCCATCTTCTGAATATCTTGAGATTTGATCTTGAGTTGATAATAACCTAATCTCAAGTCAGTCTTGGAAAACACCATGGCTTCTCTCAATTGATCAAATAAGTATCAATCCGGAGCAAAGGATACTTATTTTTAATAGTAACTTGATTTAATTCCCTATAATCGATATACATTCGCAAACTCTCATCTTTCTTCTTCACAAACAACACAAGAGCACCCCAAGTTGATATACTTGGTCTAATGAAGCCCATTTCTTGCAACTCTTGTAACTGCTGCTTCAATTCCTTCAACTCTGCAGGTGCCATCCTGTATGGAGCTTTAGAGATAGGTACAGTTCCAGGTAACACTTCAATTCCAAATTCTAGGTAACACTTCAATTCCAAATTCTATCTCTCTATTGGGTGGTAATCCAAGTAACTTCTTAGGAAATACATCAACAAATTCATTCACAACATGTACCACTTTAATATCTATCTCCGCAATACTCATAACTGCTACAACAGATTTTTCCCATAACTCCATTGATTTCATGCTTCTAGGCCTTAACCTTTCCAACAAATATGTAAATCTCTCTTCACTCAAATCAAAACTCAACTCTACCTTACTACAATCAATTGTGACCTTATAATGATTTAGTCGGTTCATTCCCAAGATCACATCAAAGTCAGACAAAGGCTAGACTATCATATCAATAGGCATACTCACATCAGAAATCATAACATTCACATTTCTACACACATATGATTGTCTATTCTCAATCACCAAAGGAGTAGTCACACACATAATGCGATCAATTAATGTTTCAAAGACAAATTCACACTCATTCATAAAATTTTCATATATGCATGCATGAGTAGCTCCAGTATCAATTAACACATAAGCATCTCGATTAGATACGCTCAAAATACCTGCCAAAGTGTCTACTGAAGGTGTCTCTTCAATCTACTATAATGTAAAGACCCTAGCATTTTTTTCCCTTCTCCAAATCAAATCCACTCTTATTATTAGGTTGATCCTTATAATTAGCAATGTGGTGACCTCTTTGCTTACAGTAAGCATAGAAAACAGGTGGTAATTTTGGATTTTTGCACTCAGAAGATCTATGTCCGATCTATCCAAGAGAAACATACAGCAGGAGTCCACTTACAATCTGATAACTCATGAGGACCAAAGCACCTGAAACATTTCTTCTTAGATATGGGGGTTGAAGCTTTAAATGTCAACTTTTGATCTCCTTGCTTTCCATAAAAGGCTTCTTTCCCTTGCCTTGATAATTCACTCCTTTACTAGCACTTCAAAACCACTATAGTATGAAGTAGGAATAGGTCTTTTCCCCAGAAATGCCGCTCTCTTGGCTCTTCTCACTCTACTATTAGTCTGTATTTATTCAACTAAAAAAGCCTTAGCCACAGTATCTGCTAGAGTATGTAACTCAAATTTCTTCATGTCACATTGAATTTCCTCATTCGAACCATTCTGAAATTTTTGAACTTTCATCCTCTCATCTCAAAAATCTCTTCCAGCAAAGCGTAGTAGCCTGCAAAATTCACCATAATATTCATCTATGGTCTTGCTTCCTTGCCTCAAGTTCAACCAATCAGCAATCATTCTTTCTCTGATCAAATTTGGAAAATATTTTGTGAGAAACGTGTCCTTGAATGTTGTCCAAGATATGGGTTGATGCAAATCTCCACTAGCAGTCTCCACCATTATAGGCTTCCTTTTTCATCATATAAACCGCTAAATCAACTTTCTTATCCTCTGGAGTACTACTAGCAGCAAATGTCTTCTCTAACTCTTTTATCCAACTTTCAACTACTGTAAGATCAACACTTATCCCATCAAATTTAGGAACCATCTTGCTAAAATCATGAAACTTAATATGATTAGATTGGTCATTCACAGGTGGATTCTCATTTTGTCTCACTCCTTGTTGATTACTTCGTTGCATATTATGTTGAGTTTGCTGAAACATCATTAATTGATACCGTTGCATCGTTGTCATCATATCCCTTAGCATACCATACATAGAAGATGGATCACCGATAGACATTTGTGGCATTAGAGGAATAGGAGGCATAGGAGGAGGTAGTGGAATCTGTGTTGATGGAGGGACTTGTGAAGCTAAAGCTGATGCAGGAGGTGGTATAGTCTCACTACTCGATGTAGAGGATGAAGTAGGAGCAGATGTAGATGATGACTGTAGTAGTGTAGGCATACTCTCCCTGTCAGATTGTTGTCTTATTGACCTCCTTAACCTATCCATCTTAACAATTGCATATAATACATTCAACACACACACACATGTATAAAATTTTAAATCATATACAAAGCTTACTAAATTCTCATTCACATTTATAAATAATAAGCAAGTTAAAGAAGCCAACAAACAAGCAATAAGCACATCAAGCAAATAAGAAAGCAAGTAAATAAAATCATTTAAGCAAACTTAACTATTTCTATACTATCTATTTGTGTCCAGGTCAAGTCTTAAACAAACTATTACATTTAGGCAAACAATTATTCAAACGTGGCTCTGATACCATCTGTAAGGACTCGATATCACCCCTATAATAAAAACAGGTGATAACAGCTCTCCAACTACATATAACCTGCAGAATTATATGTAAGTTGTCCTAGAATAATTGTTTGAAGAATTATTTGTCTAAATCCTCAAAGTCAACTAATTTGAAAACTATTGATTTTTAAAACTTTTAATAAAAACACAACATCACCATCATCATATATCACAAAGAAACAAGTTCAAGATATACATATAGGTAAGTTTAGATATTATAAATAAAGGCTTCTTACAAGCCTTATACAAAAGCCACAAAAGAAATTCAAACTATAACATCAAATACAAACATCAAAAGATACCATAAATAATCTATTACAAAATGGGAATTTCATCAAGGTCCATGTTCATATCTAGTCCTCCAGGTCATTTAGGAAATCCTCAAAGTCGGTACCATATCCCATATTTGCATAAAACTCATCTTGATCATCACCTGAAAATGTTAAAATATGAGTCAAAGGCCCAATACACAAGTAACGAATACAAATGCGAAGTGATACACACATGCTTAAACTAAATGCAAATGCAACATCCAATTGATTATTAATTAATCCTTAGTTAGCCAAACAATACTGGAGTACTCAAACCCAGGACAACAGGGATTTCTGGGGAAACCTAAGTAACCATCACGATGCTCAGGAGAGTGATATAAGCAGCTCGAATACTCATATCTCCTAATTAAATTTATCCAAAAACAAATAAGTAATCTCATTTAGGGTTTCTAATCGTTTCTTGACTTTACTTAACTCAACCCATAATATCACATAATTCAAGTGTTCCCTTAAACATTAAATTGAATCATGTTATATCCTTTTAAGAATAAGTAAATGTTATACTAATACCAAATAGCCTATCAATTACTCGCTAAATCATTTATGAAAGTCATTTCATTATGACAGGGGTGGTCTAAGCGCCTAAAACTACCATGGCCTCAATCAGAGTAGGGTACCGCTCTCCGAACCAGATTCAATGGTATAAAAGACATTAATTCAAGCAATTATTAAATTTTCTTAGTTTAAAGTAATTTTAAAGAATGTCTATCCTAACAAGGAATCGAGCAAGTTACTGTGTATCTGAAATAGCTCGGGAACTAATGGGGGTAGCCGAGTGAGGATCTATCACTATACAAAGAAATTATTGCAATTTTTATCTAGTTCAAGCACAACTCAACTAATTTCAAACATAACCAATCAAATAAATTCAAATAAATTATCACAAGATCATAACATAGCATTTAAGCATCATAAAATATTATACAATACTCAGCAAATACTCAGTTGTTCATATATCAAGCTTTGGAGAACATTTAGAGGAGTTTTGAAAAATCAAGTTGTAGGGGAGGTAGGCCGGCTGCAAGGCCGACGGCCTAAGCCAGTACGCCGGGGGCTTAGGGGGAAAAGCTGGCGGCCTTGTTGCCAACATAGCCTGGAATCGTCAATTTCCAAATTTTTACGAGAGATACACGAGATGATAAGTGCCTTGTGAACCCATAAACGCCGTCAGCTTTTGCCGGTATGCCAGCAGTGGGGCTCCTACACCGACGGCCTACTTGCTGGTGTAGACCCCTAGGACGAAGTTATGTGATTTCCATAAATTCCCCTGTTTTCTTTGTAAAAATTACATATTCAAAAATTCTCCAAACTCATTCTAAGCTTCTCAAAGCTTGTTATATGTTCTTAACACCATTCAACAAATACAAACTCCTCTTCAATCCATCAATCACTCAACTACAACATCAAACACAAATTACATCTCAACTCTACATGCCCATTACACTACTCAACACTTTGTCATCCTAGCACAACCATCCCAACACTTCCAAATTCATATACAACACATACTACAAGCTCCTCTAGCAACATAGCACTACTCAAACTACCATCATAGCATAGAAATCATCCTATCACAATTTAGCATATAAACCCTATTATAATAAACGCACAACCTCAAGTATACATAAAGCAAGAGAAACACACTTATCATAAGAACTTTATGCCTTAGTTTAAGAGTCTTGTTTCAAGCTTTTGATGGTTTAATTTGTGGAGGATGAAGGGACTAACCATATATGGCCATGGAAGAACTTTTGGGAGTGTAAAAATGGGGTTTCAAAGCTTGTGAAGGAGTGTTTGTGTTGTCTGAAAATTTTGGACGAATTTTGCACTTTTAGAAGTTGATATTATCCTCATGTTTGACTTTAATGGCCGGCTAAATTAAGGCCTTTAATGGGCTTGGCTTTGGTTAATGGGCTTGTTTTTGGCTAATTAAAGGTGGGTCTTAGGCTTTATTTTGTGACAAAAAAATTTTGCTAAGAGTAGGCTTATATACATACATAATTTAACTTGTTCTAATCATATTTCATACATTCTAATACACTTAAAAATTTACGAACTCAATATTTAACCATTCTAAGGTATTTAATTTTTTTTTAACACAATAACAAAACTCATATTTCATGCATCAACATGAATCACATTCATCATACTTCAAAATCATATATAATTTCAATAACATATTTATAAAATATAAATTGAGAAATTCATGGCTATTTCAATATATATATATATATATATAATATATTGTTATAATGCTTGTATATACATTTATAGATATGATGACATGATACTATATGAACATAATATATAATATTATGTACATTTTATACATATTATATACTTGTATATGTTATAGTACTCTATGGGCATTTAATGTTATGTATTATAATATAATAATATATTGTATATATAATGGCATAAGACAATTTCTACACAATATTATAGATATGTGTTTAGGTTTTTCAAGAGTGATGGTAGTGTTGAAAACTTGTTGTGTGAATAAAAATAGAAATTACAGTTTTTTTTTAATTTCTCCAAAATGATAAAATTGGAATAATGTTATTATGATTTATTATGGTTAAAAGAAAAAGGACAAGTAAAATAAAGAATGACTATTACTAATTGCTTTGGAGGGAACAATTATGATGCATTTTAAAAATCCATATTATTAAAGGAATAGGCATTATTTATTTTAACTTTTAAGTGTAAACAAACATGCCAACGATCATCTTCTAAGGAATAGTGGTGGAATAGGATGACAATTCCACTAATCATACATAAAGCTTAGTAAAATATACTTATAATTTATTGTTAAGGTCATATATAATGGTAAAAAATGGTTTAAAGAATTTAATTATCATGTCAGCACTCTATGAATATATCCCCTTAAAAATATTTCTACTTTATTCATAAGTTTATGTTTCCATTGAAGATTCAATACTTACAAAAAGAAAATAACTTTCTCAAGTTCTTCATGTATCCCCTTAAAAATCTCTCTAGTTGATTCATAAGTTTATGTTTCCATTGGATATTCAATACTTGAAAAAAAAAATAACTTTCTCAAGTTCTTCATGCAAAACACCTACAGGCTACAAACTTCATACAACAACCACCACAGGAAAACTCTTGCAAAACTAAATACGGATTTTAGAGAATTAATCCAACACTAACCATAAACTCTATCACTATGTGTCACACAACATAAGCTATGAAGTGCACACACAACACACAACCAATTAACCCAGTATACCCTTGGTCTCATTTTCTCTCTCTCAATACACCCTTCTAGTTCACCATAGCCCTGCACTTGTAGGCTAATGAACACCTCTACTATTATCACTTCACAAGATAAAGCCTATACTTTGATTTCAACTCCTCTCTCTCTCTCTCTCTCTCGTTTGAATTTTAAGCTTTTACAAACAAGCAAAGCACTAAGAAACCTTAGGTTAACCCTAAGCTTCGATATTAAGATGATAAGGGTCAAATCCATAATTTGAATATTAAAGAAACTATTATCTCTATGATTTGTACTTTTTGTTTTTATAGGATTTCATGAATTAACTAATGGAATATCAAAAGAGATATAAAGAAATTATTTTAATAAATAAGTAAAAAATTAAACTAATTAGAAGTGAGGTTTTGTTTAATATAATTGATTAATCAAAGACACCATGATCCAATTAAACAAGAGAATTATTTGTCTCAATTCCTGTTAGAATTTGTTTTTTCATGATAAATAAAACCTATCTAAATCTATTTTTTGGTCCCAAATAATATTTAAGGAGGGAGGTTGAATTGATTATTAATAAAAATTTTCACCTTTAAAAATAATCCCCTTCGGTTTTAAAAATGAGAGCCATATATCCAATTAAATAGATATGAACATAAATTGCGGAAATTAAAAAGATAGAGATTAGAGAATCAGGCAGCAATTTATAGTGGTTCCACCTTGTGCATCAATCCACTCTTCCATCTTTGAGCCGGGGACCCTTTTATCCTATGGATTTGTTTCACTATATCCAATAACTTCAAATTACAAGATAGTATAATCCTCTCTATTCGATTCTCACAGCTATCCTCTAGCTACAATCGATCTACAGAGTCTAATCCGGTAATTGAACCACAAACTAAGAAGGCAACAACACGTTCCTTCAATTACAAAAAAAAAAAAAAAGAAATTTTAGAGATCAAAAAGCAAAAAGAAAGATTGCAAAGAGGTCAGCTCGCTTCTTGAAACGTAAGAAGAAATTATGAATATTCTAAGCAAAATGAAACTTCTGAGTTTTGTTCTGTATATACTTGATAAGAAAAAAAGAGCTTCTTTTTGTGTGTGAATAGTATCAGCTTCTTTTTTTTTTTTACTTAAATCTTCTTCTTTTTCTCTTTGTCTTCTGTATAATATATTTTCATGTTCACACTCCAAAATTCAAACTAGATGGATAAATATTCCCAAAGATCTCGGCTAAAATCTATTCTTCCTTATCCGTTTTTCAAATTCAAATTCTGTTGTGATCTTCAAAACTGGTTGCAAGTTGTGGATAGGCTTTTCCTTGTATTTCTCGGATGAAATCTTGTGAGCTTTATCATTTTTCAAATTAAAATTCTGTAACGGAAGGATGATGATAAGTCTTGTTTGATTTTCGTAAAAACTCTGGTTGTTATTTGTTATTGTTGCTCGTCGTGATCTTCTTCCTCATCCTATCCAAAATAACATTTATCTTCTTTTTAATCTTCTAGACAAAATCCCATGAAAATAGATGTCTTGGATATTGTAGATACTGATAAATCACTTGTCTTGAAGGAGAAAAATGTATAGAATCTATCCAAACAAGGTAAGGTACTATTCATGAAGATTTCCATCATTGAAGACGTTGATGAGAGAGAAACTTTGATGAAAACATTAAATCCCCTTGGATTAAACTAACTTAAGTGGAACAAATGAGTATATTACCCAAAGAAACTCATTTACTCGGAGCTAAGTCTTCAAGATTCATTTTTATACTGCACTAGAATGACTTGTATTAGGTTGGAGAAAATGAATAGTGAAATCATGTGATATAGAACTGTTGTCAAAAGTGCAATGAAAGGTTCTGTAAAAGGTTCTGGATTTCTAGAAAAATTCTTTATCCTTAAAGCAACATTCTGGAAAACATTATGGATTTCTAATACTCTTCATCATTTTTCTTCTTTCTCTTTAATTTTGATACCACATACTTAATAAACTCATTAGTAATCATTTTTACTCTTTTGTTATCATCAAAACCTATTTTAAGAGAATCTACCACTATTCCTTCACATCCTAGGGGTGTAAGTGCAATATAATCAAAATAGCATTTTAGTACCATTAATAATAACAAAATAAAATAAAGTTTAAGAAATAAAAACCACTAACAAGCCGACACATCAATATAACCTTTAGATGAAGCTAACATGCAACTTATGTGTTGCACGTCCCATGCAAAACAACCTTACTCAAAATAAATATTTTACTTCATTTAAAAGTTTCCTCTATTATGTAATCATTTGTGACTCTTCTATTTCTAGTTTGTATAAACTACTTTGAATTTTTTTTACTATTCTTACCACATCTTATTCTTCAAAATCTTTAAAGATATCATATATTACATCAGCACAATCTTTTCTTGATTGTTAAGAAGTGGAATTGTAGTTTGTTTTATCTTCTTCATAATAAAAACTTCCTAACTTTCTCTTTAATAGTGATTTTTGTTCCTAAGACAAAAGCGATATGATAGTTTCTATGAACTAAAGATAAATGGTTTTGTCAAGATTTTAGTTTAAATAGTTCATAATTTTGAGCTAATTCTATGACATATATAATTGTATTAGTATAATACTAATGCCATATTATAGATTTATTATTTATACCAAGATACAATATTTGAGTTGCAAATGGTACAAGTTTAGATCCACTGCTTGATAGATAAACTCTTGTCCTGATGAGTGATGTGTAACATGAAACCCAGTCACTAACTCAAACACTTTAGGATTTCCACTAGTGTACATAATTACTAGTGGATAAAAGTATCCAAATTCCGACCAAAACTAAATCAATAAGTAAATGAATATTTGATTTAGTATATAGCCAATTCTTAAAGTTTGTGGCATATTAAATGGAGAAAAAGCAAAGAGAAACTTATATGGACACACAAAAAGTGGTTTTCCAGCATGATCATCAAAACATATGGGGCACCATTATATGAAAATATTTCTATATTTTAAAATCCAAAATGAATTAGGTTAAGGTCTAATGTTTTTTCTGAGAAATTATGATGCATATCTTTATTTATCCATGTGATAAGGCCAATCTTTTAAGTGTTTTCAATTAATTTTGTGACAAGATAGAGTATAACTATCCTTTTGATTGTCGAGAAGAGGTTTCTTTGGAAAGTTAAGGTTCTTTTCATGGGGTTAAAGACACTGGTCATTCATTTAGTTCGGGATGTAAGGGATCAAATAGGTAGAAGTGTGGATCCTGTATTTGTGCAATAAAAGGATTTAGCCATAATTTTTTTATTGTTGAGTTGCATTAATGGATGAAGAATGGATTAAGGTTATCCTTTTAC
This sequence comes from Combretum micranthum, assembly GCA_024138025.1. Lineage (NCBI taxonomy): Eukaryota > Viridiplantae > Streptophyta > Magnoliopsida > Myrtales > Combretaceae > Combretum > Combretum micranthum. Next base: position 351,959 of record JAMXBD010000347.1, read on the forward strand.
TTTCTATAGTTGATGTTACTATTTAGATTGAAGAATTATACAAGAGAAGGTCAAAATTGTGTTCAAGGTCAATTAGTGGATGAAAGAGCTTGATCACATGAAGAGGAGACGCACATTAGTAAAAATGGTATAAATAAAATATCTCTATCATATATCACTGGAGTAGCATGTTAAGTGCCAAAGTAAATATTGATATGACATGTGCTACATTAGTAACAACTAAGACCAAGTTTACCACAAGGTGTTTGGCACACCTTTTGATATTAGAGGACCAAGCATGAGTTGCCTTCACGTTAAAGCCTTATCCTAAGAGAAATTGGGCCCCTCTAACAAGGAGCCTACACACACACACACCACAACACACACACACACACACACATATATATATATATATATTACTTTTAATGTTTGTTTATGTATAATTTTTTTATGTGGGTCTCGTAAAAAATATAAATAAATGTTAAAAACTACTTTTTAAAATTCTTAAGGATAAAGTTATAAATTTCTTAGAAGTGAAAGTTTCTTAAAATTTTGATGTGGAACCAAGAGACTTTAAATGAGATCCTTAAGATTAAAGATGGTATAATAAAATATATAATTTTAGTGTTATGGTGTTTTTTTTTTTATTTGTGTTAGTTTTATAATGTTTAAACACTCACAACTATGAAGTGGTTATAATCAAATTTTAACACACCTTGCAATGGATTAGCCCACATATTGATCCTATACAAGTCTTATTAAGTCTTATTAAAGTAGATAGAGTAGCAGTGTAGTAGTAGCAAGGCCATAAACATGTATGTATGTATGTATCACCTTTGGTAATGACCTTTCAAAAGTGTGAAAAAGGCTTTTTCACTTGTCTAGCTTTTTAAAATCTTTGATGATTTAAATTTAAATAAAAACATTTATCCTTTTGAACATATATATATATATATATATACATATATATATTCAAACTTGTTAGGATACAAATGCGAGTTAGAAAAATCTCACATGGAAAATATAAAACTTATATGAAGAGTTTATAAAAGAAAAGATCCATTAAACTAATATCTTAAGATTTTGAGCTATATATACAATATTAATCCTATTAGTGTCTTTTTTCATTGGATTCAATAGTTGAATTTCTCCTTGTATAACCTCCCCCATTCCTAACAAGACTATTACTTTATTGCATTATATTTGATTGATATAAATTAAGCAAAACAAATAAGTTTAAATAACTAACTTTTAAGGGGAAAAAACTATAAAGAGTTATAAAAGAATTGTTTCCCAATGAACTTACAATAATAAAGATAAATTTTATTTGAAGATAATTTTTATATATGTATATATATTCAAGTAATACTATCATTCCAAATGGAAAGTTATTTAAATTATAATATTACGATGAAAAGTTAATTAAAAAAATGAAAAGAAAGATCATTTATGCAAAAACAAAGCTAACATTCAAAGCTATAAGATTCATGTGAATACGTGCCCACACCTTATTATGTAATTAACTATTCAAAGGTCTTATTTTATGAATGTTATCGAAATCATTTTCTAAACAACATGGAACTTTACATTATTTTTGAAATGGAGCATATAATTCATCATATTTTTCTAAACAACATGGAACTTCACATAAGATGATTTCAACGCCCATATCGACAATACACATCAGGGGGACCCAGCAGTATGTCTAAAGCATTGTCATTTTAGCCACCCATAAATGCTACTAGTTTGAGCAAGTAAAATATGTTGTGCTCCCGTGTTGTGAACATCATCATAAACATTTTGTTATTACAATGTATTGTATTATGTATATATGGAGTAACCTATGCAATATTCTTCCCTAACAAGTATATAAAAATTGTTAAAAAGCACATGCTCAAATAAATATGGTGTTTAATGCATCAGTGTTCATAAATGAGATTATCCATAATCTATATTATGTAAGAATAATGAATCAATGGTAGTTGATAAAAAGAAAGTTTATTTATATAAAATATGCCAGTGTTGTAGTGTTTTCATAACTTTACATACCATTTTTTTCTTTAGGCTGGTCACTTTGCTTGGCTCTGCGGTTTTTTTTTTAATGTAAAATAAACTTCCATACTCCTTATGTTGTATAATGTGTTATATGTCTTACATAAGACTTTTATTTAGTTTCATGTAATGAAAAGAAAAATGCAATAGCAAAGTAAAGTAATACAAAGCTGAGGTTACGAGAATAGCTATTCATTCCTCTCTCCTATGTAAAACTACTATTATAGTATTTAATTGAGGAAATAACATTTACTACAAGAAAATTGAAGACAAAAATTTAGTCTCTAAATATAAATTCCTGTTGCAAAAATCATCGTGACATTTTTTAATAAAATCCATAGCATTAGTCTTCAAACTTTTCTAAAAAGATGAAAGGGAAAGCCTCTTGTATGTTTTTAACACCCCCAAATGACCACAGTTGGGGTACAGTGAAATTCCATATTAAAATGGGAATGATAGTGAAGTTGGCCAATAAAAATATCCAAGACCCGAACCATAACAAATCCTCTTTGTAAAACAATGGCCAAGGAAGAGAATCACCTCGTTGCACCTGTTCGACCAAGGTTAACCATGGAGTATCCTTAGAAAGTGCTTGTTTCAAAACTGTAAAAAAAATCAAAAGAGGGAATTGTTATTGCTAAAAACAATGGCTCTTTAAAAGGCATTTGTGATAAGGAGTCTGCTAGTTGATTGTCTACCCCCAACTTGTATTGAATATCATAGTCATAGCCTAAAAGCTTAACTAATAATTGCTACTACTTTGGAGTTTGAATAACCATGTTAACAACTCATTTAGACTTCTTTGATCTATTCTCATAATAAAAAATCTTCCTATAAGATATTGAAGCCACTTCTTCACATATTCAACAATAGCCATCAATTCATGTACATAAGTAATAGCCTTTTGAAGCCTCGAATTGAATTTCTTACTAAAATAAGCAATAGGGTGATTTTCTTGATGCAAGATAGCCCCCATTCTTGTTCCAAAAGCATCATTTCAATAATAAATGTTTTGGAAAATCTGGTAAAGCTAAAATCAGAGCAGTAACTAAAACATGTTTGAGCTGCTCAAGGGCTGTTTGAGCTGAATTTGACCAGACAAACTGTTCTTTCCTCAGCAAATTTGTAAGTGGAAATGCAAATTTGGCATGATCCTTAGCAAATTTGTGATAGTAACCAGTGATGCCTAAAAATCCTCTCAATTGCTTCACATTTAAAGGCTGAGGCAGTCATTAATTGCTTTAAGCTTCTCTAGTTTAGGGCTTACTGTTCTAACCAACACTCCATGGCCAAGATACTCAATTTTGTCTTGGCCAAAAAAAAAAAAAAAAACATTTGGAATTTTTTAGAAAGAAAGAATGATGTTGTAAACAATGTAAAACTTTCTCCAAATGTTGTAAGTGTTCATCCATTGATCGACTATAAATGAGAATATCATCAAAGAAAACAATGATGAATTTTCTCAAATATGGTTTAAAAATTATATTCAAGACAGCTTGAAATGTAAATGATGAGTTTGATAAGCCAAAGGCATTACATAAACTCATAATGACCATCATGTGTGCAGAAAGTTGTTTTGAGAATATCATCTCGAAACATTCTAATTTGATGGTATTCTGCTCGTAATGCCATCTTGGAAAACATAGTGGCTCCTCCTAATTCATCCAATAACTCATCAATATAAGAATTGGAAATTTATCTTGAATAGTGGCTTGATTTATAGCACGATAATCAACACAAAACCGTCAAGATCCATCTTTTTCTTGACCAATAAAACTGGAGAAGAAAATTGACTTGGCTAGGCCTAATGACTCCTAAATGCAACATTTCTTGAGCAAGTTTTTCAATCTCTAATTTTTGAAAATATGGGTATCGATAGGGTTTCACATTGATAGCTTGGTCATCATTCTTCAAATGTATATGATGTTGAACATCTCTAAGTGGCGGCAATGATGATGGAGTCACAAAAACATCATTGAATCTGCCCAATAATGCTTCTAAAGCATCATTGTTGGTGGTATAAGATGATGAAACATCTATGAGCCACAATATTGAAATAATAAGCCACTGAAGCTGTTTTCACCATATTCATCAACTGTTTAGAAGAAATTTCCTTATAAGGAATATCTGTTGAACCATTAAAACAAATTGGCATATTCTTCCAACAAAACTTCATAGTAAGTTTGTTGTAATCCAAAGTAACAGGTCCTAAAGTAGTCAACCATTGAATCCCTAGTACTAATTCAGCACCTTGTATTGGTAATACATAGAAATTACTGAAAAAGTGACTCCTTGCAAGAACAAAGGAAGATTTCAGCACAAACCAAATTATTACCATTACCAATCAAAATTGAAAACTAAGGTACCACCTTAATAGGAATTTTCAACTTATGAGCCTCACTTGCTTGAATAAAATTTTGTGTACTTCCAGAATCAATCAAAACATTTAAGGGTAGTCCTTTCACTTGTCCCTTAAGTTGAAATGTTTTAGGAACAATTTCACTCAACAATGCGTGATAACTAATCTCTGCCTCTTTTACTTCGGTAGCTAACTAAATACAATTAGTTTGACTATCCTCATTGTCTTTACAATTGAAAAATTGATCAATATCATCATTTGGATGAATCATAAGAAGAAATTTGGGTTTGCAAACATGTCCCTTGTGATATTTATCATGACAGTTATGGTATAAGACCTTTTTCCCGTCTCATTACCAATTCAACTAGGGTCATCTTTTCAATAGGAAAAGTCTTCTTAATAGTCTTATCAGTAGTACACAGAAGTTTGTGTAGCTATAGAAGGACTAAGTGAATGCACTTTAGAATTATTCGAAAAATTGACTACTATTTTGTTAGATGAAACAAAAGAATTATTTCTATTACTAACTTGCATGAAATAAATCAACTCGTGTTCTTGCAACTTTGCTAAACTAACTGCTTCTAGCAAAGAAGAGGGTTTGAAAGATAATACCTCTTGCTGCAAAATTGGCTTCAAGCTAGAAATGAAATAGCTAATAACAAAACTTTCAAATAATCTTGAAATTCAATTACAAAGCTTCTCAAATTGGAATCGATAATTAACCACACTATCTTATTGGGTTAGTTTGGAAAGTTGACCCTGATAATCCTCAAGGATAGATGGTCTAAATTTGATTTTGACTGCTAAAATAAAAGAAGACCATGTTGAGTGTAAATTATTTTTGGTCATCTACCGAAACCACTCCAATGCCTCACTTTCCTTAGCAAAAGAAGCCAAACGTACTCTATCCGATATAGGCACTCAATGAAAGTCAAAAAATTGGGTCGCCTTAAAAATCCATCCTCACGGATCTTAGCCAAAAAATCATGGCAATTCCAATTTAATTCCTTTCATATAAGATAATGTTTCTCAATTTGGCCCTGAATATGATGAAGGTAGATTACTATTATGCCTGTAAGCTTTGCCCTTATTCTCAACTTGATCTTTTTCGATCTATTTTTGTACATATTGTACAACAAAACGCAGATTATTATCTACACCATTAATCCTTTCATCCATTACATTCCATCTTGATTTCATTGTAGTAAATTTATCATTTAACTCCTCAATCTGTTTAGCATGCAAAGATACCACATCATTCAATCTAAGAACATCTGGAGTTGCCTCTGCCATGGTAACACAATAAAAGAAAAAACTCAATGACAGCACCAAATTGATAGGCCTATTATTATAAGCCAAAGATTTAATCCAAATACTTGCTTCACAAAGAGAAAACCTCGACCTAAACTTTTATTAAGTCCAATACTGTTCTAAATTTTTTCAAATGTCTAAATACAATGAATCAAAAGACATCCACAGAAAGGAAAACTCGTACTACATTAACCCTATCCTCCTCTAACTTTTTGTCTCGACTATTTCAAAGAAAAACCCTAGATTCAAAAAGTTAATATGCTCTCAACGCAACTTGCTTGGTGAAATGCTACAATAGATCTTCAACTCCAAGAGGTAATCAACTCTACCTATTGAACTACGTGTATCTTGAACATGTACCTCTACAATAGAAGAAAGAAAATGTGTTCAGGGTTTGTAATATCTATGGTATTTGTTTTTAAGAAATGCTAAAGAAAATAAGGCTATGTTATGTTGTTTTTTTTTTTTTTTTTTTTGCGAGGTAATGTGAAAAACTTACTGGCTCTTCGAGCGTATAGTGACTCCAAACTCAAGAACGAGTTCAAGAAATAAAGGATGTGGATGACTCCTCTTCATACCCCATCTATTATTTATATGATGCTTTGTTATATGTGCAATAGAGTTTGTTTTGATAGCTATAACCTTGCATGTAAGTTTTGGCTGTTAAGCTGCTGTCAATGGAGGATTCTATGATTGTGCATGTATGTTTTGTCTCTAAAACTGTTGCCAGCACCTGTATATAACCGAGAACCCTATTGAACATACTATTCCAAGTACGTTGGCTATATTTCATTCTTTTACTCTTATCAAATTGATAATAACTTACTATTACATAAAATAATTAATAATAATTCATGTCACCACACATATGAATTTATATCCAATACTTTGTCTTCAATTTTTGTTATAAATACCATTATCTTGAAGATGTCACATATATAATTATCATCTCTCTATAATAAAAAGAGGAACATTATAGATATTTCACTTTACTCCAATAATTACTTTTTTTGTATGAAGTCAACATTTCGCTTTATATCAACTAAAAAAGTAAATAAATAGCACAAATATATAAATTAAGATAAAACAGTTTAAAATTTAACTATGTTCACTACCAAACAAAAATAAAAACATTAACAAAAACAAAAAATTACAGACAATTATGCGGCTTTCTCACCGTTCCAAATTAAATGAATTTTAAGTTCTAAAAATACTATTGTAATCACACTTCAAACCTAGTAGACTACTCCAACTTCTTGCACTCTCCACTTTTTAGCGTACAGTTATGTTTATTCTTACTCCCTTGTCAAATTTAGAGCTTCCAACGAGTTGAGTTACTCAAGCTCGAACTTAAGTTTGTTTAGCTAAACAAACTAAGGCCAAGCTTTTCTTCAGGCTTGCTAGGCAGCTCGTAAATAGACTTATTTAATATTTTAATATAATATTAGATATAATTGTTTATATTAATATAAGATTATATATAATTATTTATATAAACAAGTTAAGCTCGGAATCACGAATCCTTAATGGGCTTGGGCCCATGTTTTTGCACCCTAGTCGGACAATAATGCCATTTCTCAAGCTTTGACACTCCTCATCCACTTTAGACTTTTTCTCTTGAAATGAGGCAACCAACTTTCACCCCAAACACAGTAAATAGCTAGGCAACTAATAACTGATGTGCTCTTTTACTCACTTGGTCCAAAATTTCTCAATTAGTGCTAAGTTAATATGCACTATCATAATGTTATAAACTAGTAATAGTTCTCTTGCAGTCCATGTGGGATGTTCCTTACACTTCACTTAGTTCAAAAGTCTCCAATTAGTGCTGGGCACATAATTCTACATCCATCTAGATGGGAGGTTAAAAGCTGTTTATAACAAAACGATAAATGATGCAAATTAAAATTATTACATTATAATATATGTTGAGTAGGAATTGATAATAGATCATATCATAAACGCTATGACAAATTTCATTTTGGATTAAGTATTTGAGACTAAACATTCAATATTCCATTGTGATTTCATGAGACCATGCTTCAAAACCAAAACGAATGGTGTTTCCATAAGCCAAAAAGGAGGAAAAGGGATGACTTACCATTAAAAAGATAAAACAGTGGGCGAACTAACATGAGCATTTCTTTTCACGTTTTAATAATTTACAAATGTAAGTTTTGTGTTTTAATAAATGCATAATATATATCATTCTTCATTAGATAATTATGGTTCTTAGTTAAAAACAGCGTATCCTAAGCAGTTGTCCCTCCAACAAGCTCAAAGCCATGCATATCTTGCTCAAATGATCACCATACCTCCTTATCACCCTCAAACCCTAACTAAAAGACTTATAAACGTATGGTTTTATTTGATTTAGGAATCTTGAATAAGGTATATGTAGTTTGTGGTCGTATTGAGGATATGTACAAGTTACATACCATTATTGCTAATAAAGAACCAATCACTACTTAGTGAAATACAACACAGATTGTGAATTTATAAAAATATAAAAGATAGCTGAATAAAAAAACTGATTAGATTTTTATAATTTTCCATTAATGTTAGGCTTGATTTATTAGAATGAAATTGGTATTATGTTTTTATTACCATAGAATATATATTTTTCGTTTGATTTGTAAAAAATTCTACCACAAAGAATATTATTCTATATAATATGGAATACGAGAAATCCGTACTCCTTTTTTTTTCTTTGCTGTAATAATGGATATTTTTAACAAAACATATATTTTATTCTAAAAATAGTTTTTAATTATAAAATTTAAAAAATTACTATTTATTTCCTATTTCATTGGCAAATCAGAGGTAACGTAAAATAACGTCGTGCGAACTCCACCACGCCCTGAACCAACAAGCAAACGCTTTTCGGTGGAAGCTACCTAAAGAGATTTGATCGCACATGCCCTCGGCGCGAGAATAATATGTCTGCCACATTTAGACGACAAGACAGACAAAACATTCAGCGCTGACCAGGCGGCCATAACAAAGTCATCAACAAGATAGCAACCTTTGCTAAAGAACACAACCACCAAGATCTCATGCATCGTTATTCTACTGAACAATATCTTGTCTTTCCCATTGATTTCCCTAATCTTTTGGAGATAACACTGTCAAGCTGCTCTCTACTTGCAACAAGAGAACAAGACAAGGAAACCCCAGCTAGACCACGTTCGTTTTGAATAAATCAATTCACATGCATGGATGCCTCGGAGACTGAACAATCTTTCAGATCTTCATGAAACAAAATAGAAAAGTAATTCTATTGGGCCGGGATAATTATGTTGGAGAGGATATGTATTTGTCTATTAGTTTAAATAGATGATGTACCATTTAAGTGCTGTAAAGATGAGGACCAACGTTATATTGTGTGATATATATATATATATATGAAACATATATTACTAAAAGAAAATTAAGCTTTAATGATAAATTTTCTATTTCTATCGTTGATTTCATTTGCGCAAAAACAATTTTCTTTATTCATATTTCATCATAAAATTTCTATCTTTGAAGATTAATTTTCTTCTATAGTATATAGCCACAATGTAAGGTAACTGGGTTAATGGTAAATGAGGCGCATAAACAGCTATCATGTGCATCAAATATCCTCAATCAGCACTGCTTCAAAGTTCAAATGTACGTTCAATCCATTTAATCATTGCTAATTTTATTTGATATAGTATTCTTAGATGGATCCAACTTTCTGCACTTATTAAATACATATACATATATTATTTATGTATCCCACTTTTTAGGCTGAAGAATAAGAATCTAACCATGACTTGATGAGACCGCATTTCACAAGATCCCAAGATTTTAGGTACTATATGATAATAGATTCGATATTTTTGAGTAATGTTTCGACAAAAGAAAAACAAGCTGATGTGGACCTCACGCAAGTCCTTCAAATTGGCCATGTGCAGAATGGTTTTTTATCTATTATTTTTTTATTTTTGAACTTTTTGGAGCATCTTAGGAACAAGTCCATTGGCAATTATCACTCATCGTTAGGGCTGCAAATGACTCAGATTGCTCATGAGTTACTTAAGCTCGACTTAATTTAAGCTCGATTGATAAACGAGTCGAGTCTAAGCCTAAGCTTAAGCCTAAAGCAAAGCTCATGTATATCTAAACGAGCTGATCTCAAATTTTGATTTAGTCTCATGAGCAGGCTTGTTTAGACTCGTGAATAGATTCGTGACTAAGTTTTTTAATAAGTTTGTTAGCAGATTTGTGAATTTTTTATGCATTATATATTATATACAATTACATAATTAAAACGATAAAAATTAATTTCTATTTAATAATTATATATACATATTTATAGCAATATATTGTATTTTAGGTTTGAAAAAAATGAAAAACAAGCTATCTAAATGAGTCAAACTTGAGTTTAAATTCTAAGTTCAATAAAAACTCAGTAGGCTCGACAAAAAATTCGGTTCAACTCAAGCTCAATTCATAAACGAGTCAAGCTCGAAACTCGTTTAACTGAACAAGCCAAGCTTAAGCCTCAACTTCAAGCTTGATAAAAAGCTAAGCTCGAGCTTATTAAATTTTAAACGAGTCAAGCCCAAACCTCTAAAAGCTTAACTCAACTCAGCTCGACTCATTTACAGCCCTACCCATCATTCAATTGTGACCAATTGAAATCAACATGATTGATTTAAACTTGTCACTATTTAGAGGATGTTAATTTTAATGTAACTAAATGCTAAGATATTCTAATTAAATAATATGTTACCTTCATTTAGTACGCTGTGTCTTCTTTACTTGCAAAGCCTCATTTTAAGTTTTACGATATGTTTAATTAACAGCTGAATATAATAGTTAGTTCTCCTCCACAACCGTAGTCTTGGTTTCGGTTGACAAAAAAACTTATCGTCAAAATTACTATTTGTAAAATAAGTAATTCCAATTTCTTCATGATCAAAACAAATAATTATTTCTAATATTGTCAAACCCAGCCTGAAGGTTTGATCAATACATACTAGAAGATTAAGTGGTTGAACCAACCCATTTTCAAGAAGGAATCAAATTAAATCGAGTTAAACTGGATGAATTAACTCAGATCTGACAACACTTAATATTCCTTAATCTTTTCCAACAAATTTCAACATCTATCCATGAAATACTAGCCTAACTAGTCAAGTTATGAATCGGGATAATTTTTTTTTCTTTTAGATTTACTTTGAATCTATTAGTAGTAACATTATGTTGAGGAAAAAGAAAATAATAACTATTTCTTTTCTATCTTATTCCCTTAGAATTACAAATTTGCAATTCTTTATTCTATTTTAGTGCATGTGGCAAATGAAACATGACATCGTAGTGCTTGATAGATTAAGCAATAATTTTAATAACCATTGTCTACATGCCATACCATCCTTCATTTTGTTATCTACCATTGGTTGGCTCTATAACGAGTGTCCTTCGTACTTTCATTTGGAAATCAAATTGAACTGATTGAGATAATTTCCAAAGGACCTATGGTTGTCTTTTATTTCTAATACAATACAGATAAAGAGAACAAGACAATATATACAGCACAAGAAAATATTATAGCGTGAATATCTTGACTATTATTTGTGTGTTGTTTATTGCACGTAATACTAGAAGAGCAATTTTAATAATAATACCGTTTATATTAAGGGAAATTATATATATATATATATATATATGTTGGGATATAGATCTAACTCATATGGGTCTATATCCAAGGATATCTTAAATATACATTTGATATATTTAGAAGAAGACTTGAAGATAAGAAAGTATTTATAAAAGTCAAAGTTGGTTAACATAGAAATTAATGGCAGAATAATGAAAATTTAATATAGTTTTGAAACTATCGGTTTTTTGAATGTCAGCTTTAAATGCCAATTTATATGGCCTTTGAATTTCCTTTTGTAATACTCCTTATGATAGTCTTATAGATTGATCGAGAGAGAGAAAGAAAAACAACACAATTTTATATATTTTTCCTAAACCTAGAGAGAGATGTAGAGAGGGAATTGTTGTGAATCCATCAGTTTGTGGTGAGATTGTGTGATCCACTAGTGGAACTAGTGAAGATTGTATTTGTATTTCATTATTTCAGATAGTGGATGATTTTAGTACAGCGGCGGTCCCGTGGTTTTTTTCCACATTGGGGTTTTCCACGTTAAATCATAGTGTTGATTGTTTTATTTTTGTTTGAATTACTTGTTAATTGCTTCGGCAAGAGGAAAAGGATCAAGCTTTTCCTAACAAAGTGGTATTAGAGCGCTAGGTTCTCAAAAAAAATTAGGGTTTCGCTACACTGAGGTTAAGGTTTCTTGATTCCAAACATGGCTAAATCTTCAAGTGCAATGATCAAACTTAATTCTTCAAATTACTCTATTTAGAAATCTATGATGAAAGATCTTTTATATTGTAAAGATCTGTATTTGCCTTTGGTGAGTGATATTGCAAAACCCCAAGATAAATCTGATGCAGATTGGATGATACTACATAAGAAGACTATTGATTATATCCGACAGTAAGTTGATTAAAGCGTTTATTATCATGTTGCTTAGGAGACTAGGGCTGATGTTACGTGGAAGAAGTTAGAATCTATATATGAAAGGCAAACAACCTTGAACAAAACCTCCTTGATTAGGAGAGTGGTTAATTTGAAATATAAGGAAGATTCTAACATAACAGAGCATTTAAATGATATTTAAGGGCTTGTAAATCAACTGACAGCGATGGAGCTTATGCTTAAGGATGAGATTCAGGCACTTTTGTTGCTAAGTTCATTACTTGAGAGTTGGGAAACCCTTGTAGTATCAGTTAGTAATTCTGCTCCAGATGGAACCTTGACACTTGCCATGGTCAAGGATAGTTTGATCAATGAAGAGGCCAGAAGGAAAGATCTAGGTATTGGTTCAGATTCAAAGGCTCTAGTTGCAGATAAATATGAAAGAAAGGGTAGAACCAAGCATAGAGGGAAAAATGTTAAATATGACAGATCTGACAAGTCAAGGGGAAGATCCAAGTCAAGAGGTAAGAGAAACCTCAAGTGTTTTTATTGTGACAAGCCAGGTCGTTTCAAGAAGGACTGTAGACTGTGGAAGAAACAACAGGGTAAGGGTAAAGATGATGATTCAAATGAAGACACCACTGCAGCAGCAACAGCAGCAGCGGTAGATGGTGATGTGGTGGTTACATGGAATGAGGGTTGTATTAGTCTTGCAGGTCATGATAGTGACTAGGTGGTTGATTCTGGTGCCTTCTTTCATGTGACTGCACATGGTGAGTTATTCTCATCTTACATTGCTGATGATTATGGCAATGTTAGGATGGGAAATAATGAAACTTCAAAGATTATATGCATTGGAAATATTGTTTTGCAAACTAATACAGGTTAGAGGCTCATTCTCGAAGATGTGAGACATGTACCAAATATCCGCCTGAACCTGATTTCAGCAGGAAAGCTAGATGATGAGGCTACCACAGTCAGTTTGGTGATGGTAAATGGAAGCTCACCAAAGGCCCCTTGATTGTAGCTAAGGGAAGGAAGTGTAACACCCTTTACTTAATGCCAGTAAAGCCAAGTAAAGGAGATCTGAATTTGACAGATGATACTACTATGGAGCTGTGGCATAGACGGCTTAGTCACATGAGTGAAAAGGGGCTCCAAATGCTTGTGAAGAAGCAACTTCTACTTGATTTCAAAGGTACTCCATTAAACCTTGCATTGACTGTTTTGCTGGTAAACAATATAGGGTTGCTTTTTAGAGAAATCTATCTAATAGGAGGTCTCATATATTGGATTTGATCCACATTGATGTGTTATATGAACGACATGACAATAGGTGGTGCATTGTACTTTGTTACATTTATTGATAATCATTCTAGAAAGCTTTGGACATATGCCTTGAAGTTCAAAGATCAGGTGTTGACTATATTCAAACAGTTTCATTCTAGAGTGGAGCATGAAACTGGCAGGAAGTTAATTTGTGTCAGGGCAGATAATGGTAGGGAGTATAGAGGACCATTTGAGCAGTATTGCATAGATCATGGGATAAAACTGGAGAAGACAGTTCCCAAGACCCCACAGCAGAATGGTTTTGCAGAGAAAATGAATAGCACTATCACTAAGAGAGTAAAGTGCATGTTAACTCATGCTAAGCTGCCTAAGTCATTTTGGGGCAAAGCCATGAGAATAATTGTGGATGTGATAAACCTTTCTCCCTCATATGCTGTGGATGGAGATATCCCAAGAAGGTCTGGACAGGTAAAGATGTTTCTTATAATCACTTACGTGTCTTTGGGTGCAGGGCCTTTGTGCATAATCCAAACGATGAGAGAGCAAAGCTTGATGCTAACTCCAAGCTGTGTATTTTTCTTGGATATGCACATGATGAATATGGTTACAGATTATGGGATCCTATTGATAGAATGGTCATTAGGAGCAAGGATGTGGTGTTTCTTGAAGATCAAATAGTTAAAGATATTGAGAAGGCTGAGACGTCATCATCCTCAGGCTAGATTCCCACAAATGTAGATCATGCACCTTCTACTGATACTACTGATAGAACAACTGTTAAAGACATAGGTGAAGAGATCCAAAAGCCTCAACAACAGGTTGATTTGAGGAGATCTTCAAGAGACAAAAGATCATCAATTAGGTATAGTCCAGATGAGTTTGCAATGATCACTGACGGGGGAGAACTTGAATGATATGAGGAAGCCATGACTCATGACAAGAAGAAAGAATGGTTAAAAGCCATGCAAAAAGAAATCAATTCCTTGCATGATAATAAAAGTGATGATTTGGTTCAGTTGTCTAAGGGCAAGAGACCTCTGAAAAATAATGGGTTTATAGACTGAAGATAGATGAGAACAGCTCATAGCCAAGGTACAAGGTAAGACTGGGTATGAAAGGGTTCAATCAGAAGAAAGGTAGTTGATTTTGAAGAAATTTTCTCACCTATGGTGAAGTTGTCATCCATCAGAGTTGTGTTCAACATTGCAGCTAGTCTGGATATGGAGATTGAGCATATGGATGTAAAGACAGCGTTCCTTTATGGTGATTTGGAGGAAGAGATCTATATGGAGCAACCTGAAGGGTTCAAGATCAAGTGGAAGGAGAATCTTGTATGCAAATTGAAGAAAAGTTTGTATGGGCTAAAGCAAGCTCTAAGGCAGTGGTATAAGAAGTTTGACTCCTTTATGTTTGATCAGGGTTACACTAGGACTGCCACATATCATTGTGTCTTCATCAAACGGTTTTCTAGTAGTGAGTTCATTATCCTTTTACTTTATGTTGATGATATGCTGATTATTGGCAGGGATGCCAAGAGAATTAAAGAATTGAAGATTGCCTTGAGTAAATCTTTCTCCATGAAAGATTTAGGACCTGCTAGCCACATTCTTGGCATGAAGATTATTAGAGACAGAAAGAGCTAGAAGCTGTGGTTGTCACAGGAGAGGTATATTGAGAAAGTGCTGGAGAGATTCAACATGAGCAAAGCCAAAATCTGTTTGTTCTCCACTTTCGAGACATTTCAAACTGAGTTCATTTCAGTGTCCCAAAGTAAGGTAGACAAGCCGTTATCTCTCAAATCCAGGTAAGGAGCACTAGTCTGCAGTGAAATGGATTTTCAGATATCTTAGGGGCACTTCTAGGTTTTGTCTGCAATTTGGTGGTAGCAGTAAGCCTGTGTTAGAAGGGTTTTCAGATACTGATATGGCTGGTGATTTGGATTCCAGGAAGTCTACATCAGGTTATCTGATCACTTTTGCACGGGGGAACAGTATCTTGGTAATCAAAGTTGCAAAAATATGTTACACTTTCCACCACTGAAGCAAAATATGTTGCTGTAACGGAAGCCTGCAAGGAAAACTTATGGATGAAAAAGTTTTTGGAAGAACTGGGTCAAGAGCAGGAAGATTTGAAGCTGTTTTGTGACAGCCAGAGCGCCATTCATCTCAGCAAGAATCCAATGTTTCATTCCAAATCCAAACATATTGATGTCAAGTACCATTGAATTAGAGATGTGTTAGAGTCCAAATAGTTAAAGCTTAAGAAGATCCATACCGATGACAATGCATCAGATATGATGACCAAAGCTCTACCCAAGAAGAAGATTATTTGCTGCAGAAAGATTGCAGGAATGATGGAAGTCCCCATATGAGTTGGAGGGGGAGTTTATTGAGATATAGATCTAACTCATATGTGTTTATATCCGATGACATCTTAAACATACATTGGATATATTTAGAAGAAGATTTGAAGATAATGAAGTATTTTAAAAGTCAAAGTTGGTCAACATAAAAATTAATGGTAGAATAATGAGAATTTAATACAACTTTGAAACTATCGGTTTTTTGAATGTTAGATTTAAATGCCAATTTATGTGGCATTTGAATTTCTTTTTATAATATGATAGTCTTATAAATTGATTGAGAGAGAGAAAGAAAAACAACACAATGTTATATATTTTTCCTAAACCTAGAAAGAGATCTAGAGAGGGAATTGGTGTGAATCCACCGGTTTGTGGTGAGATTGTATGATCTACCAGTGGGACTAGTGAAGATTGTGTTGTATTTCATTATTTCAGATAGTGGAGGATTTTAGTGCTACGGCGATCCCGTGGTTTTTCCCTACATTATGGTTTTCCACATTAAATCCTGGTGTTGATTGTTTTATTTTTGTTTGAATTATTTGTTAGTCACTTCGGCAAGAGGAAAAGGATCAAGCTTTTCCTAACAATATATATATATATATATCTCACGAAAACTTAAAAATTTATATGCACCTCTATTTTGTTTTAAAAGTTTATAATCATGCTAATGCGGTCCTAAGTTCAAATCTCCTCCTCCTATTATAATATAAAAAAAGTTAATAATTGTATCTTTAAAAAGATTATGTTGTTGATGACATGTCTTAGGTTGGTTTGTCAATAACTTTAACTAAATGTAACATATATAATTAGAGAATATTTCAATTTATAAATCTGTTTTTTTAAAGAAATTTGATAGCAAAAGAAAAAGAAATGAAAAAATATCAAATTCTTTAAAATTGACCACATGAGGCTTGCTTTTTGAAACCATTTATAGTAACAGCCTATAGATATTGTCATAAGTCAATCCGGGTCTATAATTGGACATGTAGTAGTTGGTTCACGGTTCTAAAATTAGTAGAACCAGAATCGCACCCATAGGAGCTGGTTCGGTTCCTAATCCTTGGGAACGGCCAATTTCCACAATTCGATTTTACTTCCTCTAGAATCGGAACCGTGAGATTAAAAATATAAAAAAAAAAATTAAATAATTTTTAATTAACTTAATTTTTAAAAAAAAAAAAAAGCAAAAGAAAATTTTTACTTAAAATAACATTAGACCTAATAATAATTGTTTATAGCCGATAAGTTAAAAGAAACTTTATTATGCATTTATTTATACACAATCACTCTCCTTTTTTAGTTGTTATGCTTGTTATGTGCCACTATAAAATATTCAAGATAAAAATAAGTCTCATAAACACAAAAACAAGTCATATTTGTTAGAAAGAAAAATCCCATTTATTAAAAATTTATATAAACTTAACAACACATGATTTCAAATATATTTATTACTTTTGTTAGTCATGATAACATATTAAATGCCATAAATAGGAAATAAATATTTCGTGAATAATAAATTAATTATTCACATGAAAATATTTAAATATTTTCTTTCTGATTATAATTTTTTTTTTAATCGTGAAACCGCGGGAACAACCAGGTCAGGTGGTTTCTTGAGGTAAAATTGTAAGGACCTACCAAAACCGATAAGTCTTTAGCCAATATGAATTTGCCATCCCTGGATCAGTTCTGGAACCATCGATAATAAATCGGATCGATTCTCGATTCAAAACCAACTTATGATGATGTGTAGCCGCCTCCCATCGGGCTTGATAGCTTGGGCTGATTTTATCCTCCAATGGATGTTGGAGACCTAAATTTATTACGGTTTCACTGTATGTTGCTTTTTCTTTTCAGTTAAATCTATTATAATTAGACATTCTGATTGTGCATATGATAACTCATTCACAACATGTTTTTCTACTCCACATGTAAATTCCAATTCTGAAAATTTCTGTTTTGTTTGCTATGAAATTTTAAGATTTTGTCAATCGTGATAGATCTAAAGGATTGTTTCTCGAAAATATTCAGTGGCTGCCAAAAAGCTTTTGCCTATAACGGGGCTTGAGTCTGATTGCATTGATTGATTTTCATCAGTATTTTATTTGTATTTAATTTGTTTGATTTATTTATAATTAAAAATATTTATTTTTTATTTAAATCTATTTTTTGATAAATATTTATTTTAAGACCATAAAAATAAGACCAAACCGATCAAAATAAAATGAAATAAGCAACCCCTAGTGCTGCTTCATTCCTACCTATATATGGCGTCTAAGACATAAATTGTAGTGCAATTATTCTCGAAACATTTCGCCACTTTTAAAATCTTATTTCTCCTTTTTTTTTTTTTAACTTTCAGAATTTCTTAAGTATCTTTTAAACGTTATCCAATAAAATATATAATATTTAGTAATAATACAGTGTCAAGCCAGTCAAATTTATATGACATTCCCACGTAACATTTTAAGAATTGTAACGTAGACTTTTGACAAAAATAGTTGAAATTTTGAGGAAAAATTTGTGTAATTTACCTTTTATGTTATTATGTATTTACTTTTATTATACTTTCTCGGTCCATCATCATCTTATTGCTATCACCAATCACCATCACCACCATTAGGGTCACTATAACACCACTAATTGACTCCAAGCCATCTAAGTAACATTATTACGGTGATACAAGTATATTAGTGTATTGGTAATAGCAATAATGATGAGTGGTAGGTCATATTCAAGATTTTTCAGAATATTTTTATCCTTAAATTGTTTGGAAGTTGCTTAAAGTATCATGTTAGTATTTTATATAATTCTCTTCACTAAATAACTCTCTGCTTTATCTCAAAGTTACTTTTAGAGAGATTCTTAACTATTTTTTAATGCTTTTACAGATCTCATATTATAAACAATATTTATATTTTTTTTTCTTTCATTATTAGATATGTATTAATATAAATTTAAAAATGCATTAAAAATTAATAATAATTTCTATTTTATTTATAATGATAATGATGTCAAATTACTATTAAATATAAATATTGTAATAATAACAATTCAAAGTTTCAATTCAAGGACTTTCTAATTCTTCTACAATTACATAGACAAATTAGAATCCATGTGTGAGAAAAATTTGCAAACTAGAGATATTTTTATAATAATGGTTTTTTGTAGCAAAAATTAATTGTAAAAAAATTGCTATATTTTCAAATTTTATAAATGAAAAATATAAAAGACAAGAAATGTGGTCATTATAAAACTAGCCGTTAAACAACCCTAAGTCCAACGGGATTTTGCCGTGAAGAAGTAACGGCCAAATGGATGGTCTTTTCCAAGCAGTGGCTGGCTATTTAAAAAATAACCCAAAAAAGAAAAAATAACAAAAGAGACGAAAAGGGAGAAAAAAAAAACAAAATAAAAGCAAGAGAAAAAAATGCGGCCACAAATAATATAAAGAAAATTCTATATTCTCGTAATGTGTTGTAACAGGATCGGTTGTGTCACTTATTTAACAGCTCAACTTTATACCAAACCGTAATTATAACATTGGAATACTTATAATCCGTTCACTTGATAAGGATATTTATTCATTCCTTTATCATTCCGCATAAAGTTGCTATTATGTTGTTCAATTTACAGGAATGATAATCCATAATGAATTGATAATGGATAAAATGATGAATGATAATTCATATCTCTACACTCATGAATTGTCATTGGTTTAGTTTTCAACTTTATTATAAATATCTGTATCTTAAAAATATCACCTATATAAATATTCTCTTTCTGTAACAATAATATAGGGCATATAGATATTTTATTTTTTACTCAAATAATTATTTATTTTATTTTTTATACCAAGTGAACATTGAAATAGTAATTACAATTATATTATATTCCTATTGAATTGAAATTCAATTACCTTTATTCAATACGACGAAATAAACAAGCCATTAATTTATTATTTACTATATTTATTTTAATGTTAACGAGTGACAAGACAATCCTACTAATGGGACTATAAAACTTCTCCACGTACAAAGGCTAGATGGCTTTGAAAATTTGCATTGAAATCACCTCCTATATTAAAAGAAAATGAAAAGAAGAATAAAAAGAAATTACATGATAATTCATTTTATGTGTTACATTTTAAGAAATTGGAGAGAGAGTTGCTCCACGAGCAACTCTCTCAAGAAAGAGAGTGTTAGGCAGCTCTCTGAATTGATTTGTGAATTATATATTTAAATGAATCAATGGTTGTTATAGATTCCATAATGACATTGTTAGTTACATCAAATTCGGGAAATAATGTTACCAAATTTGGTGTAAGCTAAGCAAATTTGAAGAGCAGGATAATTGCACAGCTAAGTGAAAATTTTGCAACTACAGGGCCCAACTGAACAGGCGGCGATGCAAGTAATGGTCTCGACACAAATGGACTGCCTGCATAGCATGCATAGTACGTCTGACCATTATCTCTTCAAAGCAAGACCGGCCCATGTGAGACGAATGGGACTAAATTTTCAGTCGTACGAGTAACCTTTAATTATGGCCGACTTGATTGCCTTCTTTTGGGCTGAAATTATGGTAACTTTGCATGTGCACCATTGTGGAGTTTCATTTTATTCTCTCATATTTTTAACTCTTAGTTTCATTTTAAGTCCCCTTTATTTTGGGAAAAAAAAAACCCACCTTTTAGTGGAAAATGTTTTTCCTTAAAACTAATTTATTGAATGACAAAATGTTTTCATGTGTTTCCCTATTTTCACGTGAAGTAGATCAAAAAGAGGTTTTAAGTGTTTGTTAATTACATTGATACAAAAAAAAATATGTATAAATACTTTAAGAATATTTCTTCTCAAGCTTTAAAATCTTTAAAGTGTTACTAAATGCAGGTGTTTCCACGGAAAAGGAATTTCATAAAAGATCCAGTTACTTTTAATGCAATGCATATATTATAACTATATTTACATTTAGGGATGTAATTAGACGAGTTCTTATAGGGTACCTAATAAATACCCTATAGGATTTGAGATGAGTATTTCGACGTTATGCAAAATCCTATAGGGTTTTGTGGTGGATTTTGTGATTGATATAAAACCTGTTGAAAACCAAAACCCATTAAGAGGAAAAAATTTATTAAATTTATTTTAATTGATAAAATTCAAATTCAAATTAATTTAAAGTTTATATATATTAGGTAATAGTTCATTTTGATAAATGTTTTATGCATTTTTAAATTTGTAAATCAATCATGTTTAATAATATTTGATATTGATTAATCTTGATGACATGTTGCAATGTTAAACTAATAGAAAAGAATTTATTATATACAAAATATTAATGGAAATAAATCTTTCAATGAGTAAACAATAACAAAATTGTGGGTATTTATGTTACGAGAAGAAGATTTCTTACTTAGATTATTCTAAACATAGGGATAATATCACAAATGCTATTTAAGCTTTAGTAAAATATGTAATTAAGTACTCAAACTTTGAATATAATCAATTTAGTACTTGAACTTTGAAATTGATCAATTTAGTATATAAAAAACTTTGAAATTGGTCAATTTAGTTCTTGAAAATACTTTAAGAAGGTACTGTTAGTGTACACAAAAAGTATGTTCAGGTACTAAATTGATTAATTCATAGTTCAAGTACTAAATTGATCAATTTTAAAGTTTAGGTACCTAATTGTATATTTTATCAAAATTCATGTACCATTCATGACATTAACTCTTAAACATAAAATAATTGTAGTTAAAAGATTAATGAGTTTATCGAGTCCAGGTTCGGGTCCTTATATGGTTTGTCGAGCAAGTTTCATGTTCATGAAAAAAAAAATTATTCTACTTAGAGTAGTCTACTGTGGATCTTCTTATTGATTGCAAATAGTAAGGATATATATGACCTTTGTGTTACAAGAATGTCAGCAAATATTGACAAGAAATATATAAATGTTCGATATCAATGTTCGGAAGTGCAATGCCATTATATTATCTAAAAATTATCCTATGGAATAACTAAAAAGCGAATTGGTATAATAAGAAATCAATTAAAGGAATACTGAGCTTGTTATATTTTATTAAATAGAAAATAACATATTTCAAACCATAAGAAATTAAAGCACCTCACCGTAGATGAAGCCATCAAATACATCTGTTTTAGGTTATAATTTTTAATCATTAAAGCTTTTAATCTTTTCATTTTCAACCAAATAGTCAAATGTAAAGTTTTTGCATGTCTAATTTGTCCTTACTTAATTCTTTGATTGCTTATAATATTTTACTAATGTGGTCCAACATCTTCCTTTTTTTTTTTTTTTTCAAATGTCACACTACCAAGCTTTTGCTTTCTATATGATCCTTGTTTCGAGCTATCTATGATCATTGTCTCTATTACCGTCTTCTTATTCAAGTCGGAAGAATCATTTTTAAGGTTCAAAGGATTGTTAAATTTTCTAAATTGCTTAGTAAAGCTACCAATTATGATATCCCTTCCCACGACAAAGTGTCGTTTCATCATATGTTACAATTCCTTTACGCACATACCTGTGATGATTTGAAAGTGCCTAAATAAAAACACATAAAAAAATAAAATTTTCAATTACAAAAATAATTATTTAAAGAGAATTGAAAGGAAACATTGAGGGAAAAAAAGGAGAAGAAGTAGCTTACCCAAATTTACTATTTTATAGTGCAAAGATGATTCTCTACATAATCTGTAAAGCCATTCACTCCAAATTTTGATTTTACCTATAACTCAAGTAAAAGATGATGATTTGAATATTGTTGAAGGTTAGTTATTGCTTCATCTCGTAAAATTTTGAGTATTAAATCTTTCATTATTTTAGTCCAACTGTTGTTTTTAACTTACGTGTCCTTGTCACTATCAATTTCCCTTCTTTTCACGAAATGTTTGCAAATAAGCAAGTAAAAAGCCATTTCATTAATAATACATAAGAGCACACATATAATAACATAAAAGGATTACATAACATTATCTATAAAGAGCTATATCACTTAGTGTGTCGTTAACATACCAATATAACTTTAAAATTGCATTTGAAACGATTAAAAATTAATGATGCACAATTTCAATAGATCTGGAAGCCTCCCACATGTTACCCTATATCTTACATTATCTCCAAACAAATGACAAGAACAATGACAAGAACCATGATTTGTTCTCTAATGAACACTGTATGGTGAGGTTGTTACTAAAGCTGCAAATGAG
Source organism: Combretum micranthum (assembly GCA_024138025.1). Classification (NCBI taxonomy): domain Eukaryota; kingdom Viridiplantae; phylum Streptophyta; class Magnoliopsida; order Myrtales; family Combretaceae; genus Combretum; species Combretum micranthum. The sequence goes on from JAMXBD010000347.1 coordinate 375,067, forward strand.
TTGAGCCGAGACGAGACGAGACGAGTTGAGCTTTTAAAGGCTCGAGCTCAACTCGTTTAAAATTTAACCAACTCAAGCTTGAGCTCAACTAGTTTAGTTAAATGAGCTCGAGCCAAGCCAAGCTTTTTATCTGGCCTAATGAGCTTTTATCAAGCCCAAGATTTAAGTTCGAGCCCGATTCATTTAAATGGTCTGTTTTCTATTTTTTTAAACATAAAATATAATGTATATATATATAAGTGTTGTTATAATATATATACATAATTATTAAATAGAAATTAGTTTTTATTATTTTTACTATGTAATTATAGTGATATGAATCTCATCAAACTGAGACAAAATACAATACCAATACGATTGGAATTATAATACAAGTTGGTCAAGTTTGTATGGAACCGTGACTCGTTACTTATTGGAAGCAAGAACCTTGGTATATATTAAAGACGCTACAATCGAAGATGGAAGTTCGATTGATAATTCGAAGATTGAACACCATAGATTAAACCGATAAGTTCAAGAAAAATTTCATTCAATAACTTAAGAGAAATTGCCTAATTGTATTATCAAAGTTATGTCTAATTACAAAGCAAATAGGTCTATATAAGATGACAAAAAGGAAACATAAAAGTCTCAAAAGAAAGACCAAAAGTTGAACATATACACTGGCTGCCAAAGAAACAAAGTTGGTCGCCTTTACAAATGAAATAAAGCAAAAGATAGAACAATCTATTATTGTTTGTCTGCCTATTAACTTTCGAGCAAAATACATAAGAACAAAAAAAAATCAGAAATTTGAAACCCTAATCAGTTAAAAACTAAATATTGATTACACACAACACAGGGCAAAAACCCATTACGTCATTTTAAAATGTAAACACATAAATAAATGAAAAGAACCTATTTTAAAAAAGCTCTTGAAGCCAAAATATATAGTTTGGAAAATATCATTGTGTGTTTGTTTCGTGGACCATGTTTTTCTAAACTTTTCTTGACATATGACGTCACGCCTTGAGGGTACCTTAGTAGTAGCATACAATCCACACATGTATACTATTACTATATATACCTCCAAGGGTGACGTATTTTCAAACAAATAAGATCTTTTGGTTGCATCGATAAGAAATGACAAATACATGCAGGCTATAAATTAGTAAAAGAACTTACAACATAAATTTTGGATATGATATTACATACCATTTTCCTATTTCATAAGTCTTCAAATACATAAACTGATATTTCAAATACTATGTAATTTATAACTAGAAAATAAAATAAACAACTTATCCAAAATATCTCATGTTCTTCCAATTTCTAAATTCTTATCGGAGTCATGCTCCTCGAAGAAACAAGCTACGGTCGTAGTGCAAACCTGAAATGTCTTTAGAAATGTGAGTGAAACCACGGGCTCAATGAATAACCAGACATATTACACATTAAACAAGTTCATTAGCAATCATATGTAATACAATAACCAGTCATATGCAAAGATACAAGCTTAGATGATCTAGAATCCAAACAGGTAAGAAATGTACGTCCTCTCATTAGGGTTGAAGGACAATTACTTAATGACCCATCTGCCTAGGAGAAACTAATTATACAAAAAAATCAATAATTTCTCGTTTTAGATTATCACTTTGACTTAAATGTATTTTCACTGACCATTTCTTGCATCAATCCTTAGAAACTCCATAAGTCTTAGTAATTTCAAAGCGATACCACAAGCGGTGCCTTTTATTGCCACTTAGCTCGTGTGGAACTGACGGAACAAAGATAATCTTGGAAGAATTAACGGTTTTAGAAAAACCAAGAATTAACATAGAACCGAAAATACTAATATGTAGTAGATTGTCACATTTTTGAAATATGCAATAATGTAGTTCATATAATGCATGAATATTTTTATTATAACGCCAATAATTCTTAATCATGTTTATGGTGATCACACATTACACACAAACATACGATGTATCATCTCAAAACATCAAACAGTTGTATTATTTCTTTTATTAAGTTGTGTTGGCATCGCAAGTAACCAATTTACAACATAAATAATTCTCATCATGCTCTTTACATCAACTGTATTATTATCTTTGCATTACATATGCCACTAATTACAAGTACAAACAATGTAATAAATCTGAGTTACTCACTTGTTCGTGTTGATCAGCCGTAATAGTCTTCAGGAAAATCTACTAATTGATCAATATCACCTACTGGACGAATAAATAATTACTAATCATATATATAAATATATCTGTGTAAATAAATCCTATTGGTTATCTAAGTGTCCTAAAATTAGTCTTTATATTTTCTATATCTATATTATATTGTCTAAGTTATTATTTATCGATAAATAATAATTTAAAATATTTTATTTTTATTGGGTAATTGTAGAGTTTGTATTTAATAATTCAGGATTTTATTATCATCATCATCATTATTTTTATATTGCTTGTTAGTTTAGACACCTTATGGTAACTAATATTTATTTTCTATCACTTAGTTTCATTGTGTTTCTCTTGATCTCATTTTATGTCATTATCTGTTATTTATGGGAATCATATTATCTTTAAATATAACTTTTTCATATTTTTCATTCTTCTATATTTACTTATATAGAAATATTATCAGACAATTATCATAATCTAGTCTTTTGTTTAATATAACAAGAGTGTTTTCTATTTAAAGGTTATTAAAGTTTAATACTTAACAAAGATTTAAACATACTAATCTTAAAGTATTTATATTTATCTATTAGTTTTTTATCTTATGTTCTTTCTTTATATATATACTATACTGTCTGGGATGAAAACGATTTCGTCTAAGAAAAATGTTACATATACGCCGACATCCAAACACTGCCGACGTTGAACCCTAGATTGCTGGCCTTCCTGTAAATTTTACATAATTTGCATCCAGTGTACACTGGCTTAAAGACCGCCAGCTTTACTACGTACGCCGCGGGCATTCGTTCATTTTTACACGAAATAAAATTTTATGTAACATTTTCCAGGCAAAGTTGGCATGTTCGCCGCCAGCCTTACCTTATATACCGCCGGCTTAGGAGCGACGTAGACACTGTTCATCATCTTCTTCCTTTTTCCTTCAATTTGTACTTCATTTTCTTTACACTATATATGTGTTATACTGGTATTTTAACTACTTCAAAGTGTTTTTCCATAATTTTCAACTATCAACACTTGGTTCTGTCTTCAAATTTCACCTAAGAATCATTTGAAAGGAGATTAGATTTTAGGGAAGAAATTGAATGGATAAATGATGGAGAAAGAATGTATTTTCTTACCCACTAGAAGCTTGATTTAAAGAAAAGTTGTTGTAGAATTTTTATAGGATTTTTGGTGTGTTTAGAGAGAGTTTTTGAGAGAATTTTAAAGGTTTGGGGGCTGTTGTAAATGGAGTGGGAATTAGAGTTTTCTAAACTCTATATTTATATTATTTGGTGTTTTGTAATTTCCATTAGGGTTATGGGCATTTTAGTCCTTTTGCTTAATTAATTAAGGGTGTTTTGGTCTTTTTTCTATGTGTAGAAATCTTCTTGAAGCGGTTAAGGTCATTTTGGTCTTTTCACATACTTGATATTTTCTAGACTTAAGGGTTTTTATTTGATGTGTGTGTGTATGATAAATGCATGCTCACAAGGGCTTTTGGCTTGATTCATGGGCCTTATGTTGATGGGTTTGAACTTGAGTCAATGGATTTGGATTTTTGTGTGCTAGAATAGGCTTTGGGTCATGGGCTTTTGAGCTTTTAAAATTAACCTTAAGGAGTAAGAAAATGAATTAGATGATGGGCATTAGAAATTAGGTTTATGAATGCTAATTGAAAGAAAATTGATATCTCACTTGAATTTAGGGTTTTGGGAGCATATGAATTGATATTTCAAAGTAAATATTTAGTTTTAAATTTCTAAGATTTGAGTTGTTAAAATTTAGGTTCAAATGGATAAATCGATGATTTAGGAGTTTATGCAATTGAACTTGACAAATAAAATTTAGTTCAATAATTAGAAGTTATTGAATAAATTCAAATTCGTTGAAATAGGTGATTGAAGTAGTTTAATGGATTAAATATGGTATTTAGGGTATTAAAATATCTATTTTCAATTAAATTCAATTACTAATTCAATTAGGTTAATTATCTAATTATATCCTATAATTTGCAAAATTCCACTAGCTAAATCATTTGAAATCAATCTTTAAATTAAATTTATATTAAAGTTCAAAATTACCAGTATTTTCATACTAATCATCTAATAATATTTAATTAACTTAAATGGAAATTTATGATATTTCATTATTGGTTTAAATGATCCATGATTTCTATCATCCTCTCATGCTTTTTCATCTTTTATGTATTAATCTACATCAATCCTTCGATGCTATGTGTAATGTAAGACATGACAAGCAAGTACATGTCCACTCTAAGCAATCCCTCTTCCACATTTCGATAATTCCACTAGGACAAAGAGAATTGATAACTTGATAATGGAAGCTACAAAGAAGAAGATAGTGAGTGCTACTAATAACACTACTCAATAGTAGGAAATGAATCTTGATTTTATTGATCATATGATGCCATAAATTGAAAATGCCACTTAAAGGATCATCCTATACGAGGGTATGTTTAAACTGTGTAAATGATGTCCATGATTCATGATAGCACTAAGATCATAAATCAATTTATTGCAATGTCCACTCGATTTATGTTTAACACGGTTGCTGTTACTGTTACTATCGCACAATGGGGTATGACTTTGCTACATCCTACTATTGCTATGCAATAGAGCACTACCTAAGAAATCAATCCCCTTTATATGAAAAAGGATCCTATACACAAGAGTGATGAGTGAATTCCTACATTAAAGCTTGTAGTTATACATCACCTAAATCTTAAGAGTAGAGATATAAGAGTTTAAGTTGGAAGTTCCCCATCCATATACTATATTTAGTGGATTTGTTATCCATTTAGGTCTACCTTTACTGCATCAATGGAAGCTATAATGTCTATCTTATAAGCTTCTTCCATTACTAAGAAAAAAAAAAAAGAAAAATGGGGAAAATTAATAATCCATGCTTTTAATATTTAGATATGTTAATTTTACTCTAAATAATTTAAAGACACGTCACTAACCAATCTCACTTAATTAAAAGAAGTTTTGTGGTGCAAACCCAAATATCCAAAATCTATGATTTATAAACTATGAAAATTAGAGATTTTTTAATTTTTACTATAATTGAAAAATCAATCACATGAATTTTAGGGACTCAAATCAACTTGTTTTGATCTTGAATTATCTACACATAAGCCATTAGGTTATTCCCCATGTAAAAAAGTAAACTTAAGGAGTAACATTAAGAAATCCAAGTTCCAAACTTAAGGAGTAACATTAAGAAATCCAAGTTCCATCATTACTCATAAATTTTATAGGCTCACATTGACTTTTTTTATTTGTCTTATGACACCTCATCTTCTAATCTCCTTCAACAAAAGTTATATTGAGGAGTGGCCTAAGAAGTCCAAATTAATGATCTACAATCTATATAAATCGTGATTTTTGGAAAAAAAAATTGAAGAGTTTTAAGAGACCCAATTGATTGATTTTGCTTCAGAATAATCTAATTTTTTCCCATCAATTGATTCGTTCCCAAAAAAAAAAAAAAACCTTCACAAGAAAATGTAGAAACACATATGTATCATTTATGATATGCTATTGTACTTAATTTTGCTATTTTTAAAGCTTAATGCCTAATTGATGCACAACAACAATTAAACAACAACAATAAAGAACAATATATACATAAAAGAGTAAGGGTTGGAGAAGATTGCATTGGAATTTAACATAGAGTTCGGTTTGCCCCCTAGTCTCCAAGGTCCACGCAATGTCTTAGTCAATGAGAACTTTGCACATCTTCATTCAACACCAAACAAATGCTCCATTGGAGTTACACAACACAATCACCAACACAATAACACACTTAAGTTGTACTTTTACAACAAACTCAATAAAACTTTATGTATAACTCGAGATTCTACTAATAAAACTCACGAAACTAAGTATACTGTATTTACAAAAGATTGCAAATTCTAAAATTAGAGACACTATACTTTTTCTCTCACTTCATTAAATAATACAAATTACAATACAAATTTTGAGAGAGTGTTTACAATGATTTAAATGCAATTTTACGAGCTCTATCAACATCCTTTAATTAGTTAAATATTTGTATTTATAAGTCCTCTAAAAAACCTAACCATTGCCCCCAAAAACAACTCTAACGATTAAGAATTAAATGCCCAACAACTAATTGGAAAAACAAAAAATGGTTTGGACTTCTAAGCGGAGCTTCCTGCTTTCAAATCTTTTTATGGCCAAATGGTTCAGACTCTTTGATAAGTGCTTTGGATCACTGGGCACATTTCTTCTTTTGGACTATTCTGTGGCCATATGGTTCAAACTCTATGACAAGTGGTATAGACCTCTGGGCACATTGCAAATTATTGATAAAAAAACCTTTGCCAAATGGTCTAGACTCTTCCAAGTGGTCCAGACCTTTTGACAAGATCTGCAACTAACACAAGAGAAACGTTCCAATAGGTTCAAATGGATCCATATTATTTGTGCAAAAACATCACATATATAATCACAAAGCACAACATGCATAATTTTAATCATTTCAACTTATATATATGTATTGCTAATTAAGCATAACTTATTTCAATCAAGTGGGTAATTGTGCAATCTATTTTTTCATCAAAATTCACATTGAACTTACTGGTTTAACAAATAATCCCAAAAGTCCAAATCTATACTTTATCACTATTGATGATTTATATTGAAAATTAATAATTGCTCCCTTTAAGAAATAAAGTAATTTCAAAAGACAAATCTAGAAGTAAAAAATCTATGATATTTAGCTTATGAGCTTATAGTGAATTTTCAAAGACTCATATCATCTTGTTTGAACCTAAAATCATTTGACTCCTCATTAACTAGTTTTTTACCCTAAAAGCATTTAATTCATGATTTACCTATAAAAGTTGGAATTCATGATGAAAATCAAGAAACCACTCGTTGTGATTTTTAGGTATCCAAATCGGCTTTATTTAATTAAAATCATCATAAGACATCTCACTGAAAAGAAATTAATTCCCTCGAAAAGAATAAATCTAAAGTAATTAATTATAAAATAGTAAATTTAGTATTATAAAATAAGGTACAAATAAACTAAGCCAATTAAAAAATTATTCAAATTTAGCTTGATATTTATTTGAGTTCGATTTGAGAATAATCGAATAAAGCAAAAATTTCATATGTTTAACTCGATTAGCTCGTGAGCTTAATTGCACTCTAATCAAGTATAAATATTAATCGAATTTGATTTGAACTTAAATATTAATATAATTTAATTAAAATTAAATATATGTATATCTATATTTTATATAAATTGAGATTAAACAAACTTAATTGAATTAAATAAGATTACATAATATTATTTCAAACAGAATGAGGGTTTTAAATCTTATACTCGATCGACTTTAACCCGAGTTCAAGCAACGGAATTTTAGGTTGAATTTGAACTAAAACCCAGCACAGTCGGGTACCGCTCGATTCGTCTGCGACTCTCATATTAAATATCATAATCGGCCATTAATTAATTTATTATTTATAAAGCAAATGTGGATTGGCCAATAAGTTGACCGCAAGATTGAAATCTTTGTTTGTTGGATGGGAAGAGTCTGTGTCAGGCACACGTAAGAGCACGCTTTATTTTATATTATATTTCTCCATAATGGGAGCTCTGATCTGATGTTCGCTTTAGTAAGTGTAATCCACATCCACTCCAATCCCATCCCCCTAAACGACAAGGACACGGCACTGTCCGCACGGATGAACACGAACCTACAGAGAACAAAACAAATCATACGCTCTTATACACGCAAAGTGAAAACTTATGAGATTTAGATAATCGCATTGAATCAAATTCAAAATCATAACCAAAAAAAGGGGGAAAAAAACTTTCGTCTTGATTTTGGCAATGGCAGCAGCAACAAGGAGGCCCTTGCAGTGTTTGTTGAGCCGAATTGGCAAAGGAACTAGGAGTTTCGCCGTTATTCCTCAAGGCAGCACCTCGTCTTCTTCTTCTTCATCGTCATCATCCTCGTCTTCTCAAGACCTAATTGCTTTGGAGCATGACTACAGTGCTCACAAGTCAGTTCATAGTTATTTCTCCCATCTCCTCTTTGATCTTGCTTCACTACGTTACATCAATGATTAACAGTTTGACAGTGGATAGGACGGTTTAATCGAATAATTTATCAGCTGTTCGAAAAGCTTTACGAAGTAATTAATGAGATATGCTGTTCATTTCATAAGCTATGTTCGGTTAAATAATTGTGTCAAACCTATTGCTCTGCCTTCATTAGCCAATTTAGCAGGGATACATTTTGCTTCAGCAGGATTTCATATCCATTATACTAGGCATGTTTACAGTAGACCGAGTTTGGATGTTGGCGGATAAATTATGTGCAGATAAGATTGGATAAGAATCATAAGATAAGATAAGCCTATAGGAATGCTAAAGTAAGGGCGCATGGAAACCTAATTCTAATTTGTGCTAGAAGTTATGAAATTGTAAAATCCCTTTCTGACTTCCAAAAATTTTAGTTTAGAAACTATGTATCGTGCTCTTGCACATGTTAATCCAACCATGAAGAACTTATAGTTTGATTGGGGCTCTTTTTGGTGCTTATCGATACTTGCTGCATCTTATGCATTGATAATGAACAGAGATAGAACTGGATGCCAAAATAAGAGTAATTAATTATTTATTTAGTTGATTGTTGCTTCAGTTTTGTTAAATCATTGGAATTTGAGGCATGTAAAATTGGAATAAATGCTAGGGAAAACAGTTAATTTCAGGTGAGTGAGGTGGCTGCACTCAATTAGGCATAGAAACGAGCTAGAACATGGGATCTCAACCAAGTATCATATAACTTAACTTAACAGCATGAAAATAAAGGATTATGTTTGTCTGCCTTTACTCATAAGACTTTCTTGTGCTTATGCAATTATGTATGTAATGGATATCCTCACAGTGTCTGATCAGTCAACTCTGCCTGCCGATTGCAGCCTAATTATTTACATGTCTCAAATGCAGCTATCACCCAATTCCGATTGTGTTTTCCCAAGGAAAAGGATCATCTATATGGGATCCGGAGGGTAAAAGATATTTGGATTTTCTTTCGGCATATTCTGCAGTTAACCAGGTGAGTGACCTAAAAGGCATATTGTATATATGGAGTTACTAACAAATTGTACTGTCCATGTATGATCAGTAAAACTCATCAGTTTTGCAAAAGAATAGACAAGGATTTCTTTATCAGTCACTTGTTCTTTCAGTGTATGGAAAAACATTTCTGTTGTAGCTAGGGATTTTACCAATGTGGAGGAGCTTACTTCAGAGGTTTTTATTGTAGGGACACTGCCATCCAAAGATTATGAAAGCATTGCAAGAACAGGCAGAAAGGCTAACTCTAAGTTCCAGGGCCTTCCATAATGACCAATTTCCAGTATTTGCAGAGCATTTAACAGGCATTTTCGGTTACGATATGGTGTTGCCTATGAATACTGGTGCTGAAGGGGTTGAAACAGCTCTGAAATTAGCAAGAAAATGGGGTTATGAGAAGAAAAAAATTCCAAAAGATGAGGTATTCTAGTTCTAGTATTAGAAAAATTCGATTTTTATTTACTTCTTTCAGTTTTGAGCAGCTAGTGGTCTTGATTTGTTGTTATTATGGTTGTAAGTTATTGCAATCCCACATTTCTTACAGAAAAATCTCATTAATCAATGCATCTTTGATGTCAAAGATGTACATGAGACAATTCACAAGAGTCTCAATTGCCATATAAATGATGACATTTCCTTTGGTTGAAGATTTTATAATGTTCATCACTTGTTCTTTTACCTTAGAGCATGGAGTCTTGTCTAATGCAATCACAGTCAATATTTAAACTCAAATATTATGAAATAAAATTAGAAATAAAAGAGTTGTGCCTTTGCTCATATTATAACAGTAGAATGATTATCTCTTCCATCTGTCATTGCAGAATTATTAGTTTGACCAGTTTCGCAAGCTATTTATTGACAGTTGTAATTTGAATGTCGTAGTTCAAGGACCAAAAGAATGTGAGAGTTTTTCCATCTTTCTCAACTAGGTGCTAATCCAGGGAAGCAGGTTTTGAAAAGTGGATTTTCTTTCCAAACAGATAGATCCACTTGCTATACACCTGTCTTTGTCTCAAAACGCATGTCTGCTTGGCCACAGGTTAATATCCAAATGGAGCAGTTGACAATAGTGAAATCCAAATTGAAGAAATAACTGTTTTAAGAAGCATGAAAACATCTTCCACAGTATACAGTTATAAGCTTGAGTTGATGCTTCTTTAATATAGGAAAATTATTACACGGTCATCCTTAGTTGAACCACGAATATCCAATAGCTTTTATTTGGTTATAGTAGAAAATTTGTGAGATAATAGCAATGGTCCAGAAAAATGTGGCCGTAAGAACAAGCTCCATTTGATGAAGGTTAGTAGGTCATTGCTGAATAGTAGCTTGGATATGTCATTTGACATCCTCATGATATTCACAAGAAAACATGTAAGTTCAACTGTTCTAGTTAAATCTGCCATAGACACTATGCTTTGCAGGTTCTAAGATGATGCAGATAAAAGGATCTATTCACCTTGAAATTTAGAGGACTAAACACTTTATGGACATGTTGATATATTAAGACTTGTTTGCAGTAAGAACACAAAATGAATTGCCCACTTTATTGCCAGATGCAGCATCATGCTTCTGCCTTTTCTTAAACTTAAATGGCAGCAAAATTTTGAAACCAGTTATGTTGTTTATAGAATTCATTTTCCCAGTCCTTTACTGTGTTCTTTTGGAGAATGAACCTCATTTAAATTAAAGGTTTGAGTTTATCATTTCAAACATCTTGCTCTAACTGTGCTCATGCAGGCTATCATTGTCTCATGTTGCGGTTGCTTTCATGGTCGTACATTGGCTGTTATTTCCATGAGCTGTGACAATGAGGCAACTCGTGGTTTTGGACCATTGTTACCTGGTCACCTGAAAGTTGATTATGGTGATGAAATTGCCCTTGAGAGAATCTTCAAAGGTCTGGATGCCTACCTTTGCTTTGAAAACTTACAAGTTACCTTTTTGTTGAGATTTTTTCTGTTTGTGAGCCAATAGCACCTAGTGGCTATAGTGCTTGATTGTTGTTGCGTGGTTTTTATTTGTGGTATATGGTTTATGAATGCCAATATGTAAGTTATATTATATCAATGATGGACCTGCGATGACATGATCGTTTTGATCTCCAATTGCAGAAAATGGAGATCGAATAGCAGGATTTCTCTTTGAACCTATTCAAGGAGAGGCTGGGGTATGAAGTTTTTGGTGGAACATTTTGTCAGGTTTTGTTATGTTTGCTGGACATAAATAAAAAGTATTGAAGCTGATTGTTGGGCAAGCTGGGTTATGTGGTCTTTTGTATTGTTGCCTAAGTTTGGATTTTCATTGTTTTCCAAGACTTGATTTTTTTCTTTGACCTTAATAGTGATAGACGACCCCAAAAAGAAAGTAAATGTAAGTGATTGGTACCATTTAAAATTTTTATCTCTTGCTGAGACCTGAAAATTTTCCAGTTGATCTTTCAGCAACTGAGAGGATAAAAGAAGCTTAAACTGGAAGATCATGAAACGCTACCAATTGCAGATGGTTTTTAGATCAAATTCCTGTCCTCTAACTTCTGCAACTTTTCCTCTCTTTTTTTTTTTTTCAAGGTTATAATTCCTCCAGATGGTTATTTGAGAGCTGTACGCAACCTGTGCACAAAGCATAATGTTCTAATGATAGCTGATGAGATTCAGACTGGCCTTGCTAGGACAGGGAAAATGCTCGCTTGTGATTGGGAAGAAATTCGCCCAGATGTTGTGGTAAAGCTTTATCATTTCATTTTTAGCTGGTCACATCTTAATTATTTCGTTTCTTTGGTATCACTAGACATTGTTGTTTAATTTTATTCAGCTTGAAGTATATTTCTGAATTTATCTAATCTAGAATATTTGCCACAAAGAGAGTTGATTACTTGTGATCTTTTGTTTTTACTTCACTCTTTCAAAGCTAGATACTAAAAATCCTAAAAATGACTTCATTGTATTCTAAATTTGATGTGGCTAAAATGAAAGATGATAAAACCAGAGCCTTTTTAGTAGGAAAGACCTATATCTTCCACCTTCTCTCGCTATCGACCTGGCAATTTTTGGTCTTGTCTACCTGCTTGCCATTTTGTTCATTTCTGATCGAAGTTCTATCAAGATAGGATCACCCTTATGTAGAAGAAATCATAAAAGTTCATTGATTGAAACTTCTTATTTTTATTACTATCGGTACTTTAATTATCTGGTATACTATTTATAGTACTTTTTTACTATTCATTACTATTCCTCTATCTCTACTTTTTCTTACATCTATTTCTTACTACTGTGTTGATACGCAGAGGGTGTGTGCTAGTTGTGTCTTCCATTTCCTGTTTGGCTTGTTTTGTTTTCATCTTTTTTTAGATGTACTGTTAGGGACGTGTCACAACTCCATAGCCACAGTACAACATGGTATAGGGCATGCTCTACTTTATTCCAACACATGCCCAATGCAAAATTTAAAATGAAAAGAAACTGCACTAATGAAAAGCTTTATATCCATACTTACCCAAAATTATTAATGGCACAGAGGCTGTTTCACTGCTTTGCTTAGTCTGAGATGTTTTCAGTAGCTTTGTGCACGTATTTTCCAAATCACTTTTGATCAAATGTATGACTCTTGAGGTTTCTGGGTATTCTCAGATTTTAGGCAAAGCATTGGGAGGTGGAATAGTACCTGTGAGTGCTGTGCTTGCTGACAAAGATGTAATGCTTTGTATCCGTCCTGGAGAGCATGGAAGGTAAGGACTCATAGTAGCCGCTTTTCGCGTATATAATTGTTGTACAACAAGCCATTTCTTTAATCTAAATTTTGTAGAGTTGTTACACTAATCGTTTTTCTGAGCTAAATGATTATTTAATTGAGTGAGGTCCTGTTGTGTGAAAAATAGTAGGTTCAAGGTTGCTTTCTGGTATCTTCTCAACTGACCTAGCACACCACTTGGTTCATTTGACCTATATTTAGTAATACATTGTCAGCTCTATTCTACCATAATGTATATGGACTTTAATGTAGCTAGTCAATTCTAGTGATCCTGTTGGTTTCATCCTCAAGGACATATTAAATGCCAAAGCCCTACGCTAATAGAGGTTCTTTGTGAGGTTTTGAAGTGCAAGTGCTATCATGATGGAGAAATTATAGATCAAATAGAGAAATTGAATATATATATTGATTTATTTAGTTGACCTGTACCATGACCTTTCAATATCCTATGTATCTAAAAATGATATGCATATTATGTTTATATCTGTCTCTGCTTGTGATGACACCTGTAGGACAAAGAATGGCATTCTCCTCTGTGAAGAAAGCATATTGGCAGCTTTCATGCTTTTGCTAGCCTTATCACAACTTTGGGGAGATTTTTGCATTTTATTTTTTTTGGCCATTTTTTGCATTTTTATTGATATTGTGAATAACTTGCAAAGATTGGAAATTTCAGTAATGATTTACAATTTAATGATAGAACATATGATATCAACTCAGCTTACTTCAAGTTGAGTTGAGAAATGCTTGCACCGAGCCATTTAATTGAAGAGAGAACTAGCAGTTGAACATGATAACTTTCACAAGGGAAATAATATTCTGTTAAAGCTAAGTTCTTGGGCATTGATATGAGAAAGGACCATTGCAAGCTTTCTCCATGTCAAGCCTGATGATTGTGTTTCTTACTTCGACTTTTTTTTATATTTGTAAGACAATTTCTTCTGCAATTAAATGTTCTTCACAATGTTTCTTTCCTCCACAAAACCCAAATGTGATTTTGAAATAATCTTCTGAAGGATGGGAGACATTCGAATCGCTGAGATCTTGGAGATGATCATGGGTGAAGATGAAAAGCAAGACTAGTCTAAAGCCCATCCATGATTGAGGGGTTGAAACTTCAGGATTTAGAGTTTTTGTACTGTTGCATAGAACTTTGGTAATGGTGATCATGGAAAGAAATTTATCACCACTGCCTCAAAGTCATCCATGATAATTGAGAAACAAGCTTTATAGAGTGCATAATTTTAAATCACCTGGCTCCACTAGGGAATAGCCATCAGCAGTAAAGATTGCCTTATTGATCTCATCTTCCATCAGAAATTTATGAGCTCATTCATTCCCATGATATATTTATACCTTTTAACTTCTAATTCCAATGGATGGTGTTCTCATCATCTGTGCTGAAAAGGCTAGGAAAAAAATCTACACCATCTTGTGCATCTGAGGGATCTTCCAGCCAATTTCCAGTCATGTTTTTATGTTTGAAATGGCAGTTTTGTTCTTCTTCTTTTGAAACAATTTTGAGTTCTTTTCCCCTTTAATCTCTTTGGTGGCTCCTTTTTGACTGTTAAACTCCTCTCTTGCCAAATAAAAGTTACGGTCTATTTAGGCTCTTCACTTATTGGTAATTTTGATTATATAATGCTCATCTGAAATTTTGTGAATTTGACCCTACAGAATCTGACAGCATGAATAAAAGCTGTCACATCTTAGCTATTTATCTTGTTTCTGAAGTTGGCTTCTCCATATGATAAGCATCACAGTTTAGTAAGGATGAATGTGTGTGAATGAGTTCTCCTGTCATTATCACATTGAGTACTTTTGTATGCTTCTTTGACCTTAATAAGAATGTAATGATTTGGAATCATCTCTATCACTTATTATATGTTTTGCTTGATTGTAGGGATTATTTTAGGTCCTTTATTTATTTTGCAGAAGCTCACGTTGCTTTTTGCCTTTGATTTCAGCACCTTTGGTGGAAATCCTTTGGCCAGTGCAGTTGCCATAGCCTCTTTGGATGTGATAAGAGGAGAGGGGCTTGCTGAAAGGTACTATGGATCCCCACCCCTGACCAAGTAAAGAAAGAAATTAATTTGAAATCCTTAAACTGGAGGACTACTTTGCATATCTAGATAGTTCTGCAATAATGAATTTTAAAGTTTATGAGGTAGACATCTCTCAGGAAGATTAGCGATGTTGAATTTTGCTGTCAGATTGATCTCAATTGGAAATTAACGCTTTTGTGCTTTTCACATTTTCGATGAGAAAAAGAGGGGGCAAAAAATCCTGTGTACATAGTGTTTGCGTGCCCTGGGCATCCTTGAAGAAAACCTTTTTTCCAGTTTGTTCATCTGGAAACATAACGAATCATTTATTATTTTTTTTCTTTTGGTTCAGAGTTTCTTTGTGGTTTTTCCTCCTTTGATGATAGTGTCACTGCACTTTGAAAAGTTAAATCTACATGCAAGCTTGTTTTGATGCAAAACAGCTTTTTCTTGGGCTCTATTTCCAGACCGAACTTACCATCCATAGGATACACATCTATTTTACAGGTCGGTCCAAATGGGGGAGGAGTTCAGGAATCAGTTAAACAAGATTCAGGAACTTTTTCCAAACTACATTAAGGAAGTACGAGGAAGAGGTTTGTTCAATGCAGTGGAGCTGAGCAACATCAATCTCTCCCCTGTTTCTGCGTACGACATATGTCTAAAGTTGAAAGAGAGAGGAATACTTGCCAAGCCCACACATGATACTATTATCCGATTGACCCCACCACTTACCATGAGGTAAATATTAATCCAACTTTTGGCCCAATTTTGCATAGCACATTCTATCTACAAGTTCCTAATTCTAGCATTTGTGAAACTTGTATTTTAGTTTTTGCATTTATGCTCTGCTACCTTGTTGACCTCTTCAAGCAAGCATTCTCTGATACTTTAACCATGTTCTGTCAAGCTTTGTCCATAAATGATCTCATCCAAAGCCAGATGTACAAAATAATTCTTGCAGCATTTTAAATTAAATTTCTATCCTTTTAAGACCGTAACCTTGTAGTCTTCTCCTCCCGCATGAATTATTAGAAGCCCTTAGAGACATCTAAACTTTCCATTTATTATTTTCAAATAAAGCTATTTATTCGTGAAACGTATATGATTGAATGAAGTTTAGAAGCCCTTAGAGACTTCTGAGCTTTCCGTGTATTATTGTCAAATAAAGCTATTTATTCGTGAAATGTATATGATCAATAACATATTAATTATTGGATTTTAACTTCTGGACATATTATCTTAGAAAGAGGTGACAAAATATCTATCAGGAAATCTAATATAAACGTCAAATCTTCACTTCATACAATGCATTAGTGAAAATAGCGTATGAAGCACGCTATGAGCCAATGCTTTCATTATCTCTCTTCTTGCTTAAACGAACTATTAATTGATATGCTTCGTCTCATAATTGACTTTTACCAAAAAATTCTCAGCATGGACGAACTACAACAAGGCTCAAAGGCATTGCATGATGTTCTGGAAACGGATTTACCAACAATGCTGAAGACAAAGCCAAGAGATTCCGCCCCAGCTACTTCCAACATTTGCGACCGTTGTGGACGAAAAATGTATTGATTCTACCAATGAAGACATTGAACGAATTTATGTGGTCCTTTTATCTTTACACCTTGCAAGGAAGAGGTTATCCTGCCTGAGAACCACCACCACCCCCCCGGCCTAGCCACCGAGGTAAAAAAATTAAGTCCTGGTGACTGATTGGCAGAAAAATTGGATGCTCCCCCCCGCCATCCCTCCCCCCCCCCCCCCCCCCCCCCCCCCCCCTCCCCCTCTTCTCTTCCCTTTCAAGGAATAAGTAGGCAGAACCATAAATTTGAACGACTTAAGTTAAACTCTTAGTTGGATGCTTCATGCTTTGTGTGGATTGACGAATATGCCACCAAGATTAGATCCTTTAACTTTCAAATGAATCGCGTCGTGCTTTCGGATGTTGTATTTTCTGGTATTACTTGGTTTCGGATATCATAGTTTAACTAATTTAAGTTATGCCTCTTGCTTTTGTGTCTTTCACTCATCTAAGTAGAGGGGCGAATAAATGTGCTCATTGGGCCGCACATCGTGGTAGAACGGGATCTCAGTTCTTGTCTAGAAATTCTTGTTTTTTCGATTTATGTAATCCTCTTTTAGCAGACTTGGGTAATCATCCCCATTCCTGATTTTATCAATGAATATGTATGCATATGTATATGTATATGTGTATATATATATATATATATATATATATATATATAACACCAAGGAACACATTAAGGAAATAGAACAAAGAAGTACAATTCATATTGTACCAAAATTACCCTATAATCTTAATGAAATCATTGAAAAAGGAAATCTCAAACAGAAAAAACCAATTTTTGTTAATGAATTTCATTATGAAATCAAGATTCAGGAAGAAGAAATAAAAAGTCTAAAAATGATGCAATTAAAATTGCAACAAGAATTTCTTGAATTAAAACAAAAAGTAATTCAAGAAGATTGCGAATCAGATAATGAAGAAGATCCTATTGAGAATATAGGGTCTTCAGACGCCAAGAATTACCTTCTACATCTGGTAGAATGTGATAGGGATGAATTTGTAGTTAGGGTTTCTGGGTTGGAAAAGTAAGGAGGAGACGCGACCAGAAGCTTCTTGTGCGGAAGAGAAGGACAAGATAGGGAATGACGTGAAGTGTGAGTTGCAGAAGGGGGATTCTGACTTAGGAAAATCTGGAACAAATTGTGTAAATGGGCTGGATCTAGAAGCTTGGCTTGAGGCCTAGAGATATTGGGCTGCGAAAATTAAGAAATAGCAATAGAGGCCGAATGTCCTGAAGGCCAAATACAACTTTGTTATTTTTTCTTTAAATGCAATTAGTTTTCTTTCCATAGAATACTGCACATGGGTTGTTAGTTGGTTATGCCTACGTGTCTTTTGCCACACGGCTTCCAATACAGAATATTCCAGATGAGGAAATGCATAAATACATGTAATTCTGTTCGTATGAATTATGAATGAAAAATAAAATCAATTCCTCTCAATTTAGCTTGTATACGAGCTTCCAATTCTGCATTCGGAATTGCTGTGCGTTTTTCTGCAGTCCATTTTCTTCCTTCGTTCCATAGAAGTAACCATAAGAAAATGGATCATCAACATCAAGTTGAAAATAAAAAATGAAATGATCTTGGAAACAACTGCATTACTTGATATCGGAGCATATCTAAATTGCATAAGAGAAGGGTTAATACCAACAAAATATTTTGAAAAAACAATCCAATCTCTTAGTTCAGCATTTTATAACAAAATGCAAATTGATTTCAAATTATCAAATGTTAAGATAATGAAAGACAATATTTCCTATAACACTACTTTCATTCTTGTTAAGAATCTTAAGCAGAATGTTATCTTAGGAACTTCTTTCATTAATCTTATCCAACCTTTCAAGGTTAATGATCAAGGAATTGAGACCAAATATTTGAGGAACAAAGTTATCTTCAATTTTGTCTCAAAACCTAAAACCAGATCATTAAACCAATTAAAAGCTAATTCGATTTCTTACCTGTGAATTCTTATAGGGAGATGCCTCCCAAAAAAGACAAAGGAAAAGGGAAGGAAGGCCCTCCTAAAATAAAAGGTCTAACTGATGTTAGATCTTGGTTCATAGCACTCAAACCAATTACAATCAATGAACCATCCTCTCAGGAGGATCAACCCACAATGAATGAGCCATCTCAAATGACTCAATCCTCTAATCAAACATCTTCCCAATCCACAGAAGATGTCTCCCAATTTATTACCCCAGAATTGATTAAGGCAATTTCAATGGCCCTTAGTCAATCAAGCACTCCCATAATGGCCCTAGAGGCAAAAAACAGACCAAATCCATTAATGGCCCTAGTGGCAAAGTGCTCAGAAGAGGAAGTAAAACCTCTTAGTAAAAAATCCCAAACGATTGTGCAAACACAACAAGAAAATGTGATTTCTTCTCATAAAAAATCACATCAAAATATCCAAATAACTGAGGTGGCTTCTTCCTCTAGGAAAGAAATTGTCCCTAAAAAAAGTTCAAAAATCGGCATTTTTTATAAAAGCAATCTCCACATATATCCTTTTTGCAAAACAAGATATATTTGAAGCTGACCTTTATGAATATGCTAACAAAATATTTTCAGATAAATTTAATTTTGTTCCAAATGATTCTTACAAAACTTTGGAATTTTATGAGAAATCCTTAACTGAAACTAAATCAGTTTCCTTTAAGCATTTTCAACAAAATGGAGTAATTATTTACTCAACAACTAGAATTCATAAAGTCTTCAGCTTTAGTGAATGAACTAGCAAATTTGGCCAACCTTATGAGTCTATCAAATTCATAGTCTCAGTGACTAATGCCCAACCAAACCATCGCATGCAATATAATTATTATGATTATAAGCAAGCATGGTGGAATGCTTTCTTCCGTTTAAATGCCACAAGATCTCACACATGGCTTATATTCTTTGACAAATGTTCTTCCAGAAACCTCCTCTGCTGGTTTGCAAGCTGGTGGGATGAATTTGGAGCCACTAATGAGATCATTCATCAAAATGCACAGAAAGGATTTGATGCCTTTCTAAAATACTATACTTTAAAATCCGACGAAACATTTTTCAAAAAAGAAATGATTTTTTCTTGCACATTAGTGTTTCTTGAGTAATGACTTGGTTTTATGAATACAAAACCGAAAATACAAAAATTATCCTCACTAGAAGATACAAAGGCAAGTGGTGGGATAGCTTCAAATTATAAGACAAAGTTAAAGAGACTGCTATTATCAAATGGATAAATAGCCATTAACAAATGTTCCATTAATGGCAATGCAGCAAACTCTCTTCTTCCATGATAAGGGATTCCTAATGTCGACAATGTCATAAGTTAAGACATCAGCACAAATGAAGAAACTTCTGGAAATGGCTTTGGCAAGTCTTAATGAAACCTTCGCAGATTCAACTGTTGAAAAAGAATCAAGCCACAGCGGAGACACAAATGACGATGATTGTTATGGAATCAATCTAGCAGAACCATATCAAAATCTACCAATGTAATAGTCTAGGATTTCAAAATTAAAATGAAAGTCATGCACTGTAAACAAATGTAATAGGTCGTACAAAAACATATACACCTACAATATATTCAGATGTACAAAACACGTATATCTATAATGTATCACAAGATTACTGTTCAAATTCACACCAGGGAAAAAACACCAAAAGTGAAAACAGTAACTCTTTGGATTCCCCTGCTTTTATTGTTCACTACAGTAAAATATCATGGCTTTCTACTGTTTACAACAGTAGATTGTCGGCCACAATGGTATTGTTCACTGCAGTACAACTCGTGCCCTCTTGCCTATATAAGGAGGTCTCATTTAGTTGAAGGGGACACTAGAAAAAATCAAGAGAATACTCTCAACTTGTTTTTGCAATCTCACCTACGATTCAAAACACTTATTGCCGAGTCATTCTCTCTCATTCTGCTCCAACAATATTCCTCCACACACCTATCTTCTCTTACCTCCTTCAGCCTACCTTATGGTCCCTCAAAATTAGCTAGAAATCTTCATATGTATCTGTCTTGAGGTATATGTTCAATGTTTTAATGTTTTATGTAATTTCCAATATATTATTGTTTAATTAAAAAAAAAGAGTATTTTTGTTACAAATCTATTTATGTGCTTAAGTGTGCTTAAGTAAACCCCTCTTGCTAAAGAATACCTGGCGTGGTGGTTGAAATTTGTCTTAATTATTTATAGATTTCATCTCTTTTTTATATATATTTCTTCTCTGCTTCTTATATTACCTTTACAATCCTTGTTTGCATGGTATCAGAGCTAGGAGAAGGATATAGATCTGGTTAATAAATTCATAAAAGCAGTAGACGATTACCATAAGTGGTGATCCGAGGGTGTGACAAGCCTACTGAGGCCAGGCATAATTCCTAGAGAGGTAGCTAGAAGGTCATAATTTGGAAGTCACAAAATGGGATAAGTTAGTCCTGTAAAAATGTATTATAATTTTAGATCAGTTAGTCTTGCTAACATGAATTTGTTAAGAAGATCTATGTCTTCTTCTAGCTTTGCTCCTTTAGAGCTAGGCTCAGAAGATAATATGTTAAACAAAGACGAAATCCATATGAAGGATTTTGATGAAGCCATAGATAATTGGAAAATTCCAAAATTAGCTTATAATGAAATTTACCAAATGGCTAAATGGAAATTTGTTTTCAAAAATGATTATGTAATAGCCACAAAAGAAAATGATGTTCCTATTTCTAATGGCTTAACAACAATGGAGATCCTCAACAAGGGATCTATTAAAAAAATATGCCAAAGACTGGAACTATATTCATATAGGTCTAATCCAAGTAGGAGCCAAGCCCCTTACTAAATTAGGATTAGATACTTAAGTCTTAATGATACTTAAGGACTCTAGGGAACTGGAGTATGAAAGATCAAATTCATGCTATAGTAGAAACTAGCCTAAGCAATGGACTAATTCAATTTGAATGTCACCCAAATGTAACTATAGGGTTAAAAGACATAAGAATCACGAAATCTTTAATCTTACATATTAAGACACATATTTATAAAATGATGGAAGGATCACTTCCAATGGTTGTAATATACAGGGTATATTACAAATTAATGAAAACAACTTTTGGATCCAAGGCTGTTAAGGTTGATAGGAGAGGTCAGACCTTATTAATCCAGATAGATCTAACAAAAGCTAATGTTTCAATACCTAAAATGATTCAATAGAGTCAAATTAATTTGCCTCAATAATGGGAAGTTGATAATCCACTTCCAAAAACAATTGTGTATAACGCAGATCTAACCAATGTTATACAACATTTGGAAGGAAAAGTAACCATCCAATTTTCAAGGAAATCTTTAGATTTACCTAGAAGAAATTTAGAGATCAGGTCTTTGTCTTCTTCATCTAGAAGATCTCTCGACTTACCTCAACCTATGGCTACAAATCTTCCCCCAATTCCATACCAAAGTAACCCCTCTTTAGTAAGGATTGTTAATGAAAATATTGGTTTACCAAGAACAGTATACCAACAAAATGTACCTGAATATGTTGAACCCACTGCTTCAGAAAGAATGGATTCAGAATTAAATGTTTTAGAAAAACCCTTTGAATCTAATAAGGAATTTCTAAATAAAGAATTCGGATCCACCAAAAATGAGAAAATTAGAAAATAGTATTTTGATACTTTTTCTAATCACAAAAATGAGATCAAAGATGAATACTATAAATTCATGTTTGAAAATCAAACCCAAATAGTATTCTTTGACTAGTTCCAAGAATATTATTTCGCACCCAAACAAATCAATGTTATAAACCACTGTTTTACATGGCAGATAGGTGATGAATAGATCATTGGATCTAACCATCCACCTCTTACCCATAAAAAACAAGTTTATAAGAATAATGAAATAATTTTAGCACCTTTCAAATCTTTGGATAAAGAAGAAGCTGGAATTAGAAAAATCATTGAACAAAATAATTTCACCAACAACATCTACACACAATGGGTAGACATTTGGACAGGATTGAAATTATCTTGAACAATGATACCAAAATTAATATGCTTAAAAATCCTTCTAAAGAATTTTTGAAAACTTTAGAAAAAAGGGAAATTAAGGCACCTCTAATAAAACGTTTTGAAGCACCAAAAAATCCCTCTAAGGAATTTTTAAAAGCTTTAAGAGATGCTAAGATTGGAAATACTATGCAAAGTTCTTCAACAAAATACAAAGAAATAGTTATTGAAGAAACTCCTTCGGAAAAATTAAATGTTTTAAATGAAACTAATAACAAAACTGTTAACAACGAGCAATCCCTCCTAATATCTTAATTGAAGAAAATGATGAAAACAATTATCAAAACAAATATTCTGCAAGATCCACCTATGAATGGAACATAAATGGACCTTTGGAACAAAAAATCCTTAATGTTTTGAACCAAATGATAATGTTTTCAAACACCAATAAATCCAATAATACAGATGATTATCAAATAGCCTTAATGATAATTTCTGGATTCACAGGATAATTAAAAGGCTGGTGGGATAATTATCTAACAGATGAACAAAGGAATTTTATCCGTACTTCATACAAAGTAGATGAAGGAGGAATAAAAATCCTTGATGATGATGATGAACCTATCCAACATATGGTTCATACCCTTATCTACTCCATTAGCCAATATTTTATTGGCGATCCATCTCATTTTAGAGATAAGTCATTAGAATTGTTGTCTAATATGAAATGTAAATCATTAGGTGAATTTTGCCAATATAAGGATGTGTTCTTTCAGAGAGTCCTCCTTAGAAATGATTGTAATCAAGCCTTTTGGAAAGAAAAATTTTTAGTTGAATTACCAAAGCTAATAGGTGAGCAAGTTAGAAATAAAATAAGGGATGATTATAATGGTGAAATTCCTTATGATCAACTTTCACATGGAGAATTAGCCTCGTATGTTTCAAAGATTGGAACAAATCTTTGTACTAACATCAAGCTATAAAAACAATTGAAAAATGAACAACGCCTAAAACACCAAAGTCTTGGTGATTTTTGTGCACAATATGATCCTTCCTTTTATCAAGAAAAATCAAGAAGGAAAACTAAATGCTCAGAATGTTCTTCTCATAAAAAACCTAAAAGAAATTTCAAAAAGAAATTCTGTAGGAAAAATAATATGAGAAAAAGAAAAAAAATGATAAGATTAAACCTTACAAACATAAGGGAAAGTCTTACAAAAAACTCAAATGTTTCAAATGCGGCTCATACAGCAAAATTCTGTAGGATTAATAACAAAATTAATGAATTGAATCTTGATGAAGAAACAATGGAGCACATTTTGCAAATATTTGCAGAAAATGAATATCTATCCTCAAATTCAGAATCACTTTCTGAAAACAATGGGATTCAAGTCAATGATATTGAATTCACTTATTCATAAGAGATTTATGTTCTAACCAAAGAAGAAGAAGACATTCTCATATATATATATATATATATATAGATATAAATAATCTATGCCACATTATTTTATGGCTGCAAACTTGCATTCGTAATAACACGGTACATTTTTGTAAATGGCTTAAAATATAAATATTATTATTTATATTTGGGTTTAATTCGTGACTTAAATAACATGATCTAGGAAGTTTGGTTCAGTTATTGAGATGGCTCGGTGAGATTTAACTTAGTGGGCTTGGAATATGACTCGTTAGACTAGTTTGTCGCATCAAACTTTTTTCAAGCAGACTTGTAAACAGAAGATGACTATTGATCTTAGCCCATGAGGAGCTCATTTAGGATAATCATGAATTGAGTCTACTCAATCTTATCTGTCAATCACAAATATGATTAACGCAGTGCGGGAAGCGTGAAGAGAGAAACAAGATCTACTTCACCGAGTTAGATCATTAAAATAGCAACAAGGTTAAATCCATAACTTTAAGAATGAAATAGACGACACTTTTCTAAAATGGTTTTTAATTCAATAATATAAAAAATCTCCTGCAAAAGATAATTAAAGATATATATATTTATATATATAGTCTAACAAGGAAAACCCTAAAAATAAAAGAAAAAAATAAAATATAAGTAAATTGAAAATCATGTAGCGCCGTAGTGCATTGGCGGCTTTGGATTCAATGCCGGCAGTGTATAGTTACACCGCTCCTACACTGATAGCCATTAGGTCTGCTTTGAACTCATGTTGCATTCAACAAATTTTATTACTCTAAGAAAAGGCCAACTTGAAATGCTGGCGGCTTTGGGTCGGAGTTGGCTTTCTTGCAACCCTACTACATTGTTCTCTAGCCCATAGCCTCCGTTTCGACTTCTTTGACATCTCATGCTTGTTCAAAAATGTGTCTGCTATCATGTCTACATCATTTCTAAGTTCGTCCTTCGATCTTAGCTTGTCCAATCTTTCATTCTCGCTTTGTTTTTCCTCTCTTTGGATCTTCTTGATTTATCTTATTTATCTCGTCGTTTGATTATGATTCATACCACATCATTCACCCCCACAAGATTAAAACTCATCCTTAAGTTTTCTTTTGAATTTGTTAGTGTCCAATTTGGATAGATTGGAGTGATAGCTGGGCAATCATTTTCCATGTTGATATGAAGCAATATGACAAATACACTTACTAATTCTGGCCTTTCCTTTGGGTCGGGATGTAAGTTTTTGGGCAAATTGCTGAACCCCACATCTTTAATTTCATTCACTAGTGCAATGAATGTGCTTGGAGATTCTTCAGCCTCCACCTGTTTCGTAACTATCAACACTTATTTGTCAATCAATAGAGACTTCTCCACAACGACTTCCTCACTAACACAATCTTTGTAGGCATCAGCTTCTTCCCCACTGTCCTTACCATCACCAATTTGAGCACTCTAATCTTCGAGGGTTGAGTTCTCATCTTGTTCCACTAATTCCTTCTTAAGCACTTTTAAAATTAGGTTTACTGCTTCAGGCTTCTGTAGAATTTTTTGAGAAAGGATTTGCTCGTAGTCTAAGGAAAAGAACTCATGCTCCATCAGCTATTTCATCATAAACCAAGTATTCATAGGCTCCTTGCACTTAAGGAGTCTCACTACCAGAAGTTTTCCCACCAATACTGTGCATCACTCTGCAAACGACTCTTCACTAACTCTATCATCATGCCCTCATAATCCCTCATATGATCAAAGAACCTCTCAACTTCCTCAACTCACACCCAAAACTCATCCAAATTTCCTATACCATCAAACTAAGAAACAACATATTTAAATTGAGAACAAATTTCATCTTTATACCTATAATTGCTCATGCCGTATAGTTTTCTGCCACCGTAACCTCTTCTCCAGGCTAGATCATAAGTAACAAAATCGATCCTCGGATTGCCTTCTGATCATCTTCAATAATCTTACCTGCTATTGTTGGTATTTGATCTATAGATTAGGGCTTCATGATACTGTTCCTTTTGTTGGATTTTTTGACCCATCGTCTCCCCTACTGCCCTTTATACCGGTCGCTTGTAATGCAGGACTTTTGTACCCCAAACACCGTCAGGAATATGACTACCTCCTATTTTGCAGTCTATCGATATCTTTGCAAGATTCAACTCGCTCTGATAGCACTCTGACGCAATGCGGGAAGCATGAAGAGAAACATGATCTACTGCACTGAGTTAGATCTTCAAAATAGTATCAAAGTTAAATCTATAACCTTAAGGATAACATAGATGACACTCCTCTAAAAGGATTTAATTCAATAATATCAAAAGTCTCCTGCAACAGACAACTAAAAAGATATATATATATATATATATATAGTCTAACAAGGAAATCCCTAAAAATAAAAGAAAAAATAAAATACAAATAAATTAAAAATCATATTGGCACTGTAGTAGCATTGTATGCCGGATACGTATGGGTTACACCACTTCTACACTGGCAGCCATTAGATCGGCTTTGAACTCATGTTGCATTCGGCAAATTTTATTACGCTAATATAAGGGCGGCGACCTTGCCCTAAACGTTGGCGGCCTTGAGGGAAATGCTGGCAGCTTTGGGCTGATGTTGGTGTTTCTATAACCCTGCTACATTATTCTCTCTCCCGTAGCCTCTGTTTTGACTTCTCATGCTTGTTCAAGAATGTGTCCGCCATCATGTCTACATCATTCTTAGACTTGTCCAATCTTTCATCCTTGCTTCGTTCTTTCTCTTTTTAGATCGTCTTGATTTATCCATTTATCTCATCGTTTGATCGTGATTTGCACCTCATCAATGATCTCATGGTTGTCATCCATGCCAAGAGCCTAAATACCCATTCACTCATTGTTTTAAAACTTTTGGAAATAGAAGGCAAACAACATTCCATAGAAGAGCATTCACAAAGATCATATAAGATAACTCAAGTATATTACTATTTAAATTGCTCACGGACGGTAAGGTTGACAAACGAGGTCTATTCAAGCTTCCTTACCTGTCACTTGTATATTTGAGATACTAAAACTACCTATTCCCGATTCCTATCATTTTCTTCAAGCCGTCTCGTCATTAAATGTCATCTCCTCATCAACATTCTAAAGTCACATGAAAGGCACGAGATCCACGTAATGTTTGCATTACTATCTAAAAAGAAGTTTGCATCTACAATTTTCAAAAATATTATCATGTATAATTCTAGGAGTTGTGAATCCCAATGTACAATGACTGCCCATTGCTCAATTTTAGTCGGCTTTGCAGCTTTACTTAGCTGATGTATAGGCCACTAAGAAGAGTCCAATAAACAAGAGAAAAGGCTAAAGTACTTCGGCTAATATGTCAGATTACTTGGTAGCGTTTGAATATGGACCTATGGTTTAAGTTATATAGGATAAACGAGACAGACGTGGCTTGAGTGAAGTCCCGGAACATAGATTCCCCTACCAGAGTGATGATATAAGAGGCTCCTATGGAGAGTGTAATGCTTTCTTTTCCATTTTTTGTTTTGTTTTGATCGTATTTGTCATCATTGAGATAATGTTGAAATCACTAACAACGTGAATAAATAAAGTTATGATGGAATTATATAAAGTTGTAATAGGATTTTCAATTGTTGATTTCTTATTTAAATGGTGTATTTTGGAAAAAAAAAATTAATTTCAATATTAAATTGCTATTGATCGGTTTAATTAATTAATAAATATTTAATAATTTTTGTAATGTGTATTTCTTATAAAATTATTATTACGGTCAATTTAATACCATAATAACTCTTTATAGCAAATAATGTTGTAATAGATTTGCTATTACAACAAAGTAAATAAGCAATAAATTTTAAATAATTATCTTTTCCTCAAATTCTATACAAGAGGTTTGAAATTGCATGACTCATATATAATTAAACTATTATTTATCAAATTTACTACTCGTACTAATGTTATATTAATAATTGGACTCTCTTTTTCTATTTAATGCCATGGACATGTCTCTTAGGCTAATGATAGCATTAGGAATCAAACACAATCAAGATGTTTTATGGAGATATGGCGTGATGGGCCCGAGATAGGGATCGTGGACCAATTTTTATTCTATTAGACTTCTTTTGTGTAGGAGAAAAAGAGTTTTAAAAAAGCTTTGAGGACTCATTTGGGTTTTGTTTGACTTTAAAATGACTTATGTAGAATAACATAATTCTTCAACTTATTTATACTAAAAATGAGCACTTTTATATGGAGAGAATCATTACTTTATGTTTTAAGAATCTAAACTTATCTAGCCCATATCCAGTACCCATGCCGTATAAAAATATAGGGGATAAATATTAAATATTAGCCTCGAAGCTATATAAATAAGTGGGCTCCTTTCCTCATTTAATATATAGCTCAAAAACAATAAAAATTGCAAAGTTTGATATACTACCACATGTGTTAGCTTGAGAGATCAAGAACTCCTATTCCTTTTCTCACGTCCCTTCTTATGACATCTGTACGTGTCTTATTATCTTAAGGTTTTTCTATGGTCAACTAATATACTTCTTGTATGTGATTAACCAACTACAATCATCCTTTTATAAATAAATTTACCCACATTTGTACTCTCTACCTATTGATTATTTGTGACATAATGAATGAGGGAGTAAATTGGACACATGAAAATATAATTGGGTGTGACATATAGCAATTTTAAATTTTAAGTATAAAATTTAACTAATAAAAGTTTAATTTTGTATAATATTTAGCAACATTAAATTTTAGAGGTAAAATTGTAAAGCATATAAAGTTCATATAGTTATTTTGAATTATCTAGTTATTGAATAATCTCATTAGCACAAGGTATTGGGTAATCCCAATAACACAAGGGTTCATGAGGGGGATGAAAATATGTTATGGTAGCTTTGAGGTTATTTGAGCTTAACTTTGTATTCATTTGAGTTTGATTAATGATAGTTAAACTCAATTTATTAGGCTTTGAACTATTCGATTCAATGAGAATGGGATAGAGATTATCCAAATTTCATATAAGTTTAATCATATCCAAGCATTCATGCTCCAATGTGAATTTTTATATGGAAAGAAGTTTTTTTCAAATAAACAAAACATACCTCTATAAACTAAGCCAAGTTCCTCTTATATACCTTAGTGTTTAAATTTCTTTATTAAGTCCAATAGCAAGCTACTGCACTTTGTGCCTAAATTTAAATGGAAAAAGTAAAATACACAATATGATAAATTAACTCTTAAAACCATGTCAATTAGGTACATTGTTTAGGACTTGAAAAGTAATTAATAAAGCCATGAGAGTCCTTGACCTTAAAATCTAGAAATACCTTTTCTTTATATTGTTGCATTTTCTTTACATAAGTCTTCTATTCCTACAACTCTTGCTAACTAAGGCTATTATCCTACTCATTTTAGTTTTAATTTGCATATTTTGTTGGTCCCAAAAGACAAGTAACCAAATGGGAATGGTGGGGTAAGTAAAGTGGTTACCTTGACAAACTTTTACAAAGTATGAATTTTGAATTAAATTATGAAATACATTTTGAAACATATTCGGATTTTAATTGTATTGATTTCTTAATGTCCATGGCTTGAGTTTAAATTAGGTGTATTATTAATTTAATTAGATTTTTAAATCAAATTAAGCAACTATTAAAATTATTTAATTAATCTTTACAACTAAGATAATCAAAGAAAACAATATAATAATATGTGATAAAGTAAAAATATAAAAAGATATCGAGAGAAGAATTTGCTCAAGTATGTATAGTGGTTTCACCTTGTGTATTAGTGCACTATTTCACTTCCATGCTATGGTCCTAGTTATCTTTACCGGTTGTTCCACTATATCTAAAATATAAAGAATAGAATGCATCTTGTGCACCCACATCACAAAACCAACCTACACTGCCTCCATAGCTTCTATCTAAGTAAATACAGTACTATAGATAGCCTTTGTTACTTTCACTCAATAAACACTAGTACAAATGTACAATTATCAAAAGCCAAGATAATGGGGGAAATACAAATATAAGTTCCACAAACACTTAATATAAAACGAAAACAAAAAAGTTATGTTTTCTTTTCAAGAGCTTCTGAAAGTGCTTCTAACAGCTCTATGTGCTTTTTTCACAAGGTGAGAGTTTCTAGATTACTTTAGAACAATATTTTCACACCTTTTTTCTAAGTGTATCATTTCTTTTAATTGTTTATGCCTCAGGGTTGGACTTCAATATATAAAACTTCAAGCAACAGCCATTTTTTCTACAATTTGAATAAAAATTAAGTTCGAGTTGTTATTCTTAATCTTCCTTTGATTCTCTAGCTATAAGGATGTGAATTACTTCCTCATTAGTAATAGTTGTTGGATAAGTCCTCGTAAAAATCTTCAAGTCATACTATTCAATCCGACTTGATTTCATGAGATATTGAGCAAGATATGAACTGTTTTTCTTTGGAATTTCTTGTTTTTTCTTGAAGATTTCCTTCCATATATAATATCTTTTGGTTGTCATGATTTTCTTCAGCAAATGAGCTTCATCTTGCTTTCTTTTTAAGTCTAAAATATATCAATCCATATTTCAAGCCTCCCTATAATAATTACAAGCCTAGAATATGTTAAAATTAACATCAATAAAAATCCATGCTTCGACTTTAACAAAACCATAGTCTTAACTTTATGAAATCAATTTAAATTTCCCTCTGGATATTTGTTCAACTCTTAGTGAAATAATTGAATATATTTTGCTAATATATTAAATTCTTGAAGTTAGGGCTTCATAATTATCTATTGTGCTATAGAATGAAAGTTTTGCTCATGTCTTGTTCTTTTGAAAGTTTTGCAAGAATAAAACTTTTGTTTTTTCCCCATATATTAATTAAAGATGAATATGATAAAAATTTTATGTAATTAAGATATTATAATAATACATTTAAACCTCTTTCATTATCATCAAAATAGTATAAAAATCTTAGTACTTTCATCAAAAGCAAAAAGATTCATGAGTAGAAGACTACGAGCATGTATTTCGTTGTTATAACACGTGATGAATTATGGTAGACATTAATCGTATAGCTACTTTTACCTTTATGTAATGAGCTTGAAGCCAATTTATTATGTGTTATTGCATCATAAATTGGATTGTAAGACCTACCACATAAAGAAATTGGGAACTTGTTTAAATAAATTCTTTAGTGTGTTAGTAGTGTTATGTTGTTCCATGGGACTAAGGCCGCATGATATCTCCATAACATTATAGCTTAGTTAACTTTATTCCACTTAATCCCTATCTACCCCCATATAAGAGTCAAAAGAACATTTGCTATAAATTATTCAACTTGATTTCACCTTTTACTTGATGACCATTTTATCAAAACATTTAGGTTTAATTATAAAAATATAACTTTAGTTGTTTTACACATTAACTATTTGTGTTTTGATTTTTGACAAACATATAACATGTGTTTTGATATTTTGGCAATCAAGTGAGATAAGTTTTATTTTTAACAAATACATTATCTGTATTTTGTACTTTTGCAAAAAAATGGGCTAAATTTTAATTTTTGTCAGATATATAACATGTATCTTGTCATATTTTGTTAATAATAGATTAAGGATAGATGACTTATTTTTCATTGGTTGATTAAGTCTTTTTTTTTTCGGTGATTAAAAGACATTAACATAAATTGAAAGAGAAGAGTACAAAAATAGGGCTTAAACCCAACTAGGAATCTGGTGCTTCGTCAACACCATTAGAACTATTCAATAAGTCTGAGAAAACAAAAACATGCTGAAAAGGAGGGGAAGAAAAGAGATCTTGCATTTGATACAGGCTTGGTCCAACTTGTAGTGTTGCCCGAGCGATAAGATCAGCTAAGGTGTTGCTTTCCTAGGGTGTATACAGAAGGACTCTATCCAAAGAGGCCATTTTAACCTTGCACATAAAAACCAAGTTAAAGAATGGGATAAAAGCTGGAAGGCTTTCCATCTTGATCAAATTAACAGCATTTAATGAATCTTATTCAATGACTACTATTGTTAGGTTCCTATCAAAGGTTAAAGTAAGAGCCTTTAAGATAGCTAGGAGCTCAACTTCAAGGGGAGAGGACCAAGCAATTTTTGAATGTAAGTATGAAACAATAGACTTTAATTTTTCACAATTATAATTAAAAATATAGTTAACTACATCTTTTACTTAGCCATTATGTCGAGTGGTTAAAACCGAAAATATTAAAAAAAAAAAAACAGTTGAATGGTAAGGCGGCTAATCATTAATAATAGATTAATTTAGGTTTACGATATTAAAAATTGAATAATCTTGTTTGGTTCAAAAATGAAGTAATTGACCGGTTAACTAAACCATATATACCTCTACCGATATCATATTTCGCAAGAAATTTGTTGTAAATTATTTACATTAAAATTACAATTAGTGGAAAATTTTCACTAAGAGGTATGAAGGAACCCTTTCTAAAATAGCTATATGGGATTATCTGGTTTTTTTGGCTATAGTATTTAGCTAATTGAAGAGTATTTTCAAGTGGTATAGTTGCAATTTTTTTCTCAATGTATAGCTACAATTGAAAAGTAACTCTTTAGAAGGTGAAGTGAATGGTCCGTTCTAAATGTGCATTGGGGATATAAAGAAATAAAGAATAAAAAAGAGATGACTTATAAACCTAAAAACATTTGTCTCGTGCATAGGAGATTGCCTTGCTTGGAAAAGTAATATATAATCCACTTTCATTTGCTTAGTAAAACAAATCAAGAGTAATAAACTATTAGGTTTTTCAATTCCTTATAATCGAGTAGTATAAATACCATTTTTTTTAATGGATTGACTTAATCTAATTCCCCCTCTCTTTCAAAGTTGTAACAGATGGATGGTATGATAAAAAATAATGGATGAAATCATGGAAATTTAAAGAGATTAATGGGAATAGACACTAAACACGATTATAACTAAAAGAAGATAAGAATTTCTTACTTGCATTGGCTACATGTGAGAGAAGAAAGAGGGAAATTTATGGAATTGTTGATTACAATTGTTAGAGGGTAAGTTTCACTTGCGTTATCCAAACTTTTTTAATATACCTAAACTTTTTAAATCTTACACCCACAGCATTTTTGATCGAATTTCGGTGAAAAATCCAGCAATATGCTGATGTGGAAGGTAATCCCTATTAAAAACTATTTTATGTTTCTTACTTAGCATATTTTTTCTTTTCATTTCTTTTTTTTCTTTTTTTACTTTCCTTGCTTCCCCCTCTCTTTGTAATCTTCTTCTTCTTCTTCTTCTTCTTCTTCCCCTATTAAAAAGAGTTAAAACAAGAAACTTAAATCAAACAACCACATAAAAAAATCAAAACAAAAAACCCAAATAAAAAAAAAAACCTAAAAACCCAAATTCGGTAAAAAAAAGAAACCAAAGCAAAACAAAAAGTTCATTCTTATCTTCACTTCTTGTCTTTTTCCTCTTCCTTCGCCAATAACTTTCTTCTCCAATTCCTCAAAATTAACATAGTAAAACATAAACATAAATTGCAACCAACTCGCAATCTCCACCTTTGTTCATCGAGTCAACTTAATGCAGTGGCTAAACATGATTGTAACTAAAAGAAGATAAGAATTTCTTACTTGCCTTGACTACATGTGAGAGAAGAAAGAGGGAAATTTATGGAATTGGTGATTAGGGTTGTTGGAGGGTAAGTTTCACTCGCACTACCCAAACTTTTTTCATATACTTAAACTTTTTAAATCTTACACCGACGTTACGTTTGACTGGAATCCAACGAAAAATCTGGTGATATGCTGATATGGTAGGTAATATTTGTTAAAAAATATTTTATGTTTCTTATTTGGCATTTTTTTTTTATTTTCCTGTCTTCCCTCTCTCTTCTTCTCTTCTTCTTCTTCTTCTTCTTCTTCATCTATTAAAAAGAGTTAAAACAAGAAACTTAAATCAAACAACCACATAAAAAATTAAAAAAGAAAAACCCAAATAAAAAAACTAAAAACTTAAATTTGATAAAAAGAGCAACTAAAGCAAAACAAAAAGCTCATTCTTATCTTCACTTCCAATCTTTTTCCTCTTCCTTCTCTAATTACTTTCTTCTCCAATTCCTCAAAATTAACATACCAAACCCTAAACACAAACCGCAACCGACTCGTAATCTCTACCCCTATTCATCGAGTCAACTTGGTACAATGGCTAGAGACGATTGTAAATAAAAGAAGATAAGAATTTCTTACTTGCTTTGGCTACATGTGAGAGAAGAAAGGGGGAAATTTATGGAATTGGTGATTAGGGTTGTTAGAGGGTAAGTTTCACTTGTGCTACCCAAAATTTTTTTAATATACCTAAACTTTTTAAATCTTGCACCCATGGTATTTTTGACCGGAATCTGAAGAAAAAGCCGACAATATGTTAATGTGGTAGGTAATTCTAATTAAAAATTATTTTATGTTTCTTACTTGGCATATTTTTTCATTTTTCTTTTTTTACTTTCCTCTTTTCCCCCTCTCTTTGTACTCTTCTTCTTCTTCTTCTTCTTCTTCTTCTTCCCCTATTAAAAAGAGTTAAAACAAGAAACTTAAATCAAACAACCACATAAAAAAAATCAAAACAAAAAACCCAAATAAAGAAAAACCTAAGAACCTAAATTTGGTAAAAAAAAGCAATCAAAGAAAAACAAAAAGCTCATTCTTATCTTCACTTCCACTCTTTTTCCTCTTCCTTCTCCAATAACTTTCTTCTTCAATTCCTCAAAATTAACTTACCAAACCCTAAATACAAACTGCAACAGACTCGCAATCTCGACCTTTGTTCACCGAGTCAACTTAGTGCAACAAACTTCACAAACCCACTGTTTGCCGAGAGAACTCCCAAAGTCGAAACCATCTAACACCAAAACACTAGACCCATCAAAAACTCCCTCTATTGTAAACTTATATACATATACTACCATTCTCAGGTTCCTCTGTTTCATTCAAAACACCAAACCCATCGATGGTCGTGGGTTGTGGTTGTCCTTGATGATTTCTTTGCTTTTTTTTTTTTTTTTAAATTGTCCCTAACCTTGACAATTTCTTCCCATCTTTCAAAGGAACAAATATGCTTATCTTGGGAAAACTGCTTTTCTCTATTTGATTCAAGCAAGGAAAATCAAGAGAATGATTTTCACTAGAAAACATTATTAAATTCTTCATATTAGAAATCAACAACTCTACTAGTGATAAAAATACTGTGATATCTCCAGTGTCATCATTGTCTTTCTTCTCTTCCTCAATAATTTTTTCCATCTTCTTATAACCCATAACTGATATGTGGCTTACATTGTGT
Organism: Combretum micranthum; assembly: GCA_024138025.1. Lineage (NCBI taxonomy): Eukaryota > Viridiplantae > Streptophyta > Magnoliopsida > Myrtales > Combretaceae > Combretum > Combretum micranthum. Next base: position 410,537 of record JAMXBD010000347.1, read on the forward strand.
AATGACTATAGAAATAATATTTTTTAAATATAATTATAAATTATATGAGTTTGCTTTTAAAATTATAAAACACTAGACCCATCAAATGGTGGTATTTTTTTTTTTTTTTTTATAATGAAGAAGAAGAAGAACAAGAAGCGAGAGAAGAATGAAAAGTAGAAAAAAAATGCCAAGCAAGATATAGAAAATAATTTTTTAATAGAGATTACCTACCACATCAATATATCATCGGACTTTTGGCTAGTTTCTAGTTAAAAGTATCGTGGATGTAAGATTTAAAAAGTTTAAGTATTTTAATGAACAAATTTTTTTTTAAATATAATTGCATTATATTCAAAAAGTTTAAATACCCCCATTAAACTTATTTAGGTTATTAGGCCACAAACTCATTGATTTGGAGATATTTCATTAGAGGGTTCGGGCTTGGGCTTATAGTACATTGGACTTGCTAATAATTTCCCATATCGTGAAATCCAAAGCAGACGTGGTATTCCTTGTACCAAGGTAATAATGGAGATTGAGACTAGAGAGAGGAGACCACATCGAACCCACATGTGAAGCGAAGTTTGAGGCCCATATCATGTCAACTAATGTTTATATTATATAGTATTTCATTTCCTTCCAAAGCAACTGATTGGTTTCCAGGCTGTATTTTATTTTCTTTCATGTGCTACTATATGTATGATATTGACTCGATAACGACCTTCGTTCATATAATTCCTTATGCTCACATTTCATACATACAAAATGCCTAATTATTTGTTCTGTGTTTGTCCATTCAATATTTATTTATTCACCTATAATTCTATGCAAATGGTACGAATCGTTTCTAGAGCTGTATAAATATTCACCAAAGTTGACATTTGACATTTTTGAGACAATTATATGCATTATTATGCTATATGTTCGTCCAGTTCAATATGCCATAAATAGAAAAGGAAAACAATAAATGAGTATAGTTGGTCGCTTATTGAAACTAAATAACTATTCCTTATATATATATATATATATATATATATATAGGTTATTATAAAGTACAAAATTTATTATAGGAAAACTGAGTTTTAGAGATAAAATTTTTATCTTTACATGTAAATTTTTATTGCAAAAATCACCGTCACTGATTCCATTTATAATGATACAACTTCTTTTACCAAGTTTCTTATAGTGATTATTATTAAAAATCAATAAAGTCTTCTTTTTAGATCCTTAATAATTGTCCAATATCTATAGAGAGAGAGAGAGAGAGAGAGAATGTTTGCTTCAATTTATATCAAGCAACAAACTAGTAACCTAATCTGCCAGTTAAGTTATTGAATATTGAATAAGATAATAAAAATAAAAGAGTCTCGTGTGCAAATAGACTTCTAGCTAAGCACCACAAAAGGTTGAATTCATTTAATTTAGCTTTGCTTTCTATCGAAGTAAAGTTCTATGATCAAGTTATAAAAGTTATCAGTATATGTGTAAAATAATTCCTTCCGAGCACGTACGGATGCCATCTCATCGTATTATCTTCCCTCTTTCTCCCTAAAGTTACTTGGATTTTAACATGTTACACATGCAACAACGTGTGTGGTTGTGGTGGTGTTCTTAATCCTGAAGGTGCTTTTAGGTCTAACTCCTGCCCAATTGCACATGCTTCATGATACCTTAAAGGGATGCATATTTTTTGTAGCCTTCTATAAAAATATACAAGGAAAACGACCAATAATGGGATCAGCAAATATTATATTCTTTGTGATTCTTCTCTTTGCCATCCATGTTTGCCAATAATTGACCAATATGTTATACATGCTTGCATAAAATATTGGTTGCATGAAAACTTTGAGCTGTTTTCTTAAAGGGATTGTTGGGTTAGAAAGTTCAAATCCTTTTGTTCCATCTATTTGTACTTTTCACAAAATTTGGTAGGAATAGAAAATTCCCGTTGATATTTGACGTCATATTTACCTCATCCTAAAATTAAGTTCTCAAAGAGAATATTTTCTATACTTTTCTAGTATCTTAACATACTAATATTTATAGGTCATAATTGTATTAAAAAAAATCGGGAGTAGGGAAATTAACTTTCTATTACATGTGGATATTGACCAAATTCTTTTCTCTTTGATCTATAAGAAGAGGTAAGATATGATTTTGAAAGATGAAATTACTCATGGTTACTAACATAAAACAAGCGACATTATGACACAGAATGGTTGACTAAAGATTACAAGCAATTAACTGTTCTATTAGTTTGCTTAGCTAATCTAATCATGTATTGCGTTTGTCGTTTAATGTATTATCTTATTTACTATCTTCTCAATACGATACCTACTTTAAACTCTCCCATTATGAATTCTCATAATATTGATTTTATCCCTATTTGGCTTAAGATTTATGAATGGGAACATGGAACCTGCTAGTAATTTATCTTATCCCCATGAATGGTTGAGCCTAGAGATATACTTGCAAGTCATTGACAGTGAGTTTAGAATTGACTCTTCAAGTTAGAGGTAATTTTTGGATTTCAATGAGTGAGTTCGAGTCCATGACTATGAGCAACATTTTGACACTCTAATATTAGTTATATGGGTTAATGTTACGAATAGTACCTAAATTTTGATAAAATATCAACCAGGTACTACATTAATCAATTTTATAGTTCAAGTACTTAATTTGCTAAAGTTAATGTATGATTCACGATATTATCCTTAATTATTTCTACCATTTTTTTATTATATTAGCTTGTGATTTATAATAAATATTGCTCCTCCGTCACCTCCACTTATTCAACCCTAATAGGGAATTTGCACTTCAAATTATTGTCTTTTATCTCTTCTCTTCTATTTCTCTTTTTCATCTATTGTTCTACATAATTTTGATCATGGTAATCAATTGCTACATACCTTAACAAACTAGTACCGAAGTCGAAATTGCATTCCTAGCTTTTCTAATATGATTAAAGTCATGAATGATACATGAATTTTGATAAAATACATAATTAAGTATCCGAACTTTGAAATTGAAAAATTTAGTACCTAGAAGAACTTTTCATGCACACCAATAATACATTTATCAAGTTCTTTCAAGTATTAAATTAGTCAATCGAAATTTTTCAAGTACTAAATTAATCAATTTCAACGTTTAGGTATTAAATTGATCAATTTTAAAGGTCAGGTAGCTAATTACACATTTTGTCAAAATTCATATAATATTTGTGATATTATCCCTTCTTAACAAGGCATTTGTTGTGGTAAGTTAAAACTAATCTCATACATGGTAGATCGAATCAACCACGTTTGTAACTAAAATGAAAAAAAGTGTTAACTAGATGATGATAACACATCCTAAAATGAAAGTTAACATGTGCTTGTTATTTGGGATAATGTCACGAATGGTACTTGAACTTTGTCAAAATATGCAATTAAATACACGAGTTTTGAAATTGATCAATTTGGTACTTAAAAAACTTTGAAAATAATATATTTAGTACCTAAAAGAACTTGATAGAGATATCGTTAGCATGCACAAAAAGTTATTTCATATACTAAATTAATCAATTTCAAAGTTCAAGTACTATCCTTGACATTAATCATTGTTATTTTGATGCTCATGGTAAGATATTTTAGAGGAGGTGGTTATTTAGTGATAGGTTTATATGTAGGGTTTTATTAAACTATGGATCAAATCTTTTATCACCCTAATGTAATGCCTTAATCTAAAGGCATTATAACCCGCCACGTATGCTCACTTGAGAAAGACGTGCTAAAGTTATAATTCCATAAATCCATAAAGACAACTGTATAACTTCAAATACTCTCATATAAGGGTACCTATTTAAAATATCTCATGTAACAAGATTTCAGGACAACTTTGTTGGCTTAAGCAAAAGCCAACTCACATCTAACTTAAAACAATAAAAGGAAACTTTCATAAAATTTCAGAACATATAAAAGAAATATAAAACTCCATATGGTCTTCAAATAGCTATCTTCATATCCAAATTACTCTAAAGGTCAATAGGATAATTAAGTTTACTATCATCCTCCCATAGTACGCAAAAATGTCACATCTAGAAAGATTAAATACCATGGATTAATCACCTAGAGTAACTCATGACTCTGTAAAAATAATCAATATTGAAAAATAATATATATACATATATAGGTGTTGGGAACTCCTACACACTCTAAGTATCGTTTTCGCACCACTTTTAGACTATTGGAATCATTTCCATGCACGAGTCTACTCGGGACAACCTCACACAAATCATTAGGGCACTATCCTAGTGGTAATGGTCCTCCCAATCTACTAGACTCGGCTATAGACAAACAGAAAGTCAAATTTAAAATCATAAAATATTAGGTTCATTTGTAAATTCTAAACCTACAATCATAAACAACAAACAAGATAAGGTCATACATGAATCAATTTTTAGGAACAAAACTCAATCAAAATATGTTTTCATAAAATATTCATAATTTCATCATCACCAAAACCCTAATTTGAAAAGAATTTTAATTCCTAATTTCATACATACCTTTCTCCTTCTAATCGAAAAACCACAAATTCTCCAAACACCACTAATTAGAGTTTTCTCCAAATTTTCTCCCAAAATTTGATTCCCTTCATAATCCATTAAATTACCAAATGAATTGAGAAGGATCACTTACTTATTTCTTTAGTTCCTCTTCTGCTCCTTGATTGTGGAACACATAAACTCCAAAACTTCCTTCAAATCCTAAAAGAAACCTTTAGGGAATGATCATCTCCTTTAAATCTTTAAAGAATTAAAGAGGATCAACTCACCTTGATCTTGATCCTTGATCTCCTTTGATATTAAGGTCACATAAAAAGACATTTTTGAGAGATTTCTAAGCTTAAGAATGATTTTGGAGAACAGGGATGCTTAAGTTATAAAGAAAATTCGGAAAAACCATTTAATTTTCTAATAGGAAAGGCCCATGGCTTAGGGAAGAAGGTTGGCGGCCTAAAACTCTTGGACATGAACCTGTGCCACGTAGGCCGGACAGGTCTTACACTGGCAGTGTTGAAGCCAAGGCAGGCGATTTTGTGCTATGACTTTCCATCTTTAATCACGTGTCTGCCATTTGACAAAATAACTAGTATTATATTAGGGTGGACCATAAAACTCTCTCATTTTTAATCACATGAAGCTTTTACTCTTCATTATAAAACATTTATTTATATATTACGCGTAATATATATAAAACCTAAAAAACTTTTAGAGTTTTGGCCAACACAAACTTTGCCAAGATTTCATGCTTATAATACTTTACTAGCTCATTGGCTAAGATTAGTAAATTAGTTTATAGAATGGCTTGTCAAAGTTCCTAAACAAATGACATCTCTTTTGTTTTAATCAATGAAATGTGTATCATTATGGCCTTTAAAGTTTCTAGTTTTGTCTTCTTCTTTTTTCCCTTTTTCCATCTTAGTCCTTTTTAGTGGGTTATTATCATAAATAGTACTTGAATTTTGATAAAATATGCAATTACATACTTAAACTTTAAAATTGATCAATTTAGTACCGAAAGGACCTTTTGTGCACGTCAGTAGTATTTATGTTAAATTGGTTAATATCATTATTATACGTGACGCTTTAACTAATATGACAGAGGTACTGTTGTTATATATAAAAAGTTCTTTTAAGCACTAAATTAATCGATTTGAAAGTTTGCGTTCTTAATTATATATTTTGCCCAAGTTCAGATACTATTTGTGACATTTACTCTATTTTAATTAGGACTTATAGGTAAATATCTAGGGTTTACTTTAAATTTTGCTAAGCCCTATACATAGGGTGTAGAAAATGATTTCTTTTAACACATCACTGGACAAGAGTCATTATTTTGGTTATCAATAATTTTAATAGATTTTGATGGGTAAGGTTTGGGCCAAAACGAATTTGTTATTTAGTATGTTATGACATTTTTTAATATCTAATAGGAAAGCAATTTTAAATTGGGTTAACGTCGCAAATAGTAGTTAAACTTTGACAAAATATGCAATTAAGTAATTAAACTTTGAAATTGATCAATTTAGTACTTGAACTTCAAAATTGATTAACTTAGTACATAAAAGCCAACAGTACCCTCATAATATTGGCTAGCGTGCACGAAAAGTAGTTCCAGATACTATATTGATCAATTTCAAAATTTAAGTATTAAATTGATCAATTTTAAAGTTTTGGTACTTAATTACATATTTTGTTAAAATATAAGTACCATTTGCAACACTTATCCCTTTTAAATTTTTTAAACAAGATAATTATACATGCTTAGCACACTTCATAAAAGGTTAGGTAAAAAAGTTTTTCTTTGTTATTTAGTTGTATATGCGATTAAAATTTTACTATTAGTTCTAAAAAAAATATATACGAAATTAATACATTGTATACTTTATTATCAACAAATAAAAATCCAATAATATTTGAAACAAAACAAGTAGAACAAAAAAGAATAGCATAATATAATTGTCTTGAGTAGATTTTTTAGTATACTTTGAGTTCTTTGGAACCACGGTCTACTCTGGTCTGAATTGATAGGCCTCTAAGGCTTATGATCCTAGAGCCTACTAGAGAAAAAAAAAAATTAGTGGGCCCTAAGAGTAGCCTAGTGCCGACCACTCCAATGCTTAAGTTAATAAATGGGCAAGAATGTGTAATAGCAGCGTAGAATAAAAGTGGAAAGAGTGAACTCTGCTCCATAGTTAATAAAGTAAAGATTATATAATCGAGTACATTTTCCCTATTAGGAAAGCGGATTCATGATAGCAAATTTCTTGCTATTTATTCAAGAAAGTACTCTCAAGTGTTTTTGACAAGCATAGTGTGGTTATTTAGGAATCATTTTATAAGCATGTTCCTATTTAGAATAGTAGTAAGTTTAACTATCCCCTTTACCCATAATAGCAAGTAGGCCAAATGAGTTAACTTTCTTTTAGGAGAGTGGGATTGTCAAGATGAGATTTGCAAACCTTGTAAAGGTGCAAATGTCTCATTAGTCTTACTAGTGTTGGACCAATTAGGATGGTCTATGTGTGGATGAGGTTAGATTAGGCTAAGGGGTCATCATGAAAACTAGCTTCAAAGGATTGTTCAGTAACATTTATGATTGTTCAATAATATCTATGTTATTTACCACTTCACAAAAAATCAATGCAACTTTAGCTAGCTAATAAATTAATGCATTTAATCACTTAACAATGCATAACACCATGATAAAACTTGCTCTCTAATATATAATACTATACAAATTTTGTACTCTTTTGTTAATATGTTTTAATTATTTTTAAATCAAACGTAACACCCTAAATTTAATTAAGGCATTACTACCACGTATAATACTTCAAGTATTACATGCCTGGGTCTCCTAAAAGGATTTGTTTATTGTGAACATTGCTACTAAATTTTAAATTATAAAATTCATAAAATTAATTTCTCAAAGCAACTGGATTTGACTATAGAAAATCGACTTTATAAAAACATAACATATTCTACTCTCATGAGTAGATCAACTTCCAAAATCAAAATCATACCATTAGGTATCTCCAATACCTTTCAAGATGGTAAACAAGCCTTAAAGCTTAATTTACAATTCCCGGCTCTACTAGATCCTCAAGAGAAAATATAACCTTTATAAATAAATACAACTCTTAAATAGATAAATGAAAGAAAACAAAACCAACCAATGACCCTAATCTATTCCACTCTTCCTTTCATTTGTCTAGGATCGCCCATCCCCAGGTTAAACACTATCATCAACATTATCATTATCAACAACAACATATCATCACCATCCTCAACTTAATACCTAGAAAAAGAATAACAACAACAATAATGAGCCGAAGTTCGGTACACAGTAACATAAGCACACATGAAATATCATACGAGTTTAACTAAATACAATACAATAAACAACAAGTTATTATCTTTATTTTAAAGTAAACAAATCAATACTAGAGCACTTACACTCCGGAACAATCCAGGAAAATGATTTACCATCCTTAGCCCACCACCGCAGTAATGGGGGAGCACGCTGATAGCCCCCGTAGGCAACTACCTCAGGGCAAAAATCTAAGTCTTGAGTAACCATAGCTACTCACAGGGTTGATACAAGCAGCTCAAATACTTATATCTCCAATATAACCGATAAAGAAAAAGTAATCTCATCTAGGGTTTACGACCATTACTCAACTTTACTTAATCTAATCCATAACATCACCTAGTTCAATCATCCCCATAAAATGTGAATTAAATCATATTATATCATGTTAAGGATAAGAAAATGTTATACCGATACCATACATTTTATCAATAACCCGCCAAGCCACCTATTGGAAGTCATTGCATCATGATGAGAAACTAAACTCAAATATTTGTTTAAAAGAATTAAATTTTATAAGAAACTAAAGTTATTATCTATTTACTTCAAGTTCATTTTAAAACATATTTGATCATACACTAATTAGGAATCCCACTATGGCTGTGAATCTTGCCCCACCAAAATATCGACAGTTCTCCTTTGTCTATCAAAGTATTTCTTTTTGCTTTATTTATGATATCTTATTACAACAACATCATCAAAACATACATTTTCTAAACAAACACACATTTGAAACAATATATTCTCCATGCTATTTATGGTTTATCCTAATAAATTAACCTAAGCCAAATTGATTAGAACTAATCATTTAATTCAATTACTAGGCTAAGATGATTAAACTTAGTCAATCTAATTCATTTTAGCTCATTAAAGTCTATTTAGTCAAATTGGACTTAGATTGATTGTTCATTTATTATCTAATTCCTATAGTTAATCTAATTCTTTTGTTAAATTTATAAATTAACTAAATTCATGTTTAATTGTAGAATTTAACTAACACATCACATTAATTATCATTTACCTATTTGATTTTTCTTTCTTCTTTAAACAGTACTAGAGGATAGATCATGCCCATTGGCGGCCATGATCATTGTCACCATCCTCATCACGCTCGTAATGGGGTCTTGGATCTCCATCATTTGTCTCATAACGGTTGTTTTGGGGGCCGTGATGCTCGATACGATTCTTATTATGCTTATGATTAAGGAAAAAAAATGCAATCAGAGGAGGTCACGCTTCTCATCACGACCGTGATCAGGCTATTGCCTTTAGAAATAATTTGCTTTGAGGAGATCATGGGTCGTGTTACGGCCGTGATGAACGAGGGAATCCCTGTTACAAATTCCTTTATTTGTTCTTCAAATTTTATCAACTCGTTTTCATCTTACATCATAAAACAACTTGTTATAAGCTTACTCGTGCTCAATTTTAACTTATAAACACTTCCATGTACTTATTTACATCTTATACCAGCAATCATTCCATCAAACACTTAGTTTACATAACTATGCACATATATAGATTTTCATCATGCATGATTATATATTACTAACTTACAAGTTTATCATAAAATCTACATCTATCTAGCTCTAATACAACATTTGCATGTATAATCAACAACTAAAACAAAGGAAATAAGAAAACTTATCTTTTGAGCAAACCCAACATTTTAATCTTTTCCTACCATTTCTTTTAGTTTAAATCCTCCACTTCAATCTTGTTCTTCCACTTTTAATCATGATTTTTACCTTTGATTTATCTTATAATCTTGTTTAAATTAAGATTTGGGTTTGGATTTGAGAAAGAAAAGAAAAAGAGTAGAGGAAGAGAAAGATATAGGAGAGAAAAAGAAGAGACAAGAAGGATAAAGAAGGATAAGTAAAGGAAGGTGGCATAAAAAGAAAAAGGGAAAGAAAAAGTAAAAATTTAGATATTTTTAAAATGAGGTATTGGATTTAAACCTATTGGATAATTATTTTAAGAATCGTAATTAGTTAGAAAATACTTTGAGAATATATAGATTGGAAATTTATATTTTGATATAAAACACAGTTCAAAAGTTTAATTTATCAAAATCAAATATTTTATTTGGGTTTAGGTCTAAAACTGATATTTTTAAGCAAGTAATTGATTTCAAAATTTATAAAGACTTTATAAATTGAAAGATAAATAAAGTCTAAGATTTAGGAGATTTTAAAACATTTAAAATATTTGTTTTGAGATTTAGGAATTTGAATTTGGAATAAAAGGAGTTTAAAACAAAGAATTGGGTTAAAATTAGATAGTTTGATTTGTTAAGTTATTAAGGAAAATAGATGATTTTGTAAAATATTTCAAATCTCAATTTCAATTCAAATCTATTTACTAACTTAATTACATCAAACTATCTATTTATTTTCCATTGTTTACTTGTTTGATCTATTTAAAATATCTATTTTATATTTCTAACTTAGGTTAAGATTTAGGGTATTTTATCTAAAGATTCGGGCCGATAGTCCTTCCACCATCCTTTCTTAATACAACCTTAGGGGTGATCATTTGTAATAATAGAAATTACTAATAAAGAATAAGTAAAATGATTTTCTTCTTTCAAAAAGTGAAAGTTCTTTTAGTTATTCACCATTGATATCTCAAAAGTACCATCACTAATCACTGATTGTGTGACCTTTAGTTCCCACCATTTATATGCTAAAACCATTAGTAACCAAAATTTCTTAAAATTATTAGGGTAAATATCGCAAATGGTATATAAACTTTGGCAAAATATGTAATTAAATAGTTGAATTTTAAAATTGATCAATTTAGTATGAATTTTGAAATTGATCAGTTTAATACCTAAAACTACTTTTCATGCACACTAATCAATATCACAGAGGCATTGGTGGCTACATCAAAAGTTCTTTTAGGTACAAAATTGATCAATTTCAAAATTTAAGTACTTATTTGAATATTTTATGTAAGTTTATGTACCATTTGCAATATTAACAGAACTTATCATAATGATATTAAACAATTTCTAGACTTTGATCATAACAAATATAGAGGGGCAAAACAATAAAAAAAACTAAAAGATTTTCTTGTAGCAAAGCACACCCTTAATCATAGGTTGCTTTCTTTTCTTAACAACAATCCACCTCAAAACGCCCACAAGTTGTAATAAATTTAACTAATAAGGTTGATTAAGGCACAAAATCATAGAAAGTCATAAATACATGGGACCACATAAAAAGAATGGTTAATATTATAAATGGTAACAAAATTTTGATAAAATATGCAATTATGTATTCGAACTTAAAAATTAATCAACTTAGTACCCAAAAAACTTTAAAATTAATCAATTAATATCCAAAAGAATTTAACGAATGTATTATTAGCATATAAAAAAAAATTTAGGTATTAAATTGATCGATTTCAAAGTTTCGGTACTGAATTAATCTATTTCAAAGTTTATGTACTAAATTAATCAATTTCAAGCCCAAGTACCTAATTACATATTTTGTCAAATTTCAAATATCATTTATAATATTAATCCTAAAAAGAACAATATAATTTTGAATGGTATAAATAGACCAAATAGTATTCACTAGCTTGTAGTAAAAATTATATATGATACGAGACATAGGCTTTTATATTAACAACAACAACAACAACGGTATATCTAGTGCAATGGATTATTTGGATTGAGTATTATATATGGATTTGATGACCATTTGCAAGAACCGAAACTCATTTGCTTAAACCATACTTTTTGCCTCATCGTTCCTAAAATTTAGAAAGTTTAAAGCTGTAGATGAGTCGAGACAGTTTGCAAGTTATTTAAGCTCGATTTGTCAAAAGCTCGAATTCGACTTACTTATGATCAAGTCGAGCTGCTTGCTTATGATCGAGTCGAGCTTGAGTTAGAGTTACTTAAGTAGTTACCAAGTTCGAATAGCTATCGAGTTCGAGATCGAGCTTTAAAATACTTGGCTCGGAGAGCTCACAAACTTTATCGAGCTTAATTGAGTATTAAACTGAGTCGAGTCAAGTTCGAGTTTATTGAGTATTAACTACTCTTTATAATTAAATCAATATTTAAAAGAATAATCGAGCTTTAATCGAATCGAATTTGAGTTTATCGAGTCGAGTTTGAGCTTAAAAATCCAAGTTTGATCGTGTTCGAGTTTGAACATCGAGTTTTTTATTTGAGTCAAGTTATTGCTTGGTACTATATCAACTCGATTCAACTCGTTTACAATTGTAGAAAGGTTCATCGCCAAAAGATGTATTAGTAATTTATCAGTGGACACTCCCATACATAGTCCATGGAAATGCATTAAATGGCAGTTGTGATGTCATGTGTATTCAAGTTTTCTGATTGTCTATGCGGATTGTGTAGGCTTTAAAAAAAGTATATTTATAAAAGAAAAGGCACCGATCGGTTAGCTTAAGCAACATTATATTATAAGATAAAGTTTGTTGAGAGAGTTTGAACTTTGAGGGTTTCTATGAAGTGATTTGTTGGAGAAGAAAGTAGCACCTTTTTAAAGTCATAAAAAAGCGTGCACGGCAAGATCAAACAGGCCAACAAGAAACCCACCATTCGGGTGAAGGTTAGATTCGTTGAGAACCACATAGGGTTAATAATATCTGGAGCGGCAACCTACTACGTTAGGCAAAGTGATGGGTTTTACGGCAGAATCGTTATTTAATATTATGAAAGGCATCGATCCAGGGTTTCTACCTTGGAATTGTCGTAAAAAGTCATTTCCTCTCTCTCTCTCTTTTTTTTTTTTTTTTTTAAAGTCGTAAAATGGGAATTCGGGTAATAAAGTTTTCGCTTATATTTTCAAACTAGGCTTGGCGGATATACGCCCTAACACCCCCACCCAAAACCAAAAAAAAAATATATATAAATATATATACAACAACAACAACAACTAGGCTTGGCAGATAATCTACTCTACTCTATAGTTAGTTAGGCAAGTATAATATTGGAATGAGCTTTTGTTTCAACTGTCGAAATTTGTTTCCACATATTGCATGTCACGTGGATTTTTATACCCTACTTAAGAAAAGTTATGAATTAATACATAACTTTCTTTTAAATTTTAAAACAATATATCACTTAAGAAAAATAAATTATTAATTTTTATAAATTAATTATTGAATAGATACTAAAGTGCATCAAAATTAAAATTTAGACACCAAAATAGAAACAAAATTAAAGTATATGCACTAAAATACTAAAAAGTGTAATGACGTTAACTTTACTATTAACAAAGATATTAAATTGATACTAAATTGAAACATAAGCATTAAATAGCTAAAATTAGATATTTAGATACTAAATTACCATAAATAAAAAATACAAGCACTTCTTCTCCCTTTGTCCCATACTCATTTTGAAGTATATAGGGCATGGTTTCTAAAATATACTCCCAGCCTATAAAAAAATTTAACCTGTAATATCTAACATAACATAACAAAACATAATATTATTTCAACTCTACGCATACTCAAGATTTAATCACGTTTCTCGTTATAGAATATAAGAATGCATTCAAAAGAAATATGTGATCGATAAAATTGTGACTAAATTGTTAATGATTATCTAAATCATGAATGTACAAGTACATGAAAAAAAAATGATAGGTTGGTGGATAACTTACGTTAGATTTTATATTACAAAAATTTATTAAATATTTATACATGTTTCAAAGGGTACCTTGCAGGTTCCATGATGGTTTTTATACAATACATGACAGTTTTAGTTTTACAAATTGAGAACTTATATCCGTATGATATCCCATTCATCTTGTAATCGCTTAATCTTACCTTAAATAGATATATCACTCAATATTTATTCTATGATTAAGTCACAAAAAATATAAACTATCAAGAAAAGAAGAGAAGATGATTTGATTATAATTATTGAGCCTAATGATTCTTATTAATTAGGATATGCCCCGGAGGAAATGGATTAATATGTGAGACTATACTTTAGAAGATTATATTAGACATGGTTTGGAATTTGTGATCATTCATTTTTATTTTACGCTATTATTATGGTATTTAGTTAAGCATAATAACAATTAATAAATCATAATGAACTACTATTACATAAAATAATAAATAACAATTCATTTCTAACACATTATTACTCAATAGTTTATTTTCAATTTTTATCTTAAATTTTTATCATAAATGCATTTGGCTTGAAAATATCATCTACACACAATTATTATCACTCTATAATAAAAATAAGGAATATTATAGATATTTTATTTTTATTTTAATAATTACTTATTTTAGTTTTATAACAAATGAAGTTAATAATAAACATATAATAGAACCCTATTACATTTTTATTGGATTGGAATTCAATTGCGATTCTATACGAAAAACCGAACAGCACTAAGTAATAAAATTAACTTTCATTCTTGTAGTTTAAGAGTTGAACAAATCCCTCGAATTTATGAACAACATAATATAAAAGATTTCCGCTTGTTCGATATGACGTCCTAACCTACATAAATTTATTAAGTTGGAAACAGTATTGACTCAGCACAATTAATGTAATGTTTATTATTTATAGGAGTGACTGTACAATTTTTTATTGCACCCATATATATATATATATAATATAATATAATAAAAACATTTTTATGTTATCAAGTCACCTACATGTTTTGCATTTATATAAACATCATCATAAATGTTATGCCTGAGACTTTAAAGTTTGCAGAACATGTCTATCCACCATGTGTAATTTTCTATGAGCAAAGACTATAAGGCTTCCTTGCATCAACACAAATCTTGATTTCCCGTATTTTCTGCCATTTGATTGGTAAGTAAGCAACAAATTATTCGCGAATAAAAATTTTAGTCTCCCGTGCAACTAACCAACCTATAACAAGCACATGCAATGATACTTTAGTGTCAAATTAAATATAATAGTAAGCATATTCTAGCATATATTATTCTTCACTCGTATTAATGCAAAGAATCCGTTTCATTTGGATCTACAAGTCCATTTAGCCTCTAATAGTCAATGGATAACTCAGTATCCTACCTCTTGTAAGATGATGGTGAGACAATGGTACTTGCAGCAAGTTTGGTTCACTAAAATGGAATAAAGTTGGAAAAGAATTAAAATTTTTTATTTTATCATTAGGGTTATTTTTGAAACAAAATATACATTTTAATCATGAATAGTTGTTTCTCTAGTAAAGAGAATGGATAGAGATTCCTTATCTATTCCTCATTGTATAGAATAGATATTTTTCGATAGGATTTATTGGTAAACCAAATGAAAGAATAGATTTTCCATGACAATAATGATGAAATACCAATTCCATTCCAGTGAATCAAACATGCCATTAAAGTATCCACCTCTCACTAATTATCAACCCAGGGTGATATGGTCTGTTTGTTTCATCATATTTTGGTCATTTTGACATTATATTTTTTTTTTGTTTTAAATACATATTTGCCAACAAACAAATGCCGATGAAAAATGACAGTTTTACTAATAATTTGATTAGATAGATACGGTACCGATATGATACAGATAAATTACAGATGCAGATCAAATATAGATATAATACAAATGAAAATCTAATAATTTTTAACAGTATCAACTTTTGCAATTAATTATCTTAATTTTAAAAGTGTCGGTTTACTACCTAAATTTTATCTACTTTTACAATTAACTACTTAAATTTTATCAAATTTTGCAATCAATCCAAACTTTAGCTATTTTTGCGATTCCTCATCTAGGTACTAAGAAAGAAAATGAAAAGTTCACAAGCCATAAATTAACACTTTTAAATTTCATATAACTAATTGCATAAATTGAAAAATTCAAACACCAAATGTGACATTTCCCTATCAACCAATGATAGTACTGTAGTCGTGTAAATCCTTTTTGCATCATTAACAATCCTCTTTTCATAATAAATTGCTTGGAAAAGCTTGTTCTTCCTTTGTCCCAACGTTATCCTAATTGCCATTTCTCTAGTATTACATCAGATCAAAAGAACTCAGTGCTACAATCCCAATAATGGTGCTCAGTGTCTTTTTTTTTTTTTTTTTTCAATTTCTTGAAGGCTCTCAAACATTAAGTAGTAAAATGCATATTAGTAGGAAATTCTTTAAAACGTCCTTGATGAAATCGTCAATAAGATGCCACATGAAGTTCTTTTCACCTTTTAAGAATGAATAACAGATTTTCCATGCATTTCCAAATGGAGTCCTATGACTTAAAAATCATCCATGAAAATCTGAATACCTTTTTTGACCATATTTAAAAATATTGCCATCAGGTAATTCAGAAAGATAATTGATGCATTGAATAACATAAACAACATCAGTGCCATAAAAAATGCGTCTTCTCTTGGTCTTTTGGGTAATAGGTATCTTCTTGCATTTTGAATATCTGTACAACAAGTAATAGGAGTTTTGCCTAGCCTATCTCTCCACCATTTGATCTAAGAAAGGTAAGGGAACATTTAGTTTGTGGCAATCACTGCATGCTTGCCGCCCTATCACAAATCTAGTCATTATAAATTTTCTTTTCTCATTAATAACCGCATTTATATCACGCTTCTTTAACATTACTTGAACTAAACTGTAAAAAAAGGTTGAAGTGTGGGTTTACGTTTTGATTCCATGCAAATTCTATGCATACAGAGTGAAGGGTAGATCCATTAAATATTAGCTATGATCCAACCAAGAACTGTGTTTTTTGAGCATCGTGAGTAATCTTTCCTCCTTCCTCTTTAATAATTAAGCGGCAATGATCACCGGCAATGTCTCTTCATATCCTCCATGAGATGCTTGGGCGATTGCTTCAATCCCAACTATCAATGTGTTTCAGTTAATGAACGATGATTCTCAGCACTAGCTTATAATTAGTAAAATTGAGGCAAGCCTAGCTACAGTTTTGTTACATCTCCAACCATTTCACTCCTTGCACCTTCTTCATTTGTATCCATCATGAGTTCATTAAGCTGAAACTCATCTTTGCTACTTTCCTTAGAGTTAGGCTCTTTTTAAGATTCTTTCTTATGCTCATCATTATTACTCCATTCTTCTCTATAATCAATTGTTCATAGTTTCCCACTAGTGACTCTTCCAATGAGCAACTTTTCACTTTCATTCAATCAAGTACGCATTATACTATTATAGCAATCAACCTTTTTAGGATATCTCATGGCCTTAAAAATCTCAAAGGAAATTTATTTCCCTAAGGTCCTTGATGACTGGCCTTTCTCCTTAGGTAAATTACTCAAAAATATCATAATGTTTGGTAAATGGTTCGTGCCATACCATCCACATGTCAAATCTTACGTGATTTGCATGTCGCATGCTTTCATGTGAGTGGCCCATTCATGCTCACATGTTGTACTTTGCATGCTTTTTTTTTTTTTTTTTTTTTTTGCACATATGCCATGCCAGCTTATTTATTCATGTGTCGTGTCGCGTGCTGATTTGTTTGCCTTTAATAAGATCTTGTTTACATAGTTTGTATGGTTTTTCGGCTTATTTTTTATTTCCACTCACCTTTTTTTGGGCATTTTATTGGTTTTTTTTTTTTTAATTTGAGTATGAAAATTATGCAAATAAATTATAAAAATTTATAATGTAAATATAATAAACTAATGCTTACATTTTTTATAAGTGTAATCTAAACAACGAATAAAGAATAATATCACTCATTCATTTCATTGATAACATGTAATTACATGCTATTTGAAAAAAAAAAACATAATTATGATATTTTGGAAAAATATGGGGAATGAAGATCTTAGCTGCCTTTTTAACCACCTTGATCATTTGCACCGTTAGGGGGATGATGTGATGGTGGTGGATGAATCCTTGGTTAGTAGCTCACCTAGCGAAAGAAATCTTCTTGAAATTCGATAATTTGATCATACCTCGAATTGATACTTTGGAGTACTACATTATGACTTTGGAGCATTTGGTAATGATCCTGGAGCATTGTACACCGACCCTCGAGTATTTGGTTCTGATCTTTGAGGATTTGATTATGTCGCTTAATAAGTTCCCTCTGCTCATTTTGAGCCTTTTGAATTTGATCTGAACGCTCCATTATGGAACTCACACCAAACCTATTGTGACCAGGCTCTTCTTGTTGGTAGGATGCTTAGCCCTATCCTTCTTCGTCCATTGGTTCACCATGAAATGCATTTTTTATCACCCCAATATTATCACCCTAATCTTGTTGTGGTTGTCCTTAACCTCAACCACTACCCCAGCCCTATAGTATTGGTTGTTTTGGGGATCATACATGAAATGCATTTTTTATTGGATGTCATCTTTTTCTAATTTTCCCTTCGCTTGCATTGCGGTATAAGTCATAAGGTCGAGTCCATACACAGTGAGAAGATTTGTTATCAACCTTCCACATGTTAAGTGAGAATTTTTCTCCCAAGTACCCATTGGAAAGATTGCATGATCATGTAAGTGGCATCTAACGGTCGATCCTACAATATTGCATCTATTAAGAACACGTCATCAATAGTTAAGTTGTTTGTGTTCCTCTTTGGGTAGATGTTGTAGCATGCCATGTGATGTATCAACTGACAAATCGAAGTGAGGTCAGTTTGATTTGTATGCTTGAGGTGATCAGCAGCAGACTCACCTTTACAAATAGGAGCACCACAAATTCAAAGGAATGTTACTTTTGAATCCCAATTGTTACCCATCCTCGTACCTCCGTTGTTTAGATTCAACAAATGGTTGATGGCTTTTGGCATGATATGGATCATGACGTTGAAAAGACAATCTGTCACCATTGATAGACTAGATCGATCAGTTTCAATCCACGGAGTGAAAAATTCATCTTCTACAACTTCTTTTGTAATCACATTCGAATAGAATATTCGAACAAGGTCAGAATAAATCACGTTCAGAAACTAAAACATGGCAATAACCTAGTGGCAGTAAAGGAATTGTTGAAGTCGTGGACTCCATTTAATGATTCCCAATCATAATCCTTCCATAATAAAATGGGTCGAGTGAAGAACATGTTTTAGAATTATTCTCTCATTTGAACTTTAGGAAAGTGAGAATCAAATGGAATTTTAGGAGAAACCAGTGGACTAGGAGAAGGTGATGGTGTACGGACACGACGGCGGCATTTTGATTGTTTCTTACCATGTCTACATTGATGAGAAGATTCTCCATGACCTTCCATGGTTTATGTAGGTTTTTTCTAGTGTAGAGACGTAATGAGAAGTGTTTTCTAAAGAAAAAATAAAGAACAATGTGTGCAGAGTGGATTGTAAACTGCCAACGTTGAAATCTTTTAATTAGATGTAGGCAGACTTCTGAACATTGGACCAACATGTGCACATTGATGCCCAACATTCAAATTTTTTTTACTACTTGGGTATCAACATATGCACTTTGGCCTCCAACATGCACACATTAGTCCCTAACATTCAAAAAAATTTGAACGTTGGGTATGAAAGTGCGCACGTCAGAAACCAACATGTGCATATTGTGCCCAACATCATGTCTAGCCTAAAGTGGGTACAATGGTGCCAAAATATTTATAAAAGATTCATCTAACATGCCCACTTCAGTATACAAAGTGGGCACGTTCATTTGTTCCCATAATTCAAAAAAAAAAATTCACAACATACCCACATTATAAGATCAATGTGTGTACTTTTGATTTCTTAACCAACAAAGAAATTGAGCAGGTAATCGATGTGCACACTTTTAGATGAGAAGTATTCACGTTAACTATCAATAATTAAAAAAAAAAACTAAGACTAACATGGCCGCATTAGGTGAAGAAGTAGCCATGTGGGAAGCCTGTTGTGCTCGTTAAAAGTCTGTGTGTGCACATTGGGCTCCAATATGGACACCTCTTTGCCTAATGTATCTAAGTTGTTATTTGGCAATACATAAAGTGTCAATCATTTTGTCCAAACAATGACGGCAATCAAGTTTTTTGGCTTTCAAGTGTTTCCAACTAAGATCCCTGACTAGTTTTCTCCCTCAATACACTTCATTTCTCCATACATTATCCTCAATTATCGATATGGCCAGAAACAACAACCTTATCAATTTTCCTAATTTCAATGAGTTCAATGTCTTGTGGATTTTTTGTAATGAATATGCAATCACTACGCAAAGATTCGCCATCTTGATGAATCAAAAGGGGAACTTTGAATATTTGACACTTATGCCATTGCCACCAATGCTGGTATATATCCCTAGACAAGAAGCAACCGGAGCAAGGTATTCACAATCTCCACTAGGAGTTACACAGACGTCTTCCATTGTGAGTGAGAACAGTGGCGCGGTAAGTTTTTGTTATGTTTTTTTTTTTTTGTTATCATGACTAGACAATTAATTGTAATTATTTTCTATTTGTAGTAGGGATGCAACTAGGATAGGTCATTATAGGGTACCCAGCCCACCTGAACTTTTAAAAACCCTATAGGGTCGTGGGGCGAGTTTGGGGAATTACATCCCGACCCTATAGGGTTTCAGGTCAAGTTCGGGTCATTAAGAAAACCTAATAGGTAACCCGAACCCATCATATTATAAACAATTTAAAAAGTTAAGTTTGAAATTTTAAAAAACAAAACCCTACTAATTTTTGTCTTTAAGAATAGTTGTTAATAATTTTAACTTTATTTTGTCTTTTTTTTTCCTAATTTTTAATTTTATCTCCGAAAAAAGTTATTTTTACAATGTTATTAATTTTTGTTGTTTTAACAAATAAAATAGCTAATTCTATGAGCCTGTGAATTGGCGAGTGTGCTGTAACTAGCCTAGCTCGATTTAGACCATATTGAAGTTTAGCTGTCGGCCTACCACCCAATATTTTGTTGGAAGATGTAATTGAATTTAACTAAGAGTTGAAAAGGGAAAAAAAAAAAAAGGAATGAAGCACGTTGCGGGGTGGGGTAGGTCGAGGGCAAAACCCTATAGGGGCAGGTTTGAGTATTGAATAGAAAAACCTATAGAGTCACGAGTTAGGTTTGGGATACCCTATTGGGAAGCGGGTCAAGTTTGGGTCTTATGTGACCTGTCCCAAACTCATCCCAGTTGCATCCCTAATTTGTAGGCAACAGTTTTCACCCCATTTGAATAATCATTCCCAACACATAGTAATAATTACTCTACCATGACCAACAGTTCTTCAAGATGTCTTAGGAAGAAGGCATCACCCATCTAAAATATTTTATAGAAACTGAAGAATCCACTTCAAATGGAGAACCTATTAAATATCTCATTTGTCGAACTTGCGATAATAAGTTATTGTCTAAGTCCCGCAATGGCACAAAACATTTGAAACGACACATAGAATCACAATTGTCCAAAGGCCATGTAGTGGTAGAGGACGTCACCAATGACAACAGCTCCCATATTGAGCGTGTTGATCCTAAAACCTAGCAATCCAATCAACAAGATGCACGAGAATAGCTAGTGGAATGGATGACAACTATAAATATATCATTCCATGCAGTCAGTCATGAAAAATTCGACAACTAGAGTACGGAAGCCATGCAACCCCTATATCAACATGCGGGCTGACAAACATTAAATAATAATACGATGAGTCAAACCTCTTCTAGGTATAATCCTTTAAAATAATTTATTATTCATGTATTTTTTTAGATCATACACTGATTTACAATGTTTACTTTTGGTTTAAATTATACACTTGGTGTTGCTTGTGTAATGTCTTCCTTACCTTAAACGTGTGGAAATCTCCCATCAAGGATGTTGAGTCTAGCTATACATACATAACCGCTCACTGGATAGATAAACAATAGTTAATCTAGAAGCGGGTTATTGCTTTCAAGTCGTTCTAGGAGAGACACATCGGCCAAGCAATAACAAATAGCATCTTGGAAGCCACATAGTCCACTATATATAGATTATATTTAGTATATCATTTGATAATGCATCAAGCAACACTACTTCCAATCATTATCTGAAGCAGTCGTTAAAGCTGGTGAGTGATGGAAAGTTTTTTCTCATCCAATGTGTTTACCATATTATGAGTTTAGCAATGCAAGCAGGCTTTGGAGCTTGTGGCCTTAACATACCTAGTGAAAAGATAAGATATGCAATCAACTGTCTTTGTGTTTCATGGAGATTAAACAGATATACATAGAGTTTGTCATGGCACACGTTTAGAGCAAAAGCTCCCTATTCTTGATTGTGTAACTAGGTGGAATTTTATGTTTAAAATGCTTAACCAGGCATTGAAGTGTAGAATGCTCTAACTCATTTGTACAATAACTTACTCGATCCCTCTAATCCTAACATTGGCCTGATGGAGAGTCAGGATTGACAAATAATGCATACGCTTAAAAAGGTTTTAAAGGCATTTATTGGCCCAACACAACATTTATCGGGTTGTTGCTACCCTACTAGCAACTGGATACTTCCCCACTTGGTTGACATATCAAACGTGCTAAGCAACTACAGTTTCGATTCTAATATGGCCGCCACTGTATATGCAATGGCCAATAAGCTTCGGGATTATTTTGTCCCTGTTCCCCGACTCTTCCATATTACAATAATGCCAGACCTATGGTATAAGTTTTGTATGACAGAAGCACTTCTCAAGGAATTATATAAGAATATTGGTGTGGCCGATCTAGAATCAGAGTTTGCAAGTTTTCATACTGCAGCAACAAATTTGCTTAAGGACTTGTATTGATGTTGTGATCAAAGGAATGCATCGCTAACCCAGCCACAACGATCCAGTAGTCACTCATCTTGGGGTTTTTCAAAGAGAAGTAAACAAATTGCTCAAGATGTTGGAAGCAGTCATGTGATTTTCTCAGGAAATCATTAGTGACATGCTACTATACGAGGTCCAACAACATGATGAGGAGGAATCGAAAGAGAGAAGGGGGAATGAAGAGGATGATTTCAATGTCCTCGGTGGAAGAAGAGGACACATATGATGCCGGTGCTTTCCATATTGGCACATGATATTTTGGCTTCTTCAACTTCAATAGTTTCATTAGAGTCAACTTTCAGTTTGGGTGGATGGGTTCTAAAACTGCATTGTCATAGGCTAAAAGATGCCACTATTGAAGCATGTGTGTGCTTAAAAGATTGGTCTGATGCCGTTAGTATGAAGTAGATGGACCCATACTTTGGTGGCCCAGTGATAGTGAATGAAGATTGGGGGAGTCATTGTCACCACTGGATATGCAATAGTATACACAGACAAAATAGTGGGGTGAGAATTGACAGCTTAAACTTAGAGGAGGTCTCTAGGAGGGTGTAAATGGTTGATGAGATTTTTTTTTTTAATCTTGTCAATTTTTTGTTACTAAAAAATGTTATTAATAAAATTTAATTTTCTTATAATCCCAAAGCATTTATTAATTTCATTTTATTTAATAATTTATGATTATTCTAAATAAATTAATTAAGAATATTTAACATTTAATATAAATTAATTACTATTATAATATTATTTGATAATTTTATTTTTTTTTTTTTTTGCTTTCTAAAAAATTTGAGGTTAATAGGTTAAGTAATACAATTGAAATCATTCCAAAACAAATAAAATATACTGCATATATTACTTTTTTCAAGAAGACAAATATATTCAATTAAAATAATAAAACAAAACAGTTTATTTAAATAAATTTACAATAAATTAAAAAGCTAAATGACAATATTATTATTTTTTAAAAAAAGGCTCATGTGCTAGTTCACATATCTTGCATGCCATGCCATGCTAACCCACTTATTTCACGTGCTTCGTGTGCCGTGTGCCTCATAGGCCTACACGCTTTTGTCTTTTTCCTTCATGTGTTGCGGCCTATTTACCATACTTAGTTTCGAGTGGTTCATTTGATATCATAATATTTAGAGAAGTGGGTCAATTGAGGTTACCATTAACATGGATCAATAAGAGAAAAACTTAATTAAATGTCATCTGCCAAATTATGAAACATGTTAATGATGACTTTAATTGACTCACTTTCCTAAATATTGTGACCTCAAATGAACCACTCAAAATATTATGTCCTTAAATAAACTTATCCCTAAATGTTATGACCTTCCGGTGCAATTTACCTCTTTTCCCTTATACATATATCATGGCTTTGCCCATCAACTAAAATAGCCTCCTCAAAATTATTGGTACTTTTCTATCCTTCTTAATCAACTAAGAGTATGAATCAATCAACTATGACTAAATCATCCTCATCAGTCCCTTTTATTTAATGCACTTGTTAGCTAATTGGAGAAACATTTCTATATACTTCCATATCTTAAGTCCTCACTTCTTGAATATGAACGGTAGCATGAAGCTTATGCTAACGCCTACCTCATATTACTCCATTGGAAGTTTAGAGTAGGGTCTTCCGATCATACAAGAATTTGTGAAGCTTGCAAGGCACTTTCATATTTTTTATGCAATTTGTTCATTAATATTTTTTAACACTCTTTTGTGAGCATTATAGTTTCCCTCTTTCTAACTCCTTTCTTAGTTAAATACTTTTTTCATGAATTTAACATATGATGACATCTATTTAAATACTTGTAGTTATAGTTCTTTGAATGTTAATCAAGTTTTTATTGTTTTTGTCTTAGTAGGACTAGCACAAGCAGGACATATGGCTTAGCCCCTTCTTCTTTTTTTTCGTATCAAGAATTTTAAGTCTTTGTTCATCATCCTTATATAATAGTTTCCTTTGCTTGAACTTTGATGATCAATATCTCTAAGTTGTCCCATAAATTTTGTCCTACTTCACACTAATCACTTCCACCTAATTCATTTTGGTCATACCAAGCCTTGTACCATTACAATAAAGGTTTAATACCATCACTCAATGATATACCCAAGCATACGATCAACTTTGTCTTCTACCATTGTCATATGTCCCTCTCTTAGTATCCATGCCTCCTTTGTACAGGCTGTTTCCCAATGTTCTTAAATACTTGCAAGCTTATAACTCTCTTAGAAATTTTGTTAAACACTTAATGAACTTCAAGCACCTTTAATTTTCATCATGTAACTCAAACACAATGCAATCCTTCAACAACCACAACAAATTACAAGACTCTTACTCTAATCAAAGAACACAATCAAATTATAAGAACAAACAACACATTCACATGCCATTAACTCGGCTTTATAAGCTCACTAAAACCTTCACTAATAACTAAAAAGGACTAAACACAATCAATAACTGGATTTCCCATCAGTCTCAATCGATATTTTATGTTTTTATAATAAGATTATAAGCGATCCTATTTTGGATATGACTCATCAAAAAGATGATATTGAAATAATATCACAAGTAGTTCGATGACTATAGATTCTTACCTAAGATTAATGAGAATAAGATTAAAGAGTAAAATACTTAATAATTGTTTTAATATAGTTAGATTTGTCTTAATATATTCATTAGTCTCTTTTGGTAAAAATTGGAATAAGTTAGAGGAGCAAAAACATCATTTAGAAATTAAAAGCACAAAAAAAAAAAAAAATAAAGTGGAGGAAAAGTGGCACTATTCAAATGCTTATATTGTACCATACCATGGCTAGCTAAGTATCTTCTCCCAATCATATGCTCAAGTTGTGGCGTCTACATGGGAGGTTTCCTTTATGTTATCGTTTAGAGAAGAAAAAAAACTTCTATTGTTAAAAAGGAATAGTCTTATTGTCTAAATCTTGATCTAGCCATCCAGACAACAGACTTAGATTCTATAAGCCTTTAACCAGTGGATAGCATGATGGCTAGTGCAATATTCTAGCTTGGATTCAGATTCCTTATTTGCTTTATAAGCAACCTTTACACCTATGTGTGTGTGTGCACGCATGTGCGTACCATAAATATATCTTGGAAGATTTTGACTAGCTTTGATTTTGCTGCTCAAAGCATATTTTGGAATAAAATGTTACGTTCCCTATCTCTTACTTTTGTGATTAGGCCGATTGATCGTGATTTTAACAAAAAATAAGGATAGATATTCAGGACAATATATTAGGATATATAAGTGTCAACCTATCTAAACTAGAATTGAAATTTTTGTTTCATAATTATTCCATCGACCAAATTTTAATTCAATATAACAAACTTAACCTATAATTAAAGCTTACATTTTATGAAAGTTTGGCTAACCCAAACGAAGGAACTATAGCCAAGAATCAAAGATTAGCACAAACTTAGTGATGTGTAAACTTAGGCAATTGAAACTTGGATTGTAGAAAGAATGTAGCATTTCAAGTGAGTGACCAATGTCCTTTAGGTTCGCTACTTGGTTATAATTCTACTTAGTTAATTTGTTAATTTTACACTATTCATTAAATTTGGTATTGATGAAATCTATGTTATGTTGTTGTGTGTTAACTATTATTGGGGTGTTTTATTTTTGTAATGGGAGATACTTGTTTTCTAATATGGGGCACCATCGTGTAAGTCATGGAGCAATCAATTCTCAACTTAGAAACTAGGTCAAGAAGTTTGAATAAAGTGGTTGAGCTAGGTTTAATGTAGGATAAAGCATGGAACCCTATTAATTAATGTAAGGTAGTGTCGAGCTTGGATTTTTCATTTCTGGTTTAATTTCTTTCAATTCGATTTGTACCAAACCCTAACCCATTTGATACAAACCATCGACTAGAAATTAAAATAAATTTAATTTTGAAAACATTTTAGAGTCACCGCCCAACTACAGTCGAGAAAAATTATAAGTTAAAATCAATGGATTAGTTGATCTTAACTTAGCTATTGATTTGCGATTTTTTTTTCTTGAAAAAAAAGAACAAGAGTTTCATAGATCCAGGTGCTATACTATTAAAACATAAACGATTACCACTTGAAATTCTTAAATTAAAATCTATTCCTTTTTCTTATGCTCAAAACAAAAATTATCAAATTTACAAACCATGGTATTTACAATTCCATCCAAAGATCTAGGATAAAATCATTTAGTATTTATAACTAACTAATTAGTTCAATATTTACACAAGAATGAGATGGAATAAAAGACAAATTTTTTAGATTTTATGTCACCTAGTAGGTGCCTACGTACCTACTAATAGGAATCAGACAAAATGTAATTCTTTTAAGAAAATTTTAATGGGTTGATTACTTTTAAAATTTTGAATTCTTATCACTTTAAGTTTATTACATTTTAATCATTTTGGAAAAAAAAATGGACTTTTAGTGTTATGAATCCTATAAATCTATCAAATTTGTTTTTATTTTGGAAAATTGATTTTTCTAGGTGATAAATTTTTAGTAAATTTAAACATATTCATAAAACCATTTATCTCATATTTTTATTTTTATTTTTCTAAATACTTGCTATTTACAAAACCAGACCACTATTATTTTTATATTTTCATTTATTCGTTTTTTATTTTTTATTTTTTATCTAAACTCTTTAATAAAATAAAAATAATAATTTAAACTTACCTGGACAAATATTGCGCGCGCTTGTTGAAGCTGGATCTAGGCCAGATTTAGGTAAGATTTGGTTCATCAGATCTAAACTGGCAGCAAGTGACCAGCGAAGCTTGGAACCATCAATCTAGTGGTTTTAGGATGGCTCGAGAATGGAGGAAGAACAGTCCAATAGTGGTTGTTCGACTCAAAACTTACCGTAGGTGGCGGTTTAAGCTCCTACAGTAGCACTCAATCGGTATGCTTGGTCGAAATTGGTAAGGATGATGTCGACATATCCTAATCCTAGAAATTGAATCTTCAACTTGCCAGAAACCTCTCTATGACCACAAATTCGTTCAACTTTGCCTTAAAACTCCCCAATCGGAATTTCAAAATTCAAAACCCTCACTTTCAAGTAACTTCATATTTGAGCTTTTGTGTGTGATTTTTGTGTTGATTGTTTTTTATGCTATGGATGAAGGACTCGACCCCTATTTATACTAGTTAGGGGTCGACTTAGGTGGGATATGGCCATAAATGGCAAAGACGAAGAGCGCATGAATTTGAGTTTCCCAAGCTTGGTTGAACGTGTTTTGAAGCTTTCGAGCTTAATAAACGTTGGGAAAGGATCCAACGTGCTTAAATTGAATTAAACATGGCTTTTGAAAACCAACATGAAGAATTAAGTTGAAATTCAAATTCTTCCTTGCGTGTGAAAACAGTTTTTTTCTAAACTTTGGATAAAAAATTTAATGCCAAATCATGAGTCTTAGGACTAGTTTTTTATCTGAATTCGTAATATGCTATGTCCTCTTTAATTCCCCTCCATTGATTTGGTGAAAGCTTGGAAGAAAATGAAGAAAATGGAGCCAAAAATAGCATTGACGAGCTAGAGAAAGGTGAGATCGGGGGAAGGAGACCATGCGCATGTGGAACATTGCATCTTCGCACACGCGCATGCTTGGGAGGAAAAAAAAAAAGCGATACTTCCTGCCGAATTGAACTTCGATCTCCCCTATGCATATGTGTGTGTTTTTCCAACAAGTCGTTGGCCTGTGCTTTGGTCATCGTTTGCACAAAAATAATACTTAAGACTTCTAAACTAGACCCAATTAACCCATTGTGGGTTTAATTAGGTCCAAGAAAATTTATAATTAAAATTAGTGATATATCAAGCCCATATTACTTTTATTATTATCAACTTATTATATTTGTTATTTTTCTATTTATTTTTTTATTATTTTTCTGTTTATATTATTAATTGTATTTTTTAATAATAATTTTTTATTATAATTTATGGGCTTAATATAATATTAACTTTTATTATAAATTGAAATCTTAAATGGACAAAAATAGGGTGTCTACACGTAAGATACACTAGTTGTTGTTGAACCACCAATAATTATATGATTGATCAAAAAGTAGGATGGACAACTAGGTTTTGATGTCACATTGGAATCCATTATTATCTAGAATAGACTGATCACACAATATTACCTATCATGTGGTGGGAAATCAGAGAGGAGTTGTGCATTGAAGTCTACCATTGGTCATAAGCATAGAAGTTTGACTTCCATAATCAAGAAATTAGGATGAAGAAACTATTGGGTGTATCATGTGAATGGCTTAGGTAAAAGCACAAGATTATGTAGTGGGTAAATTATTGTTGCAAGTTGATAGATGCATCAATTTCTACTATGTAGGCGATAGCTTATCCCCTGCGGACCATTTTTTCTAATACCTTTTTAGGATGGAAAAGTAGCCTTGAGTTGACCATATACGAAGACCACTTGAATGACCTTTCTTGCAAGCAAAGCAAAGACACGTGGTGAGTTTTATGTTATTTGGACTCGATGCATAACAAAAATGACATATTTCAATATATGTCTAAATATAATTAGTATAAGTAATTAAGATTTTAAAATCATTATATTTCATTGTATTAATATCATATTTTTATAAATGTATCAACTCACTCATTCATAGTTAAATTAATTAGCACATGGGAATAAATACTAACAAGATATATTTTATTGTCAATTTCATGTAAATCTTTGGCAGTAATGTTCTAGTGTTTTATAAATTAAAGTTTACAAATAGGGAATGCAAATAAACATGGGAATAAATACTAACAAGATACATTTTATTAGTTTATAAGTTTATTATCTTAGAATGCTTATAATTACATAGGTCGTACATCATTATTTCAATAGTTCTCATTGTACATTATTATTTATTGATACCGTATTCTATTGATAACAATATTATCTCTATTATCCTTTTATTTTATTTTTTGCTTATGACAAGATAAAGTTGGTTAAAATAAAGTGACGAAAAAAGTTCAATATTCAATCAAGAACAATTTTGTCTTTTCCAATGATTGGATTTTCTTTACTATCTTATTTCATGCCATATTAGTAACTTTACAACCTTTTATGATGGGTATTTACTTATTAATCCAAGTGATGTTATAAGAAATTATTTAGGGAAAGGTGGTTTTGTGGAGATAACTGTTGAATATTCCTTCGATTAAGACATTATCATTTACTGACTTAAGGTAGCTTCTAAAAGCTTCTGTTAGAATATGAGAGTATTGTTTTCTGAAAGATAGTTTCCTTGCAATACACGAAAATGAACTAGTCAGGGCCACCTCAGCGAGCCTTTTTAATTCCAACTTAATAAAAATCATCCCAACAGCAGTGCCCAAAAAAGCAATAATGAAAGGTTAACTTCAGAACTGATATTGTAGTCTAATAATATAACTTTTCAATTCGAATAAAGTAAGATTTAAAAGCTTTCTTTTTCATTGTGATGATCAAAAAAGAAAAGAAAAATTAGAATCATTAAAATTTATTAGTATAATTACTGATTTTTTAATACGATAAATTAGGTCCAATTCCCCTTTTTTTTGGGTTGCAATAAGCAACTATAGTCACCTAAGAAAAAGAACACTTATCAAAGCTTTAAAAAAAACTAATAAACTTTAAATATTAATTATATTTTACGAATATATATATATATATGAAAAAATATAAAATTTCTTTGTATAAGATGTTAATAAATGTCTTCTTTGAGAACCATGGTTTAATTAATTAACATCTAGATCCCAAGCCAGTTGTGATGTCATTTTCGCATGACTTCACATCTTACTGAATTATCCATTCTTTCAACATAAAATAATGTCCCCCCTAAGTCCACCTCAATGTTCACTTTGCTATTATGCCTTCAGAACTAAATTATTTCCTTATCATGTTTATTTTAAGAGGAATCAACCAAGTCCAGCTCAGCAAGCTGATTCTCTATCCATTAAATGCTCAAAAATACTTTATTAAGGAATAAATTTATTATTGCCCTAATGATACTTAAATTACAGCTCATCTTGATATGGTAATGTATTAAATAAATCCTTGAATGATCAAATATATTATTAATTAAATCAAGTTCGGTTTGCCTTCTCTTATTGGTGAAGTTCTAGGATGTATGTATGTATGTATGTATATTTAGTTGGGAGGTCAGTTAAGGACTTCCATGGTGTTGCCCTCTAGTTCTAAACCATTTCAATGACAATCAATACCACATTGTCACTTAACGCAACGTTTCTTTTGAGAAGCAAATAAATAAACAAAACCCAAGAAATCACAAGAGATTACATTATTTCATATTAATTATTATATAGTGGTATAAATATATGAATATGTGATTCTCCAATTAGCTTCTTATGACCTTTGGATTATCCTACAACACCTTTTATTCTCTTTGTCCATTTAAATACTATAATATTTTATGTGCTTGTAAGTTATGTTCTATGTTTACCCTATAAATGGGGACTCCTCTGCACTAATGATAACAAAATTTTATAATATAATATAATTCTCCCCATATTTTTATCTTCTCTTTTACATTTCTTATTTTTGTGGTTTTGTAGTGTTTTTATTATTTTTATATAACAAGTTATCAACACAATTCTCTAACCAAGCAATCAATTTTAAGCAAATATAAAAAAAAAAAAATTATCTTATAAGTGTCATCATGTCAAATCTTACTAATCTTAATTTGTGGAAGAAAAAAACTATAATAACAGGTGGTATTATTTTTCTCTTGCAATTTGCTTAATGGTTGTGGCTGATCAAGATTTTTGTGAATGAGATGAATCTTGTTATGTTTTTGAACTCTTTTCGACCTCTGTTTTTGCTGTTGTAACATATCAAAAGGATACGATAGCATGTCATATAAGAGTCCCTTTTTTATGATATTAAAGATTTGGTTGTAATAGGTGAAGAAGAATGATGAAGCTACTTAATTTATTCAATGCATGAATAATAGAACAAAGATAGTATTAAAGAATATTAAAATGCTTACATAAGAATTTAATGAAGATTGATTTTTTTATAGGACATATTTTTAAATCTATTAATTGAATAAAGGTTCAATAAGGGAAAATAATGGCGAGAGTGGGCGTGTGTATTCATATATGAATAACAAACCAAATCCATTTATTTCTTCTTATTATTTTTCGTCATGGAAATTCGTATTGTAGATTATGGAGCTGTAAAAATTAGTTTGGTAGTACATGAAAACCTTGATATGTGACTAATGGATGTAATTGCAAGTAATCGATGTGACTTATTTGATAATGATATCTATATAAAAATCCATGAAGGATTTGAAATACCAAAAAATATGATGAAAAGTCTTTAGAAATTTATTTAACTAAGTTACAAAGATCTTTTTATGAAGTAAAATACTCTGGATGCTAGGTGCATGTAGTATAATTATCTCAGTATATATTTGTTAAAAAGAAGGTTATAAAAATGATTCAATTTGTGTATGTACTTTTGTAAATAAATTTCAATCTGAATTTGTCATACTTGCCATTTATATGGATTATTTGAATATTGTTGAAACTCTTGAACACATTGTAAAAGCAATTAATTTTTGAAAAAGGAATTTGAGATGAAAGATCTTAGAAAAACACAAGTTTGTCTCAGTTTACAAATTAAGCACTTGGAAAAGTTTTGTTCAACAATCAAATTATACAAAAAAGGCCCTTAAAAAATTTTGTACGGATTAAGAACATAATAAGTAGTCTAATTATTGTTCAATTACTTGATGTAAACAGGGATCCTTCTTGGCCTTGATAAATAGTTTGCTAGCAAGATATAATTTCTTTTACCAACTCAAAGATACTTAAATGACATTAAGCACATATTATGACTTGGATTGTTTTGCATAGATCTAGACCTCAATTAAGTTGGTTATACAAATGTAAGCTATTTATTTGATCCACAAAAAGCTCAAACACAAATAGGTTATTTATTTACATATGAAAATACTTTCATATTCTGACATTTTACAAAGCAAACAATAGCCGCTACTTTTTCAAACATATCTAGATAATAGCTATTCATAAAGGGAGTAGAGAATGTATTTGGCGAAAACCAATAACCCAGCATTACTTTGAGAAGCATAAAATCGATCTTCAAATAATAAAATCTCCACAACAACATACTAAGATGGTTCGGCATGCATTACTTAGTTCAAGGAATGATATATTGAAGAAAAGATATACAAAGGGAGGTGACTGGAATGTTTTCACAAAAACTCTTCTTTACACATGATTTTCAAAGGAACGGTGATAGAAAAGAGAAGCAAAGAAAACTTATTTACACTTAAGACCCCGGTTTCAAGACAAATATTTTATGGAAAACAATTTCTTTTATTTTCCTTTGTTTGTTAAGCAGAAAAGAACACTTTAAATAGAAAACATTTTTCCTTGTAAGGGAAAATAATTTTCATTAAAAAGTAAATCCTATTTATTTTAAGAAAAATAATTTACTCATTTTAAAATGAAAAGTCATTTTCCAAATTAGCCTTTGCTAGTATTAAAAGTCTAACAGTGCGATATTTATTTATTTTTATCATATTTAACCAATAAATTATATTTTAAACATGAAAACAATTTAATGAAAAAAAGACAAATAAAAAATCATTAAAAAATTATAAATATGAATTGATGGTTTATAAATAAATAATATATATTTCATACTTTAACTTTTAAATAAAATTATTTGGCCTAATGTACTTATATAGTAACATGCTAATAATTTTACATAAGACAATATGTTACGTAATATTGGTCAGCCAAAGACTGGAAAAAAATTCGACTTATTTCTATAAATGCAGCGAAACATATGAAAAACATATTATTTTTAAGAAAACATTTTCATATAAAAACACTTTTCCAAATACAAGACATTTTCTTTAAAACAAAGGGAGCCTTAATCTACCACTACCATTACCACTGCCACTCCCGGGAACATGTAGCGGTATTGGTGTCGTTCAACTTCTTTTCCTATTTCTTATTACAATGGGAAGTTCGTAAAGATAGGGAAGGAAAGAGAAGGAAAGAAAAATTAACAAAAACAAAAGACCAGAGTGGTATGAAACAAAAGAAGCCGACAAGCCGTTGATCTCCCCTTTCTTTGATGGTAAGGACCAAAAGGATTACGGAGATACCGCCCAGCCTGAAACGAAAGTTGAGAGACGAATTTTATTTTAGGGCAAGCTTGTCTGTACAGACCCACCAAACATCCGACACAAGGATTATGAAAAGATTGTGCGTTGTGCCGACTTCTAGATTTCGTTAATTCATTAGGTCCCAAAAGGAGTGAAAAAGATTTTCAAAATCACCAAATTTGATGTACTAACAACCTTGTAAACATGGAAGGACAAGACTGAACTAACATTCCCTCTAAAAATCATGGTAAGTCGGATTACACATGTATAAAGAGCCAGATGCACCAGAAATGCCATAGATGAGGACTGTTGCTTATCAAAGGAAATCTCAGATTGACCCTAAACTTCCAAACAAACCAGTAATTTCAATCTTCTTTATTTCTTTCTCTGTAACTTCACAAGTCTTCTCACATGCACGCCCTCCTTCCTCTTCCATCAGAGATCTTACTTCTACTTAATCATATGTGTTGTGTCTCGTGCTTGTTTAGCAAGTCAACTACTTGCACCATCTCTCTCTCCCCAAATATGACTAAGGAGAACCATTTGAAAATATAACCAACGAATCTCTTTCTATGAGAACCTATATATGATCATAAGTCACTGCAATACCCGAGAGTCAAGATACTTGACAAGGGCACTTTGTTTAATATTTTAAATGGATTTGAGAGGAGGGAAAATCAAACAACTTAGGGTATGTTTGTTCCATCATATTATGATCATATGATCATTTTGGCATTATTTTTTTTATCATTTTCAAACAAATGTTTGTTAAGAAATAAATACTTATAAAAAAATGACAATTATATTTATAAATTGACCAAACAAATACGGCATAAATATGATATAGATAAATTATATATGCAAATTAAATTCAAATACGATATAGTAAAAGTCCGGTAATCCACAAAATAAATATGATACATTTTCAAATAAATGTTTATCAACAAACAGATAATAAAAAACAAAAACTAATAGTTTTTTCATAAATTCACAAAATAAATACGATATGGATATGATGCAAATATGATACATATAAGTTACGGATCAAATTTGTTATAAATACAATACCAATAAAAATCAGATAATCTAAACAGACCAAAGCTATTCAATTCAGCTTAGCAGAAATATTTCCTTGCAAAGAATGGCATAGTAGTTGACTTATTGCAACAAATGTGGATGATTTTCAGATTGTCCTCTGAAATATCAATATTGTCATGCCAGTTCCACAATTCAAACAAAATAAACAGGGTCGATTTTAGATGGAAGACATAGATGCCACATGGATCCCTTCTTTTACAGGATTTATGAAGGCAAAAACACTAACAAGCAATTCCCTTAAGAAAAAGTCCTTGCCTTGAGCAGGATGGAATCCAAAACTTTAATTAAAAGTACATTGCTCAATGCACAAGATATATAACAGGAGCAGCGTACATCCTTCCTTACCTATAATATTCACATTTTTAAAGATACAACTGAAAAATCAAAAGGCTTACAACCTGAGAGCTCACAATAGGGCATTAACAGCATCTGTCTCATTCATATGAGCAAAAGCTTCCCTTGAGAAGAAACCCCAGCATGTGTATCTCTAACGCTATCCATTTGACCACAAGAGCAAGATACATTTTCTTCAACCAAGAAACAGCTGAGAAAAGACTTACAGCACAAGTGGCCCGTGGGAATGGCATCCACTGATGAGCCGTGTAAAACAAAATCGTGGGTATTATCTGATTGTGGACCAACAATGGAAGTAGTCTTCCTCTGCCTTCAGCTCTTTGCTTTCCTCCTTCCGCACCACCAATGTATATCTAATATATAATAACAACATGAAGTTAAGTAAAAAGAAAAAGAAAGTTGCAACAAAATAAATATCACAAACATATAGCACTTAAATCGCTAACGGAGAGCTTAGGAAGATATAGGAAAGGAAAATATAAGAACATTTGGAAAATCACAAAGGGTCAGATCTACATAGAGTGTCACTTATTCTCATTGTATAATCTTTGTGATTAGGATGTGCTACCTTGCTTTCATGTTTATACAATAGCATTTTGCTCTACTTATTTCTTAATCCACATCGAAAATTCATATCCATACTCCCCTGTATCAAATAAGCATGAGATAGTTCAGTAGCTACACCTGCTTTGTTTTAATGATCAATATCAGCATAACATACCAATGCAAGAAAATCGATAATACCATGTTTCAATCATATATTTTTCCATGTATTTCTGCAGGCTTTTGCACATCAGACATGAATTATACTACCAAAATTGAAATGACAATAACGCCACACTCAAATCGGCTGAAGGCTAATCTATAACTTTCGACAATGCAAGAAATATAACCATAATATTCTCTATAAGAGCAACAATATAATATACCATGAGATAGGTTCAAAAGGAGTTCATCTCAAGGCAGTAGGTCCTCCTCTTTAGCAGCATTTTAGCTGCAGTCCCGAAAGGCTCCTCGAAAGCTGAGGAGATCCACGAGCCATCTGCAGCCTCCTTCTTAACCAAAGACTGCTCGCTCGGTCTAATGGCAACCAATGAAGCCCCATTGAGCACAACACCATCGGGGAGCTCCAACCGCGGGGCGTACCACAACCTCATGTTGAGAGCAGGCACCAAAGTCCTCTTTGATGCGGAGGAAGCCGATAAAGGCTTTACTCTAAGCTCCTCCAGCTGCTCCCTGTTCATACACAACACCCCCTGCCCATCCGCATCCGTAAGAACCAAGCTGTCCAGCGTCTTGTGGTCGGCGATTATCGGCTGTAACAAGTAATGCCGAGCCGAAGCCGCGATCAGTGAGCTGATTGTCCACACTACTCTCAGCTTCAAACCCCCGTTTGTATAGAAGGAGTCTGGAATGCTGCCGGAATCGTCCGAATTGTTATTGGTGGTGTTTCCTTCCCCAAGGGAATCTGAACAATCCGAATTCTTCGAATATACAACTGAGGAAGCGCCAAGGATAACGCAGTGGTCTAAAGTGGACCCGAAATCAGCCCTCCACTTGAGGAGAACCCCGTCGTCGATGCCGAGCTCTCCGCTGGGCAATTCAATGCGGAGGAACCGAATGTCGTTAAAATTACGGAGTACTTGGGTGGGCGAGTGGTGGGTGACGCCTGATTGGTCGGTTGCAGAGTCGTAATCGGGACCAACAGCGAGGGAAGAGGAAGAGGAAGCGTAAGGAGAGGAGCGTTTGGGGGAGGAGAAAAGACCTAGCGCTTGGAGGGGTTTGACGATATTACCAAGGAGAACACGGAAGAGGGAGGTGAAAGGGTTGCGTGATTTGTCACCGGAGACGATTGGGGAGGAGGAATCATCGTCTGAGATGACGCAGTCCACGCGTACGAGGACGGAGTCCACTTGGGGGACGAGGGAGTGGAAACGACGGGAGACAACGCAGCAGCGGCCGAGGGCTTTGACGTCGGCGATCTTGTTAAAGATTAAGAGGAGCAGGGAATCGGGAAGGCGGTCGAAGTGGTCGACGGACATGGGTTCGGGGTGGATTCTGTGTGGATCTGAGCGTGGAAAGGACATAATTTGAAAATAAAACCTAGAGAGAGAGAGAGAAAGAGAGGGATAAAGTAAAGTGGAGATACTGGAGTTAAAGCAGAGTAGTAAATAGAAAGAAATATTGTATTTGGGAATCAGATCTGAAAGGGAAAGATAAGTTTGGAATAGGGATGGATAATTGAAGAATAAAGGGGTATAGAGAGGAAGAAAGTGGTGGAGGAATTGGTGGATGGTGGAGGATCACAGATGTCTTCCTCTTCACAGAAGATGGATTTAGAGAGAGAGAGAGACATAGGGAGAGGGAAAGGGAGGGGGAGAGGGAGAGCGGACAGCCGTGGGCGTGGAGCAGATGGAGATGAAGTAGACTAGACGTGGAGTTTACTTGATACACAGAACAAAACAAGCCTTCACTGATGTTTATGAAATTTTTGTGTTTTTTTATTTCTCCTTTAATTTGTTTAATCTGATTTGAGATTATTTGGTGCAGTAACTTATGCTGAGGGGGAAAAGAATTATGCTCTTAAGCTAAACCAAATTATCTGTCTTTTGGTTTTTTAAATGTTTTCTTTTCATATTATTTGATTGAAAAAAAAATTATATCGTGCATGATTTGTTAAGAAATTTGTGACGTTTTTTTCTTTCGTTGTTCACTTTGCTCTAGTTTGTTTCGTGTGAAAACAAAATAAATCAAGCTAAGTCTAAAATATTTTTCTCAGAGAATAGTCCCTTAAATGTTAAAGATGAAATAAAGTAGACAACGAGAATTTCTTCAGCTAACTCCTTGGGAAAATACGTTGATTACCCTAATATTCATTTAAAAATCGATGACTAAAAGATTTTCAAGAAGTGATTAGGAATATTCCAAATAAGTTGGCGGCATAAAAAGGATGATTCTTAAGTATAACTGAAAGGATATGCTTGCAAAATTAGCTCTACAAACGATCCTAAACTATTACCTTCAAGTAGCTTCACTTTCAATTACTATAATGCAAATTGTCCATTGGATTATAAGAAGTTTTATCTAAGGAGATTGACAAGGTGAAAAAAAGGTGCATTGGATGAATTAGAAACAAATTACCCAAGCATGATGGTTTAGGATTACATAACATCAATAGAAGGATAAAAGCGTGACAATTAAAGAGGGTCTAGGAGTTCCAACATTGAAATACAACATGGGGCAAAATGCTTGAACAAAAGTATGAAAAACAAATTCTAGGCAATTATCAATATCCAATGCCTCATGACTCTTTGTTATGAAAGGGAATCAGAAGTAACAAGGAATGGATAGATACACATGGATCTCTTATATTAGGTAATATAAGGAAAAGTCTATTCTAATCAAACTCATGGTGCGCTTGGGCCTTGTTAGTTGAATATTATATGGACCTTTGATGAAGGATGCAAAAAAAAATTAACAATACACCAATGTTGGATAATAAAGACATAATAGAACGAAGATATTATTAGATACCCTATATAAATGGCTATCATAAGACATATGACCCATATATCTAAATTCACTAGAAGAAGATCAAGTATGCTTGAACTTAAAACCTAGTTTAAAATTCAATATGGGGAAATCATAAATCACTAAAGGACCATACGACAATACATCAATGCCAACCATAATGGACATGGAAAGCGCTTTTAGTCAAAAAGTTAAGTTATTTCTTTGGAGAATTTTCACGAACTATCTACCAATTATTGCCCAAATCTTAGCATTTATGCTAATGTCACAAGGTATACATCCATGATTCCAAGACACTAATAAAGGTTTAGAGCATGTTCTCCAGTCATGCCCTATGGTAAAATTAGTTTGGGAAAGTTTAAGGCTCGAAGTAATAAGACAGATGAATAATACAAAACTTGAGAAATTGGTTAGACTAAATTGAAAATTCAATAAGAACATGAGACGACGAAATCATCCATTGTGACCAATAGTTTTTGCTTTTGAACTAATAGGTATATGGCAAGATAGAAACAACTAAACCCATGGAGGGCAAACATAACAATTGAGACTTGCCCATCAAATCTAGTGTGGATCTCCAAATTATTAGGTTCATATTAGGAAAAAAAAATCCTTAAGAATAAATCTACAATAGTTCCAATTGAAGATAGATTGCCTTAGATTACAAAATGGTATCACTTTAAATACAGATGCAAGAGTTATATGTGAACATGGTAAATTACTCAAGAAGCTATTAACATTTGGGAGTAAGTTTATTTAAGATATCAACATTTTGAGTAGTTAAAAGAAAAATTAATGTTTCATAAAGTGAATCAAATGAGGTATCAACGTTCTATAAAATTCATTGAAGATATTGACATTTGGATTAGTTTTCAATTGATTTTCCTCAACAATCAATTATAAATACCTTTTTTTTTACTTACCTTACAATACGTTAATTTTTCTTTTTAACCACGCAAAACATTGATACATTAAATGAACTTACCCCCAAACGTTGGTATATTTTGATGTAACTCACCCAATGTCGAAAAGCTACACTAAAGGATATTGACATTTGGATTAGTTTTCAATTGATTTTCCTCAACAATCAATTATAAATACCTTTTTTTTTACTTACCTTACAATACGTTAATTTTTTTTTTTAACCACGCGAAACATTGATACATTAAATGAACTTATCCAAAACGTTGGTACATTTTGATGTAACTCACCCAATGTCGAAATGCTACACTAAAGGGTATTTTAAAAGATGAACAAGGAATGTGGAAAAGCTAGAATAAGCATTTTAAGTATTGGACTTTAGGGAGTATTTTGGGGACTCTACTTTTGTGAAAAATAGGTATCAAAGGAATACACATATACACTCTTTTTGATTGTCCGCAAAATGATTACAAATCAAAATAACATGAAAAAAAAAAAAAGAAATTTTATCATGCGATAGAATCTTATAGGCTGGTAAAGATATGCTACCTTAATGTTGCTCGGCTCTCTTTCATTTCCAGGCATGGAAACAAATTGGTAGATATCTTAGCTAGAAGTATGATGTGCAATGAAGCCATGGAAGATATTATGTTTATTTGTTAAGTTGTCAAACATAAGTATTCTGTATCTGCTACTGTGAATTTTGGCATTAGTTGTGTACTATTTGTTGCTAAAAATATAACTAAGGCAAAACTACTACACTGTGTAATAGGGAGATATCCCTTTTTCCCCACTAAATTAAGTGATATCATGTTAAATCAACATCTTTCATTCAATGCAACATAAACAATCTTTGTTAAGCATCATTCCCTTATTCCTTAAATTTGGTAATTTAAGTAGCCTATGATGGGCTTGTAAGACATTTTTCAAAGCCTTTTTCAATTATACTTGAAATAACCTAAATTAAATCTC
This sequence comes from Combretum micranthum, assembly GCA_024138025.1. NCBI lineage: Eukaryota > Viridiplantae > Streptophyta > Magnoliopsida > Myrtales > Combretaceae > Combretum > Combretum micranthum. Next base: position 451,224 of record JAMXBD010000347.1, read on the forward strand.
CTAAATTAATTTATATATTTATTTGATTGATGAGTTGTGATTTAAATTGTTATAGTTAAGTTAATATAATTTAATTTGATGATACGACAAATTATTAGTATAGGAATATCTTAAAATTCAATTATATGTGTGTTGGTGAAGTTAAGTGATTGTAGTAATATATACAGGGAATTGTTGTGCATTAAAATTAGTGTGATGTGCATTAATTGTGATAAATTGGGGGACCTCTTAGTTGCAAAATTTTATTTAAAAGCCCAAAACCCATCTCCTCTATACAACAAACCAGACCCATACACATATAGCCTAAGCCCATGGTTAGGTATCTTCTATAAGCTTCCTAAATGCCCCAAAGGTCAAAAAGGCACCAAACCTATCAATCCAAAACAGACCCCAAACCATTGTCTCTCTCTCTCTCTCTCTCTCTCTCTCTCTCTCTCTCTCTCTCTCTCTCTCTCTCTCTCTCTCTCTCTCTCTCTCTTCGTATCTTTATTTTCCTAAGCCCAAACAAACCCATATTTCATCCATTAAAATTTCTTCCCATTCATTACATACAAGATCCAAAGTAAGCAAGTGAGGTACAAGACCAAGAGAAGTAAGAATTAAATCAAGAAAGTGGAAGAAAAGCTTGGTTGGTTCTAACAGTCATAAAAGTAAGTAAAGTTGAATTTTCACATGTTTTGTGTAATTATAGTTTCTAGTTGTTGTTAATGTTAAATAGAAGTAGAACTTTGATGCTTTAGATAAGTTGATGGTTTGCTAGCATGTAAATTAGAATAGATATGCAAATAGGCACATGTACTCTAAGTGTTTGAAGAAATAAAAAAATTGAGCTTAGGATGAATTTATGCATATATTGATGTTGATAGTGAAAAATGAGTAGGATTCGAATGATTAGAGTGATGATAGAGTTCTACTAGCTTGAATGATGGATTTATGATTTAGGTTAGGATTATTGTTCATATACATGTGAAATGAGCATATGAGTATAAGAGAACTTGATAATGTTTGATATTGTGTTTATAGGTTAGTTTTGACATGTTTTTACAAACACACAAGAGCTTAGTAAAGAGTTAGAGGATATAGACCATCAAAAATTTCGAAACAAGTACAAATGGACCAATACCCTGTTCATAACGAGCGTGTTTAAGGCCATTATCTCCCCGAAGGCATGATTTCTTGATGGTCACGGCCATTACAAGGCCTGTGATCTTCCCAGTTTGTTTTTAAAACATGAAATGGCCTTGATCATGGTTGTTATGAAGGCCGTTATCTCTTCGGAATGATTTTTAAAGCTTCATCACGGTCGATACCAAGCCAGTGATCTCCTCTGATCTCTTTTCTTTAAAGGACACGACCTAGATTATGGCCATTGTGAAGCCCATTATCTCCTCAGGTGATTTTTAGAAAAATCTTTATAAAGCTTATTACGGGCATATTCTTCATCAAAGCCTAAGATCATGGGCATGGTGTTACCCATGATACCCATCACGGCCTTTGTCACGAGCATGACAAATCCTCTGGTACTGTTCATATAAAAAATAAATAAAATAACAAATAGGTAAATAATTGATAATAATAGATAGATGATTAATGAAATATGATATGTATATTTATACTTGTGTGAGTAAGGTGTTGTGTAATGATTTGAATCTTATTTGAGTTTTAATGAATATCTAATGATTTAATGTTTAATTATGAATTAACGCGTTTTATATGAAATGATTTTCTTTTGATAAATTCCCATATCCAGTTGGTTTTGAGTACAGGTCTATTATCTGATAAATCAGATTATCCAGTATGCAATAACTTGTTTATTGAATGTTAGGTTAAGCCTTATTAAACCAACTCTAATGAAGATTGACTTAATTTGTTTGAATTGTTTGTATGTGTGCCATTGAATCCGATCCGGGGAGCGACAACCCTGTTAACGCAGTTTACAAGGTAGATTACGAGCTTGGGCCACCCCTATCATGATATAATGACTTTCATAAGTGGCTTAGTGGGTAACCGATGAGAGGAACAGTATCGGTATAATATTTGCCTATTCTTAAGAGGAAATAATACAATTTAGTTCACGTTTATTGGCACGACTGAACTAGGTGATATTATGGATAAATTCAGTAAAGTTGAGTAACAACTGTGACTCCTAGATGAGATAATTACTTGTAAAGTTATGTAAGAGATATAAGTAATCGGATTACTTATATCAACCCCTTGAGCGTCTATTGTTACTAAAGACTCCCAGATTCCCAAGGATTGAAATCAAAGTTTGAATACTCTAGTGTTGAAATGTTTTGCTTAAATGAAGATAAATAATGTTATTGTTTCTTGCATTGCGTTAGCTAGGATTGGGTACCATTTTGTATTTATTTGTGTTACTATGTACCAGGCCTCTGGCTTACTTTTCCTTCTATAGTTAATGATGAAGATGAGTATTACAATGACTTAGTTTATGGTACTAATTGGGAAGCTTTCCTGGATAAGTAGAACAAAACGATTAAAGTGCAGGACTATGCCAATTGTTTCCTTGGAAAGACAGAAGCAAGACCTCGTTTGTTCAATGTAATAGAATAGACTAAGGCTTTCTCAAAAGCCTATGTTTTGCAACTTAAAGCACCTAAGTTTTCTAATATGTGTTTTAGAAATTTGGCTTTGTAATCTCTAACGTACCCTATTTGTTGGTACTATCATATGTACTATATAAAGTTATCTACTCATAAATGAATAGTTTTTATAAAGTTTTGTATTTTAACAAGTTGAGCAAGAAATTTTCATAAACTATTTCTTTTTCGAACAACCTTACGTGTAATATTTCTGTATATTATACGTGGTTGATGACTTACATGCCATATTTTTAATATTATACATATCGGGTCCTTACAATACTAGGCTACAATATTATATTTAATGGATCCAAGTGACCATATGTGTTTTACATTTTTATTATCGTTCTTCTACCTTTAACATAGAATTGCATATCTTATTTCTTATTACCGCACAATAAGATTCCATTTCTCAATTAGGAAGTAAAGATTGTAACAATTAATTCACTTAAACACCATCAAAAATGATATTTTCTTTTCCTAATTTTCAACAAATCTTACAATCTGTCTTTAACAATGCTTTATAAATGTATTATCATGTCTTTTCAGCAATTGCATTATATTTGCTTGAGGTTACTTACATTTTTAAGGATAATTCGCTAAAACATTATCAATTCTATTATAAATTAAGTTTATCATATTGTGTCTATAAGACGAATTAAACTATGACCAACATAGGTTGGATTAATCATCAATGCAATTTATATGTTTTCTAACTCTAGAATTATCTGGAATTGCAACCCTTTCCCCTGCCCCTTACCTTCCTATTCCATTTTACCGATTCATCAACAACTTCATTAAAATTACTAGGGATAATGTCACAAATGATATATGAAGTTTGGCCAATATATGCAATTAGGTACCTAAATTTTGAAAATAATTAATTTAGTATTTGAACTTTAAGATTGATTAATTCAATACTTAAAAAAGTTTGAAATTGATCCTGAAAAAACTTGATAAAGGTACTATTGGCATGCACTAAAGGTTCTTTCAAGTACTAAATATATCGATTTCAAAGTTTAGGTATTAAATTAATCAATTTCAAATTCTAAGTATCTAATTATATATTTTGTTAAGGGTCAAATACTTTTTGTGACATTGACCCAAATTACTAGAAAGCATCCATGGTTTGTGTTCATTTAAGTAGGGTCAATATCTATTCCAAAAATTACACAACATTCAAAATTTGAACTGACAACAATAGCCATAAGAACTAAAAGCTATTAATATGTTAGCCTATGATACCCCATGCAAATGAAGTCCAACATGAATTATGAAAGAAAATTAATAGTGATCTATAAGATTATTGCAAATATCAAGTTGACATTAATTAGAAACTTTTTGAACCAAGTGGTTGAAATCGGCCTATTAGTATTAGTAAACTTGGATACTAACTACTTTTGCTTTGATGCGTTACAGATAATATCAAAGTTAAACCCCTAAGAATGTGGTCAATTTAAGGATGAATCATGGTGAAAGTTAAAGGACTTGATATGCCTTGGTTGGTTTATAAAACCAAAGTAGTGAATACCAAATTACTATTAACTAGAAACTATTGACCTATTTACTATTTTTGGCCTCGAGTGTGACCTACATGTATCATTACATAGATTTCTTAAATTGATTGGTTAATTGTAATGACATTTAAGCTTGTTTCATTAGAGGCAATCATGCCTCTCCTTTTATTAATCTTTTACATATAAAATGTTGCTAAATGGGAGCTAATAAGTAAGCTCGTAAGCAATTAATATACCACTTTGTTTTTAGCAGAAGTATCATTTCTAACTGGTAATCTTTCATAAGTTATCTTATTGCATTATATTTCCTCAAGGAATTGACTCTTTAAACAATAAAATCAATATTTTAATTAATCTACTTGATATTGGAGTATCCATACTATTGATTAATAATGTCATGACTCTACATTAGATGCTATTTAACTAAACATGGCTTTTTAATCTCTAAAGACAATCTATAGTGCATTAGCTTTGCAACCAACACTTATGCGGCTTTTTCTCTATGAAAGGGATAATAATAGAAATATTTTGTTATTCACTTGTAGATGTGTGGCATGGATCACTTGTACAGGTTTCTTTATTATAGCCTTTGCGATGTAGCTCCATAATAATTTAGCATATTCATTTCTATTAATGGGTTAAACATCTTTAGGAGAATTACAATTGTTAAAAACATTATATATTTTTCTACTACTTAGGTCATGATTCATATCTTTAATATTGTGGTTGAACCTTTTTCGATAATTTTCATCCTCATTACCATGCTTGATTCATAGGCAGCATAACCAATATTACCATTATAGTCCAAAGGGGATCCATGGTAACATAAATCCATTATTGTTTATAAATAATTATAATAGTCTGAGCTTGACCAAGGAAGATTCAATGTTCCACATAGAGCTTTTGCATTAAACATTATAAACATTCATTGCTCTACTATTGCATTTAATTCTTGTTGTTCATCAACTATCGCGTACGCTTAATCTAATAAACCGTTTTATTGTGAGTGAAGTGTAGCCTACACATATAGCAAACGTGAGTTAATGGGTGTTGGCGATGACCTTGGCACTAGCACTATGAGCGTTTAAATTAGTGGAGTCCTTACAAGAATAGAGAATATGGAAAATATCCAATTTAGTGCTTGAGCTTTTCCACGAAAATTCAACTTAGTACCTAAAATTTAAAGTGGTCAATCTAATACCCAATCAAAGTTTTTGTAACTATTTTTACTACCTACCTAATGTTATTTATTTCGTTTGCTAGCATGAAAAAGTAGTCTATCAGTGTTAAACAGTATTAGAAGATGTACTAAAAATTTAATGATAGATTACCTCTTTCATGTTAGTAAATTTAGCTAACAACATTAAGAAGGTAGGAAAAAAATGCCACAAAAAATTTAATTAGATAGTAAATTTACCACCTCAAAATCCAAGTACCAAATTAAATTTTCATGTAAAGTTTAGATATTAAATTTGATATTTAACCTAGCAAATATAATACCAACTAAAAGGAAAAAGGTATTACAATTGTGCATAAGTCAAGACACTTTTATGTGTTCATGAGTATTATTAATAAAAGGCAAGCAATTATAGCATATGTATACTTTTTCTTTTTTGCTTATATATATTTTATAGTAATGTTTCATAAATAATTAGAGAATGCTTGGAATAACAATAAGATATGTTAATAATGAGAATTATATCACATCATATTATCTAAAAGGGTTAATGTCTCATTTGGTACCTGAACTTTACTCAAATGTTCAACATAAAGTGGCTAACTTTATTAAACTCCATTTGATGACATGGACCACCTAACCAATACGAGAGTGTAAACTAAGATTTTATTTTATATGTTTTCCTATAATTATATTATAATTTCATTTTTATTGATTTTTAATTGGCTCTATTATGATTATTATTATTGCTCATTATATAATTTATAAAAGCAAAACTCATAGGACCCAATGAAGAGCCCATTTACTCTTTAAAGCCGAAGTTGACTCTTTCACTAATTCAATCTGATTTAACTATAGTTGCTTTATTAGGATGTTATACAGAAGGTCCATGTTCAACACTTTGCTTATGTGGGATAATAGATCATCAAAAAAATACAACATCCAACCCAACATTTTGCCAATGTCTCTCTATTTGGATATGTTGAACTTTCTTTCTCTCTTCTCTATCACTCAAGACACACACAAAGACTCTCTCTACAGTTCTCGATTTCTCTCTCTTCAACTCTCTATGTTGATGTTGTCCAAGAGCATATCTAATAAACCAAATATCAATTTTGTATCTACCCATCTTATAAACCAAGATGGATAATTTTTGTGACTCGCGAATACTTAATTAATTTGAAAAAAAAAAAAAAGAAACAAGTATGTGTGAACTCATGAAAACTATTGCTTTCTATACATCGTTGATATTTCAACTTTAAAAAGAGGGTGAAGAGTTAAAATTTTATTTCTCTCTATGTTTATTTTAATTTTCTAGGACACGAGAAGCCAAAATACCAAAGATAATGATGATGAATCTTGGTGCATATTTGTCTCTTCGTATAAGAAGTGGTGAACTGTGCTTTTGAATTTTTTAAAACATAGACAATGATGTTTGTCTTTATGATGTGCAGCTCATAGAATATGTTTTAAAACACATATACACGAATTATATTGTGATCTAGAATTCATGTTTCAATTTTCCATCATCATTTGGGGGCCGGTGGGAAGAAAGAGAGAGAGATTGAACTCACACCTCTGTTTTTCTCTCTCAAAATAGAGTATGCCTCTATCATCATTATTTTTTTTAGCATATATATGAATTGAAAGTGAAAACAAAATATGGATTGGATTAATGGAAGTTAATTATATAACTACTAATTATTCAAGTTGAAATTGTATATTTATTTTATACAATTTACATCTTGTATTCATTCTTTGTTTGAGAAATTAAACTAAAAGTGAAAGGGGATGGTATTGTTATTATCAGTTGTTTTTGTTTTAGTAAATATGTTTAAAAAAATTTGATTTTCTTTGTTTTGTTTGGTCAATTTATGATGGGAATTTATCTAGAAATTTATATATATATATATATATATTTCATTTTATTTTATGTCAATTATGTTAAATATTCACCTCTCTCCCTTCTCAAACTCATGTTCATCGACCAATCTTTTCCTTTTTTGTTAGAGAAGCCATAAATTGGATGCTATACCTTGATCATACATATGGAAAAGATTTGAATCTTAATTTCTTGGTTGTAATTCAGGTTCAATCAGGAAAAATTTTTAGACAATGATGACCTTGCAATTAGTATTCATAGTCCCACACCAACAAAGTTTTAATAATCAATCTTCTATAATATCCAACTATGGCATCCTTGTTAAAAGTGGATAAAGGCTTAAAGACAAGTATGGATTAATGCGTAATGATTATCCTAATGGCCTTTATAGTTAGGCCCCTCTGAATTTTTTCCAATAATCACGATAAAATATTTAAAAAGAAATGAAGTAATGATTAAACAATAATTATAGTGATGATAGTAGTTTAAGTGAAAAAATATGAAATTATGCTTATGGTGGACATGTGACGCCTTTATATTGGCTAGGAAATCCATGTCATCTAACAGACCTAACGACGCTCAGGTAGTGAATTAGATGTTAAACTGGCCAATTGAAAATTTTAGTAAAACATTTGAGTAAAGTTCAGGTAGTAAATGCAACATTAACCTATCTAAAATTATCTTGGTCAGATAAATCTATAAATGAGACATGGACATTTAGACTAAAATATTTTATAACTTATGTTATTCTCACTTGACTAAGAGGAAGATATCAAAAGTTATATAATTGGGTCCCCAGAGTTAAGTAGGATTACTAGGCACAAGCCACAGATAAAGGATACCATATGTTTAGCGATTGGTCCCTTCTGCATGGATGATTGTAAATAGTCTTGAGAGTAGAGACCTTCATATATTCTATATAGGAATATCACGTTTTGAAATCATAAAATATAGTCTTAATATATAGATTGTAATAAAATCATTATTAAGTGTAATATGAAATATAGAAAGGATGGTTGATGAGTGATGATTGATGAGTGAAGACAATATTCATCACTCTCTTGGATCATAGAAAGGATATTTGACAGGTGAAGACGATATTCATCACTCTCTTGGACAAAAGAGATCATATTTTGCAGCCCATTGGTTGGGATAAAAGTTATGGCAAGTTTTATTAAGTCTAATTTATCTTAATATTTAAGTAAAATGATGAAACATTGATGATAATATTAATAAAAAATATATTGAAAACAAAATTAACTACTAAGTAATCAAATCATAGTGGCTCATGATTCACAACATTTTCTATCACATTAGGTGGTCAATAATTATTGCCAGATGATTACCTTTTTTTGTGTTTGGATATACATTGCCTTTATATGTAGAAATCTAGAAGGTGACATATAATATTACAATTACTCAAAATAAGGTGATTGAATAGAAAACTTTATCAGACAGTATTTGTATAAGATTAAGCATAAATAAATTGATAATGTTGGAAACTAATTACATAAAATTAATATTACTTGAAGGAAACATTTTCCTAGAATAATGTGAGATGAACAACTAAAAGGAAAGTCGATAAGTTTTGTATTCGATTCTGTAAGTACAAGTTTTCAAATTTTGGAATGGAAAACTATCCTAAGGCATCTTTAAATAAAACTTTTAGAATATAGGTACCTTATCAAACTTTATGTTGCAAGTAAATATTTGGCAATCAAAATTGTCAATGTTTCATGACATAATAAATAAAATTTATTAAGTATTTATAAATGCACACTTTTAACTCCAATAAAGAGCTTTTTTTTTATGGTCTCAATTTGAATGGGGGTTGTCACGTCCCAAAGGGTACCGTAAACATGGCAGTCCGCCACATACGATATTAAAACTTAAGAATGACTTCCCGAAGTCATGCGAAAGTTTCAACACCATATGTAAGGTGTCTATCACAACAATAGGAGACACCGGTGGGATGTATAGTTCGAGATAGTAAATACATCATATAAGAATTCTAGATAACCATCTCATTTCAACATTATAAGAATATAATCCTTACATTAGCTTAGGGGCTTTTTCCCTATAAATCTCCAAACAATCATAATATCGTCTTAGTCTTTCACACAAGGAAACAATATTAACACCAAAAGATCTTAAAGGATATTTAACCTAAGATCTTCAAAAGATTTCCAGAAGCTTTTCCAAAACATAATCCACTCGACTATATGAAGTCTTCGGGCATAAAGGATATAGTCCTGTTACAACAAAGGTCTATCGGACTATGAGCATAACGAGCTTAGTGAGAATATTCCTGAATCAACATACTTGTATTAATAATTTCAAATAAGTTATTAAACAAGCATATGAATACATCAAGCAAGTGATCAAGCAATACATATGATCTACTGAAAATCATATGTTTGAATGGATTTACCTCTTCCTTCAGGGTTAGGTGTTTCAGACTCCTTAAAATCCATCTTTAAAATCTAACTTATGTAGTTTATTTCAGGTGCCTACTCGTCCATCTTGAAATAGTTCTTTCAGGCTTCTAATCGCCCATCTTACAAATTTATGGCTCCTGCAAACCTGGCTACTATACTCTTGTCCCATCGAGTACAGTAGCTCATGAGATGAAACTAACTACGTGATATGCATAAATTAATTAATATAACTCATAATCAATATGATTAGAGTAACTCAAAGGTGATCACAAAATTTGCACATACTCCAACATAATAATAGTAAAACACAAGTTAATTAACAACAATTCATGTCTTGGTATGCTTAGCATTCTTTCAACCAATATTATCATACATAATTCATTTTCATCTTTTCCTACTTCTAGTGCCTCTAGCTACAAGAACAATCAAGTACGAAAAAGGTAGGACATAAACTCACTCGGCCATAAGGATACTTCTTTCTTATGAATGAGTCGATCGGTAATTCCACTAATCAAAATAATCCTTCGGATATGAATACTCCTCTTCGAGATCACCTAACCAAGAAGAATACCCATAATGAGTATTTCTTATTGATTCTATGGTACTTATAAAAAACTATATCATAAGATCGTTAAAATTTGTATAGAAGGTAATTCCAACTTAAAATGACCATAATTTGATCATTATACTCGAAATTGCGCAAATAATATACCGTTTTCTACCTACTCGAAAAGATCTATCCATTTCTAAGGTCATTTTTGTCATAAAAATCCATTTGGGTTGGAAAATACTATGGTACAAAATAGTTACGAATTTATAGTTTACAAAATATGATTTTTCCAAACTTTTCTTTACTCAAAAATCTTTAAGCAAAATATAAGGATATTTATATAGTTGAAAAATCCTTTGAACATATATTTATACTCATATTGTATGCATGATTTTTGTAATGTTGTCTCAATATTGATATTTCATAAACAATTTGTCTTTAAGGGTTTTAAAAGATAAAATTTTTGAAAATTTCTCCTTTTTGAATTGTTAGAAAGAAAGCTAAAATAGGTTGTCATGAGTGAGTATTTTTCTATTATAATTCCATTTCCTATCTTTTCAAAATAAAATTTAATTTCCAAAAATTTGGCTCTTTAAGTTATTTACTAACTTTATTTCTAGTGATTGAAAAATAAGTTTTTCAAAATATCCTTTTAGTCTTTGGTGTGGTCTAATATTTGGAGTTGTATTAAATGTATGTTTTCCTCTCATTTTTATATCATTTTTCTTCTTTAGAAAAATAAGTTTATTTTTAAAACTTTACTTTCTTGGCAAATTTTATTATTTTATTTTTTTAAGTTGGTTTTTAAAATAGTGAGTTGATTTTACCTTAGTTTGAAAAACTTGTTTTATTCTTAATATTTGTCAAGTGGTAGAATAATTCCTTTAGACAAGTTTGTAAGAAGAGCATTCTTAATAAAGAATTGTTAACATTAGAACTTAGCAAAAATTTCATTTTAATTTTTTGAAAAGAGAATAACAATATATAAATTAAGTTTTGAAGAAACTTTCTTAGTATGTGATTTTCGAAGTCTAAGGTGAACCTATTTAGGTTTTATAAAAGATAAGGTTGGGTTAAAATTTTTCAATGCTAAAAATTCTTCCTTTATGGAGTATTTAGTTTTAATTTATAAAAGAAATGAGTTCCTTTTATTTGAAGAAATCTTGAGCACTAATACTTTAAAACTTATGATTAACTTACTTAAGCTTTTGAAAAGAATTTATTAAAAACAATACTTAGACTTTTTATTGAAAAATCCTTTGTTGAGAAATTTAGTTCACTTTTAAGAAAGAACCCATTTTTATTTTTATTTAAGACAACAACATTCTAATCATGCATGAATATGATTATGTAGCAATGCAAAAGTAAGGATAATACATAATAAGATAGAAAAAAAATACTTATAAGCAAATAAATATGGTTAAGCATTGGGAACCTTAGCTTCATCAAGATATCTCGATCATGTATTGGGAGCCTTAGCTTCATCAAAACAATCCGGGACTAAGAATAGACTAGTTTCAAAAGAAAAGAAAAGAAAAGAAAGAAAATTATTTCGACTTGATATGGACAAGTCTAAGACTAGAAAGACTAGTCTTAATAAATTGCATGAATTAAATAAATAAATAAATTACAAAGCATGAAAATAAATAAATAATAAGTAAGCTTATATGCTCTAAAGAAATATATATACATAATATACATAATACTATATATAAGTTAGATTAGAGAAAAATAATAATAACAATAATAACAACAACATAATAACATAATGTAAAATATGAACATGAACAAAAACAAAACATGAATATATTGTTGTTTTTTTAACTCTCATGAGCCTAAGAAACATATAATAAGCTCATGCTAAGTTGTATGAACATGATAAAGAAATATAGATAAAATTTTACCTAAGGTTTAATGGAAGATTTGAAAAGAGATAAATAGGTTTTGTTATTTTTCTTAAAAAGTAGAAATTGGTAGAGAGTGTTTTGAGAGGGAATTGTTGGAGAGAAGTTTTGAGAAAGAATTTTGATAGAGTTTTGTTATGTAAAATGGATGTGTGAAAGAATAAAGGAAGAATGGGGTATTTATAGAATTTTTGGAGTGAATTGTTTGATGTAATAAAATAAATTGAAAAAGAAAAATAAATGAGAGGGAGAGAGAGAAGGTAGCGCCGGCCATGGAGGAAAGAAGAGAGATTGAGTTGATTTTTGTTTGTATTTTGTAAGAAAATTATTAATATGTAAAATATGATTTGATATAAGATGTATTGGAAATATAAAATGTAAGAAAATAGATATGTAGATAGTAAGAAATAGGTGTAAGAAAAAGTAGAGATAGTGAAATAGTAATGCATAGTAGGAATAGTATTATGAATAGTAGGCTAGACATATAAAATACTAGTAGTAATAAAAAAATACATAAACGAGCTATATCTGTTAATTTAAGTTACCGAAAAAATTCTGAAGCTGATATTTTTGAAATCCTTGTTTAATTATGAGTCTTTTGGTGTTATTGGAATATTATTATTATTCCAAGCTTCGGGACACGCTTTTCGAGAACTGATCCCATTTGAGTCTGAAGGACACTCGAAATTCATGAATCTGATATTTTTATATTATCCTATATTATTTACGAACTATTATAAGCCATTAACTCAATTTCGTCTTCTAGGGTTTGAGAACACGGGATTTTCGGAGTTAAAATTGTTTGATTGTCTTGATCTTTGTTAACATTTAAAACTCCGATTTGACTAGAATTAGGGTTTAATCCAACTTTACCCTAAAAATTAAGGGGTTTACCTCAGCGATCGGCTAGATGGACTTTCTCATGCTCGAATTTTGTGCTGAATGATTAATGAATATTCTCTTATGAAATCCCGTGATCGAAATTGCTTAAGGTTCGATTTCAACTTGGTTCAGTCTTTAAGGTTTCGATTCGGTATTCCAAAACCATTCTCGCAAAATTCGAGGGTTTACAGGGGTGTTGTGTTTGTGTATGAATAGGAAGCACCTAAGGGAACTTAGAATGAAGCCATTATCAGCTTACTCCCCATCAAAGAGGACTTTGGTATCTACACTGAACATGAAGTTGTGCTACGCCCCATGGTTGGAGCTCCCTGATGGGATTGTGCTCAATGGGGTGACTTTGGTGGCCATTAGATCGAGTGAGTAGTCTTTAGTTAAGAAAGAGATTACGGATGGCTCGTGGATCTCTTCGGCTTTCAAGGAGGGTTTTAGGACTGCAACTAAGATAATACCAAAGATGAGGACCTATTGCCTTTAAATGAACTCCTTCTAAGAATGTTCCATGTTATATTACACAATGTCTTAAATTTTTATCTCAGCTATCAAGGGGCTTTCTTTCTTTAAAAGAATGAAGTTTCATTACTTGCCTTGGTGTACCTTTTATGAGTCCTTTTGAAGTCTCTATGAAGAAGAAAATATTGAGGCTGCTTATATTATGTGATTTAGATGATGAACATTATGCGATGAAAATTTCATGTCATTGCAACCTCCTTTGCAGTACGAATGCTCTTCTAGAAGCATTAGCGACAGGATGATAAATGTGCACTTAGCTTGTTAGTTGTTTACTAAACTACTTTTTTCATTTGGATTTGTTACTTTTCACACTAATCTTCCTTTAATAATCTTTCAGGGGGTAAAATAGTCAAGTGCTTAATAATAATCAGATTGCTGAAGAGGAAAAGGAGATAAACCCTTTACAGTTATCTAGACTCGAGGGATTTTGTCAATGACTATATTCATTAGATGCAATGTCATTTTGTTGAATCTCGCAGTTGGTCATTTTCTAGCTTCTTGGTTGATGAAGCAAAGCAATTTTCTTAAACTTATTAACATATTCCAATGCATCTACGGGTTGTTTTATTTAGGCATTTTCTCTTCAAGTGTAGAATACAATTGTGCTCTACATGGAAGCTACATGTTCATAGCCCCATCTTCGCTTTTATTTTACTTATGTGAATATTGTAATTTGAGAATATAATTATGTGATATGCATATGTTCTTTATGTATTGGTAGCTCTTAGGTAAAGCTTGAGATATAATAAAGCTCATTGCAATAGCTTATATTGTTAGAGCAGAATCACTGTTATGTATGTTTAAGTAGGAATGTAGGATATAGAATCTTTTCCTCTCATTTAGGATCCTTGTGCCTTGGGACAAATATGTAAATATATATATCTCACATCTATCATGTTTCTATACCCAGTTCCCGATCATTTGTTAACTTGATGATTTGCTACTCAACATTTTTCTTTTTTTTATTTGTGATATCTAATATGATGCATTGTTTTCCCTAGTGGCTAGTGCTATATCAATTTGCAAATTAGCTATTGTAAATTTAAATAATTGATTGCAGTTGTAGTCAAAGCACAAATTTTCTAGCTTAAACCGATAGCTAAACACTTCTAAATTTTGACCTATATCCAATGATACATTGTTTAGCTACCTAGTTAAATTTATTGTTAATCAAACTAAGGCTTAATGTTTTTCTTTTGATGAGTGGGAATTGTAAGATTGATTTTGTTGAGCCACAAAAACTTATGGATGGAGTACTTTGGTATGAGTTATCCTATATTGCTTTACCCTTCATTGTTCCTATGGTTATGTATTTAAAGATTTGATGTAACTTATGCTACTTTTGTGAGAAGCTTTAGTGGGGAAGTTGAATGAGACAATAGTTGGGTAAGTTATAATGATTTCTATCAACGTTGTCCACTAAACAAATAAATGGGTGCTTTGTTGATGGGATCAAAGCACACAATAGTAGAAAATGAGCATAGTTTGAAGTGGGTCGCATCTACTTATGAAATGTATACATATCTAATGTTTTGATACTTTTTATTTGATATATAATTTCTGTAGACATAATATATGATTGCTTATCTACTCTAACTTTAATATAAGTTTCAGTAGTTGGTATATTCTCAATCTCCACAACACTTTTAGAGGTCCATGTTTCATTAACGCAAAAGGGAAGTGGTTGTTGTTGCTACTATTTACTTTATCACTTTACTAATTTGTAGTGTTGTTTGGTGGGCCAAATGGACAAGATGTTCATTCAATTTAATTTAGCAAAATTCATATCTCATCTTGCATTCAATTTAATATTGGCACAAGTAAATGGCAAAACATTAGATGCTTCTCGAAGACTGTTTCTAGGAAAATTTTTTGAACTATGCTGCTTCTGACTGACAGGTTAGCTATTAGAAAACGCCATGAAACCAAACCATTAATAAATATATGGAGATAATAAACTCGCCCCTTTTGCTTTAATTTTCACCTCAAAATATATATATATATATTTGTATGTATATTCATTGGGTGTTGTTGTATTGGAAAGCATTTAGCTGTATTGACTGTTTTGTATATAGGTCTAAATTCTAATTACCCTCCTCTTTATAATCGTCAACAACCATTCTTCTGTTTCTTTTCTTTTTTATTACTCTATTTATCTTGGATCCTATTTTTAGGTTTGGTTTTTATTAATTTATAAATATATAGGGTTTTGGGTTTAGACACTAAAGCTAAACGATGGGTTTCCTTTTCGTATATATCAAAAATCCATAGAAGATACAACTTATTTTATCTACATTCATCCTAGACAACCAAAATTGCCATCATATGGACAAATAGACAATGTTGCAGTTGCCACTCTAGTGGTTAGTGATATGTCAAGTAGTGAAACATAATCCATTTAAATATATTGAAAATTCTCCTTTGGAAAGTGTCCTTGTTTTAGACTCAAAATAAAGATATTTTATCGTAAAAACAATAGAAGCCTAAACTGTGAGCTTTTCCATTCCATTATGTTTAAATGTGTGGGATTGAGTTTCGATCTACTATTCATATCCATATCATAAAAAGAAAATGTTTATAGTATATGAAGTTAAGGCTAAGAAATTGCATAGAAGTCTGCGGCTATTAGCTTGGGAAAAATGGGGCACAATTAAGAACAACAATATCTCTCAAGTCTTGTAGAAGAAATTGGAATGAATAGGAAATTTCTAGATATTTTGATTTTGGTAACAGCCATCCACATTATTTATCAGTATCACTTTGATCCTAGCTAAGTTATCCACTCGTCTCATTTACTTTTTCTACTTCATATTTGGAAAAAGGCAAATCTTATATCCGATTGGCTAGACATATCAGCCTATTGTAGTTTAGATAATGATTATTTTTAAAGTTTTTGTCTAAATTTAGAATTCCTCTTACCAATTGAAAACAAATGGGTTAAGTAGATCAATAAATACATCTTCTATTAACTATATATATATATATATATATATGGTATTCACATGAGATTCCTTATTTTTACTTAGTTAGTAAATTATAGATCATGTTATACCCGGTTTTTTTTTTTTTTTTTTTTGTGTGTTCTGAAGTCACTCTTTAATAGTAGTTCAACTTTGACTCGAGCAAACATTTAAAATAATTTTTCTCTACATACATCATATAATGAACATTAAGATAATCAATTTTTCTCACCATAACTGTCTTTTTAATTAAATAAATAACATGTAAAAGAGCAAAAATCATCCCTTTAATGGAAAAAATTTCTCTCCAAAAAAAAAAAACACACAAACATATGGATGGTGGGACTTGTGTTTCCAAAATAACCCAAAAAGCTTACATCATCTTTCAAAAAGATTTTAAATGTTTTTTTTTTTTTTGTTCAAATGGATGTGTTAAAAAAAAAAAGGGTTATAAGTTAGTTCCTATCCAGAACTCCTATGATCATTTTATTTTTAGAATAATAAACGACATTACTTATAATTGATCATATATGTTCCATATTTATCTCTCATAAATCACTATTATACAAAATAACTATTCGATTGTTTACATAATATTATTATATTGTATTGTTGAGTGGAAATAGAATACAAGTATAGATATAACCTCATTGTTTTAAATAATAATAATAACAACAACAACAACCACAATAATTGAAAAATAGCATCACTACTACCTCCTTCTCCACCATTCTGTACCACCACCATTAAACACCACTCCCATCCCACCTTCTTTCCCATCCATTACCACATATCATTATCACAATTACTATAACTAAAAACCACCTCCACCATATTACCACTACTACTATCAACGCCATGTTGGTAGATATTGTGTTATGGTCTTTGTAATAGTGTTAATAGTAGTGGTGTTGGTATTGGTGCAATGGTGGAGTGTAGCATGAAATAGTAGCAATAATGGTGCTACCAGTGATGATGGTGTAGTCATGGTGGTGTTGGTGGTGAAGTTATGGTATTAGTTGTGGTAGTGATTATAAAAATGGGAACTAGTATGGTTATTGTAATAGGATACACAAAGGTATCAAATTTAGGGATTGATTAGCTCATTTATATAGAGAAGAGATAATTACATTGGCGCTGTTTGGATTTTCATATTTTTATCTGTATCGAACCTATATCGGTTCAATATGATGCTTGCCTTTTATTGGTAATATTCCTAAATACATTACAAGTGTATTAACGCATTGTGTACAAAATACAAAGATAACCATTGTTGTCACTAGCTTTGTCCAATAGTGTTGATGACATGGTGTTAAGGTAATGGTGTTGGAAGCAGCAACGTAGTTATGGTAAAACTTTGACGAGTATACTACTATCATATATTTAGAACATCTATTCATCATAAAAGAAATCACTAATGCAATCTAATATAAGGTAATAAAAGAATTTTATAAAATAGTTATTTTCTAGTGAAGTTTTGAATAAGGTGATAGAAGCCATTTTTTTATTTTATTTTTCTTTCCTCGGCTAAATTTTAAATTTTCGAAAAGATGAGTGGAAACCTCTTTCATGGAATTCATTTTTTTTTTTTTTCCTTTCCATAGTTTTCCTTGAGAATTAATAATGGAAGTACCAAATCTAATAAATATTTGAACGGCTTATATTAATTGTTTTTGAGATAACAGATGGACCATTTCTTTTATACAAGAAAATTAGCTGGTTTTAGCTTGTCAAATGGAGAATCTTTTGCTTGAATACCTACAATCCACGTGAACAAACTTTGGACTCAAGTTCACCCTCCCTACGTAGTCCATGAACCACCCCCTAGGCCCATTAATAATGCTAACAGTTCTATAAATTATTAAATTTTGACTTGATGCTAAACTTCTCTTTGTTCTTAGTGTCCAGAGACTCATCTCCAAAATTACTTCCCCCGTTTCCTTAAGATGTCCCCAGACTTAAAAAAAAATATATATATATATATGTATATTAAAATAAAAAAAATTAATTAAGCTTTCAATATTAATTAATTTATAAAAATTAAATATATAAAAATTCAAAAAGCATGCCTTTCTAATTTCCTTATAAATAACTGTCTTTGTAACACCCCGTAATGTATTCTCAAAAAATTTTAAGTGACTATGTATGATTTCATTCATGCTTTACATATATATAGTATTAACCCCATATATATATATATATATATATATATCCCCTAGAAGTTTAAACCTTGATGACCATTTTGAATATGAATAGAAATATACCAAATTTAATATGTTTATCCCGTTATTATTTAAGTATTTAGTTATTTTTTCTATTGTTAATGTTGTATGAGTATTTATTGCTAGGAAAATATTAATATCTGGCACAAGACACTTGTTAAAGAATAGTAAGGGATTTTTTATACATAAATACATACATACATACAAACATACATATATATATATATATATGTATTTGTTTTTTCAGACATGAAAGGTTGTTTACGTTAATTTTCTTATCGGAAACTCTTGTAATGAAATTCTCATTATTATAATTATTTTTGGACAACATTAGTGGAAAAATGCAATGAGTGTATTGACAAAGATGTCACCCTCCACTTTATCCATTATTACATAAAAGTGGGGGAATTATGTGAATGAAAGCCCCACATGTGTTGTTTTATTCCGGCAATCATCCTGTGATTAGGAGGTGCTGGTAACAAACGATAGGCCAACATGAATAAATTTTATTAAAAAAAGAGACATTAGATAGTAGACAATTGACGTTAGACATTAGACATTAAATGTGTTAGCGTGCAAAGGAATTATAAATTTAAGAAATCATCACGGGTGTTTGCATGATTGGTGTTGGAGTGGTCTTATGTCATAACCCTACTTGTTCGAGATTTTAACTAATTTTTTTTTATATGTGGTTGTGGCGGCGCTATTTTTTTATTCTATTTTTCCCCCTTAAAAGGAGTGGTCACTTCTTGAGCAATCACATCATTCCTTTTTCGTTTCCGTAATTGGAAAAGGATTAGAATTATGGAAAGAAGTAAAAGTAGGAAAGGATCATATCCCACTACGCAATTTGGGTCATTTTGCTGTGGTATCACGGGTGATTCATTCTATTAATTAACTACTGTATTGTCTACTACATTATTTTTTATGATCATATCAGATAGTGATCAAATAGTCATTTCAATAATATTGAATGTTATTCCACCCTTAAATCATTGCCCATTGAACTTTAGATATGGATTCAGTGATGAACAAAAAATCATTTTGAGTAACCCAATAGCTGATGATGAAATTGTTCATGCTTTAAATTCAATAGGTTCTTGAAAAGCAACTGGGAAGGTTGGCTTGCATACTTTCTTTTTGAAAAAGTGTTGGTCTATAGTGGGAGTCCATCTGTACATAAATTAGAAATATTTAATAATCAGATCATTCCATCCCAACTAAATTAAACTCAATTGATTCTTATTTTGAAAAGATGGTACGAAATGATGAGTCATTATAGACTGATTGACCTATTTGTAGTTTTATATAAAATGAAGAAAAATTTTTGTTGCGCCAAATGCGATCCCTCTCATTCGCCCAGCCCAAGCTAGATTTATACCAACTAAAAAGATCAAGAACAACATAATTATCATTAATTACTACATCCATTACATAGAAAAGATGTGAACAAGAGATATATGATTCTGAAGCTAGACCTAGAAAAAAACATATGACAAAATAGGATGGGATTATTTATATTAAGCATTAGAGAGCCTAGTGGATTAGATTGATTGGGAGCTATCTTTCCTTTGTCTTTATTAAAGTGATGATAATTGGTCAAAGACCAAAAATCATAGAACCTAGTAGAGGGTTAAGACAAGGAGATCTCTTATCTCTTTATTTATATTGGGGTTGTAATTTCTAAGTAGAATTATAAAGATTAGGTATCCAAGCGAAATTGGTCTCCATGTCGAACTAGAAGGCAATCAAATTTCTCACATATATATATTTGCTATTAAAATGAGATGAATGCGGAAACGATTAGAAGGTCTGTTTGGTTTGTCTAAAATATGAAGGATGAAGACAAGGCGCAAACTAACGGATAATTCCTTTTAAAGAAGTTGCACCTTTGGAAAATATTTTAGTTATCCTTTTAAAGGTCTTAAGATAAAGCTTAACCAATTGTCCTTTATTATGGAAAAATTTAATCCAAAGCTTCGTCGTTAGAAAGCAAAACATCTAAATACGACTAGGAGATTAGTTTTAGCAAATTTTGTATAGAGACTTTACTAAAATACTACATGCATGCTGTCTCTCCCAAAAACAAATAATAATAATAATAATAATAATAAACCATATATGTTCTTGAATCTTTAATTAGAAAATTCATCTAGCAAGGGAACAACCAAGCTTGGAAACTAATCAGTTTAGTTGGGACAAAATGATAAAACCAAAAGAAGAAGGGGGACTAGGATTGGCTAACCTATACCAACGAAATAAGACATGTAACTTAAAAAAATGGTGTGAATGGAGAATAGACAAAGTTAGATGGTCTCAACCATATATGCAAAACATAGAAGACTTAGACAGCATGGTCTTGTGCTGAATAATAATCCTTCTATTTAATCTTTGCTATGCAAAGAGCTTATAAAAGTTTAGCATTGGATACATGGTAATGGCTTCACAGTTCTGAGAGATGGTACTTCCATTAGCTTTTGGTTCCATCATAGGTAAAGATGGAACTAAAAGAGCATGATTCAAGGACCCTTGAATAAAGACACCATGCAATGATTAGTTGATTGTTGGATAAATGATAGACCGTGGGATGAAAAGAGAATTGGATTCCAAATTTCGAATCTCATCTTCAACTGTTACGGATCAATACTCTTGAGGCTAGATATCTATACCAAATTTATACACATCTGCAGGCTAGATGGAATCCTTCTTGCAACATATGTAATGCTTTGCCAGTATAGAATCAAATAGTTGGAAATGGTTTGTCATATTCCCACCAAAAGTGAAATTGTTCCTGTGGAGAGCATTAATAAATAATTGCTCAGCCAGTACAACCAATCTGAGATACAGGAATATTGGATCGATGCAAGCTGCCATCGTTGTGGAGAGCTAAGGATAGAGAATTGTCATATTCAAAAAAAGGTTTAAAGACATTAGGCCTCAAGCATATATCACTTATATTTTAGTTACTTTGGATTTTTACTTTTGTACAATTGGAATTAAGACCACAAGTAAGTTAAACATGTTTGCAAGTTAGCCGAGTTTAATTCAATGATATCCAACTTTTGACTTGCTCAAAATTTGTATATTTAAAAAAATATACATACAAAATATCCTATACTAAAAACCTTATCTTTTAATTCAAATCAGTTGAATTTACACCCATCGAGTATCATTTTACACGAGCTTAAACTTAAAATTGAAGTTCAATTAAGTTTGAATCGAGCCTAAGTTTCAACTTTTTCATTTGAATTAAGTCAAGTAAAACACTGGTTCAACTTGTTTATAGCTTCAATTGGAATTGAATCTGGGATGAATTTTAGAACAAGTTATTTTCCACATAAAAAGAGGGGAGATAAGACATTTGGAAGAATATCATTGGCCGAAAAGAAACAAACTAGAAACTACATATTACTACTTTGTTACTAGCATTTGAAAAAAAAAAAAGTGTCGCAGCACATTTTCTCCATGGCTACACATATTTATAGAAACTAGAAATCAAAGATGAATCTTTGTACTCAAGAGAACCCATTGCCATTGATACACAACATCAAAGAGTCAAAAAAATAGGCTGGGGGCAACTAGAAGGACGAAGGAATGCCTTCCAAATCAAACACTCCTGAGTCATACAAATCTCCAACAACAAAACAGGATTTCGCAGCACTCTTACTAGATAAATATTAACCAAATTACATGATTACAAAGTTGAATCACTTCCAAATTGGATAAAGCAGGAACAATTAACGGCATTGTAAATTAATGAGCACAACCTGCACCCTGGAACGGATTGGATTTTGCTTCTTGTCCAGGGCCGATGTCGGTTTTCCGCTCTTGCAATGCACCCCATCTGCACAACTGAAATTGAACCGATTGGTGTTAAATGTTGAAGAACAGATTAAACTCTTAAGTGTTCTATCCTTCAGTGGCATCATAAAGCAAAAACAACATGTGAAATGCAGTAGAAAGAAGATAGATTCATCAGATTCAGATTGATGCCATTTCTAGGATTCTGTTAAAAACATAAAAGACTTCCATTTCCATTGTACAGGCAGCAATATACATCTGCCTTGCTTCATTACCTAGTTCTAACCTCTACGACATAACTCTCTTAATCGTCAATCTTTCCTTTTCTAGATAATACAAGCGCATCATCGTACTAGCAGAGACTATCTTCGTGCATGTTAAATCAACCCACAAGACAACATATTAGTCAGACTGCTTGTCTAAGTAAATCAACCCACAAGACAACATATTAGTCAGACTGCTTGTCTAAGTAAATCAACCCACAAGACAACTTATTGAATCTAACAAGGCTCAATTCCACATTAACTTCCTCCCCACATGAAAGCATACTTCCCACTAATGATATCAGAGTCCATATCAACTACCCCACATAAACTAGAGTCCACAAAATTCCAAAAAAATGAACACAAAAGGGTGCTCATTGCTCAAGATCTTCTATTCTAATATCATAATAGGTCTGTATTTTATCAGTTAACACTATTGACTAGGATCTGTGTATTTTGCCAGGCAATCTATTCAGATCTTTATGCTATATTCTACTTTCCAACAAAATTTTCCAGAGCCAGTAGGGCATAGATTCCCATCACGATCACGATCACAATCACAATCACCATCACCATCACCATCACCATCACCATCACCATCTCCTGCAAGTAAGAAGTGAATAGTCCATAGCTGTTTGTATCCGCAGCTATAATTAAATTTCTAGTCATAGGCAGTGAACCTTTCTAGGAAGAATCTCAAACTAGCAATGAGTGAAAAGTAGAGAGAGAAATCAGACAACTTTTTGTTTGGCAGGAATCGACGTTTTTTATGAGGCCCATGTTTAATGAGACATATCAGACATCTTTTGCTTGGCAGGAATCGACGATTTTTATGTGGTCCATTTGTAGCTCATTTAATGGGCCAACCATCATATAAAATGAGGAGTCCTTTCTCATGCCATGTTTAACTACTTGCTTCAATGTTGAAAATGAAGTACTTCTACCTAACCTTGGCATATACACAAAAGTGATAGTAACACAAAAGTGATAGTAAAGGTTAAAAATAAAAAGATTTCGATTTTTGATCAAGGTAAAATCATACTTTCTATGCTTTAATTATAGATAAACCCCTAAAGCTTGCTATTGTTATTATTCCATAAAGATTACTGCTAAAAACTACTAGAATCCGCAACTTCCTAACATCATTACAGAAACGTTTACCGGTTGTAATGTTGGTTAATATCAAAAGTCCCAAGAACATTCTTTTTTAAAATAAATTGCACTATAGAAACAGAAAGATATATAGAAATAATTTTTATCAAACAAGTTATTGAAATTACAATAGTTTAATTTCATAAAGATGATAGGCATTTAGTTTTTGTACTTTAATACAAGGTTCAATGTCATTAATGGTATCAAAACTTTATAAAGATATGTAATCAAGTACTTGAACTTTAAGATTGATCAATTTAGTACATGAAATACGCTAACCAATATCACAGAGATGGTGTGCACATAAAGTTCTTTTAAGTAATAAATTGATCAATTTTAAAATTTAGATACCAAATTGGTTAATTTCAAATAAGTACTTAATTACATATTTTGTCAAAGTTGAGAAACCATTTGCAACCCTTAATATAAACCATAAATCCCTCACTCTTATGTAATAGCAACACGGAAGATAATCCAGAACAATAAATCACCAGCCTGTATCCACTCAAATGGAGAAAGCTCAAAGATCATTTAAGTCAAAATATATATCTTGGTCCATTTTGTGGATCCTGCGACTAGAAAATCATAACTGTCGATCCAATATGTCACATTATATTCATGAATTCATTGTCAAACGTCAAAGTCCATACAGCCACCAACCCAACTGAGAATCAATAGGCTCAAGCACAATCAAATAAATGGGGCTCCCTATATTTGTGCTAAAATTAAATGAAATGTCTCAAGTTTATTTCAAAATTCAATGAAATGGTTTATATTGTAAATGAGTTTTTTAAGTCTTTTATAAAATCCCTCTTTACCTCCTATGATATATTTTTTGGATGTAACTTCCTTTGACATATGAAAAGGCATAAAGAACTAATTTGGTGTGATAATATAAACGTAAAAGATTTAAATGATTCACTTAATATATAGAGGAATTTATTAGTTTTTAGTATAAACTTTTGATAATATACTAAGAAATGCTTTCTCTTCATTTATTATTATTAATTTTTTTTTTTTTTGGTGTTTTGTGGGGGAGGGGGTGGGTGGGGGGTGGGGTGGGGTGGGGTTGGCGTGGGTTGGGGCGCAGAAAGAAAAGCTTTCCTTTAATGTATTGAACTGCACAGGTGGTCCACAGAAGACATGCAACATGATGATCATACAACATAAAAGACACCTAAGACTATTAAATACAACATAAAGATAGCATATGCAATCAAATGCATAAAAATACAAAAGGTAATTTCTTAAGAAGCGGTGCATATACACTTGCAAAACAAAAGGTTGACAAGTTGTAATTTCAATTTCCCGTGTGATATAAAATCTAATTATCCAATTATATCTACTTTCTCCATTTATCTAATTAAAAAAAAAGCATCGTTTTTGTAGATTTGGTTTTAAATTCCATGTTTGCCAAAAATTAGAGGTGATTGGATACAAGATGAGTTAGATAACAAGTGCTACCCCGAACCCCAATGAGTATCTAATAAGTACAGACACACACAATTCAAATGTGAATGCATCTCTAGAAATGACCACGAGATATTATCCTATGGAACCTTAAACCTGTAAATTTTAATATGTTTAAAACCATATATTATCAGTTAAACCCTGTCTAATTTATGTCATCATCTAATAATAACAAAAAAAAGTTCCGACTCCAAAAATGAAGAGACTATCTATAACTATTCAGATTGCAACAACTTATCCATCTACAGCCTTCATATTGGGTAGTAGTAAGGATTATGTACAAAATGAAGTTCATTCTTGTATCAGAGCATTTTAATTTCCACGTTGAACTTATTGCTCCTCTCCCATGGTTTTTTATCCTATGTTCTTCCAAGTTTTTCCACATAAACCTCATTTACAGTCTTCTTCCTTTGCTGTTGGTTTGTTTGTGTCATAACAAGTTACATCTAAAGCATTTGCATCAATGCACGACTGAGACCGAACCGACCACCACTTATAACCTTCGATTCCTCACTAGTGCTACTTAGGCTGGACTCTGTAGTTCCCCATCACCAACTGACCATATTCATCTAAACCCTAACCCTTCCCTTGTGCAAGCACACACAACAAACACCTCTCCCATATAATTCCCACTAGTATCACCTATGTTGATACCATGAAAACTAACCATTAGCTCTAACCCAAATATGGTTGTCAAACTCATGATTTTATTATTCTTTAGAATGTATAAAGTTGGTAAAATCATATCATATAGAACTGATAATTTGTAAACTTGTAGAATTGTATACCTAAATTCACAATCCTATTCGTAGTCCTCGCTTAAATGATTTTGCATCCATTTTAATTAGGAAAAAAAACTTATAGAATTATAAATTTGTACAATCATATAGTTAACTCATGATATTAAAAACTAAGCTATGTGGGATGGCAAATATGCATTCCCACCATGAATCTCTTCACACAACTTATCATCACTCTTACGTACACTATTAATACCTCAATCTTAACAATGATCCGATCAATGCTTTTTTTGAGGTTCATGATATCCTAGATACTCATGGTATGAGTAACCCTTTGCTAGTTTTTCTTCAATGATATCATGGCTTGGGATATGAAACCTATGAGTCCTTGGGCTATGCCTTAGGAGTTAAAACCATCCTCAAGTGATATGTATCTGACTGCCTATCGACTTGCATTTATACGTCATCTCTTCAAAAATGCCAACATCATTAGCCATGCTTTTGTGTCATTTCGTGACTAAAATGCACTCGCAACACTCAAACTTGCCAATTGATCTTAAAGTTTATGTCAAACTACGCTTTACACCGATTACCCTTCATAGGCCCCTCTGGCCATCATCTTAGCAATGATTAGGAGCTAGGCGGCATGGTCAATACATCCACTTCAACCATAAACCTCAATTACCACCTCTCCATGATCTTTAGCTCCATGTTTATAGAGCCTACTCCAATAACCAATCAAACTCATATGTCATGTTCCACCACTCACTCATAATCTACCATGTGTTATCAAGCTTCATTGAAATAGTTTAGATGTATAGATTCGGGTCACATGTGTTGCCTGAGGCGCACTTCACATGGCCTGCGAGGAGTGATACAAAATAACACTTAAAAGATAATTAAGGGAGAAATGGAAAAAGTAAGTAGAAGTAGGTAATCTCAATCATTTCGAATACATTTGTACTATCAAGCATCAACCGTATTTAGTTGTGATAAATAAGTACTTGATCTGTCAAGATAGAAATTTGAAGGTAGAAAAATACTACCGAATTTCTGAATCACTTAAAAGACGAGAGATTTAGAGTATTTATAAAGCTTAGTCATCAATGTTATTTGTCAAATTGCATATTAATGGTTAAGATGAGTTCTTTTTAGTGTATGAGCCATAATGAGAAAAAGTTTGATGACGACCAATCCAAGAGCCTTACTTCAAGCCCACTATGCCAAATCCCCTTGATCATCCCAACAAATAAGCCGAAATTCAAACCCTACTACTTAACCAGCGAGTCAAACCCAAATAAAT
Source organism: Combretum micranthum (assembly GCA_024138025.1). Classification (NCBI taxonomy): domain Eukaryota; kingdom Viridiplantae; phylum Streptophyta; class Magnoliopsida; order Myrtales; family Combretaceae; genus Combretum; species Combretum micranthum. The sequence continues at coordinate 478,619 of JAMXBD010000347.1, forward strand.
AATAATAACTATAAATATACAATTCTAAGTCCCTCTACAAATAGTAAACCTTTACTAGGTTTGACAATGCTTCTTTCACAATCCAAATCTCCACTATGAGACGGACCCTCTTGTTTCATCTTCAGCATCAACTAATATAAGATTGCATTCTTAGCCCAATCAACTAGTCCCTATCACGCTTTCAACATTGGGAAATTCACCAATCCTAATTATTTTGTTGCTCCCATGTTGCCCATCAAGGTCATCAGAAATCACTCATTTAATGCATGACACCTGCTAATTATATCAAAATTTAGGCTTCGGTCATGCTCTCCTTTTAGGCTATTTAACCAGGTATTTTAGGGGTCCTTCAAATGCATAATAGGTTTGAAGTTGTAGTCTCATTTTCAGCATTTGAAACATTTATTAAATCCTTTTTTCTACTAAAATCAGTTAAGTTCCTTCCAAATGGTAGTATTGAAATTGCCAACAAGCTACATTTCTACGAGATCATGCCATTCGTGCGCACTAACATCCCACCCCCCACCACACCCTACCCCACCAAAAAAAAATATATATTTATATAATAATAATGGTAACATAGATACATAAATGTTGTAGCTTGTAACATCTGAACTCATGCATACATGCAACATCTGGGTTGATGCTATCCTTTCTATTGTCTATGATTTCAGCATTGTTTAAATTGTAAATTCCTATACAATTACCTATCTCAACTTTTAAGGTAGTTAATTTAATATTTAATCAAAATTTTAGTGTTCAATGATATTACCTCAGCTAATATAGCTAGCTTTGTTTAACGAGCTGACACTTCTAGTGGATGAAGAAGTGACACATGTCAAATAGTGAATGAAAAAACTACAAAAAATCGGTTAAGCAAGTTAATTAATACACATTAAAGTTTTTGGGAGTTTATATGCTTACTTAATTGTTTAATTAAACAATCCGTATATTAATCCACTTGCATAATTGCCTAATTTTATAGTTTTTCGTTGTTTTCTTAACACGTTACTTCCCCATTCATTAAAAGTACCAGCTCAGCTAGCAGAGCTAGAGAGGTAGAATGAAAACTTTAATTAGATATCAAACTAACCATTTTGAAGTTTAGGTAGTTAATCGTATATTAGAGAAAGGTTCAAGTACCAAATGTGATATTAAGTCATTCATAATCCCATCCCGAACTACACAACTTCACACATTTGCTATTTGTGCTATCTTCGTGGCAGCTAAAAGTTGCAAACAAGCTAGCCCCTTCTTTAGAATAATTCAGTTGTGTTGGTTAAGGACATTTTTGTACTCTGCAATTCATTATATAATGCAATATTGCACAATGTTTTGTAATACCCCGACACTTTTTTAACAAAAAAATCAATATGGTATCAATCTGGAAGGCCTTGGATTCAATCTCCTGTACTGTCATTCAATCCTCATAGAATTAGGTCGTTCATTTGATTAGTTTACTTAAAGTCCCATCACATTGGTAAAGGGAATGTCACATACAAAACCCACCTTAAATCTACATGCTAGACTTGTAAATAAGATAACCGCAGTGTTAAACGTCAACATCCTTCAACCACTAGCTCATGTCTTTCATTGGCTACTCTCTACCTAAAACAAAGATTATCCTACCTTGACATCGAAATCAATCTTCTTTATCTACACAACTCAAAATCTTGATCTATACCACTAAACCCATGTTGAATTCTGCGTTTTCTAATTGGCAATTTAGAAAAAAAGTTAGTGAATATGCACTCCTGAAAATTGTTATCTTCATTATTTTCTAACAGAATTGAAAATTATTTTCCATATTCATTTACATTTTCCGCTTTTAGAAATTCATGTTTTCTATATCTCACCTCATGCAAGAAGTTTCAGCATTATAAGCTTTTAGGGTGTAAGCAAGATAGGCATACTGAAGATATGCTACAAAAGCAGGTAAGGTGGGGAAAAGTTAGGGCCAATGCTGATGGGAACCTAATCCTCCATTATGGACGCTTCAACAATCATTATCTCATTATACCAAAGTGAGCTTAAACCTTTTGGCTTTCGTACCCTACATCTTACTTTAGAATAATATTTGCTCAGTAAGTAAAACGAATTTATATACTGAAAACTGTGATGAACTACTGTAAGTAATCATTTTAAATGATATGGTGCATTTTTTCCTGCATCAAATGTATTATTTCTGTGGTTTAATCAAACAAGACCAAGGTAATATGTATGTATATCTCTAGATTATATATTTACTAAAATAGATATAAAATTTACATGCGAAGGCCCACATGATCCGTATATTATGATTCCTATATTTTCAGGGGATCGGAATAGGTTTGAGTTCTTTCTTCCTTGTTAAAATAAAACATAAAATTGGAAAAACAATTATATAAACAAAGCTACCTTAAACTAGTTCATTCCCATATAAATCTATCAACTAATATGGTCTACTTCCCCACATAAATCTAGGGTCCGCGTAAACTAATATAAACAAAGGGCTTAGTGGGGAAAAAAAAACAAAAAACAAAAAGATTAAGAAAAAAGCCCGACATAATGAGAAGAAGAGAGAGAGATAGAGAGAGAAGAAGGGGGGGAGAGGGGGGGAAGAAGTCCAGTTGGACTTTAAAAATCTAACCTAGTACCCACTAAACTAAACTAAATTAAATGAAGCGTTTAATGAAAAAAATAAAAGGAAAGAACCCTAGTATAACGAAAAAGAAAAACCTAGGATTAATGAAAAAAAGTCACAACTAGCTAAAATATAATCAATAAGGGCAGCAATAGTATCACCACCATTACAACTCTGACATCCTTAAGAAAAGTTCTACTAAAACCTAACATGATACATTTACTGTTAAATCGCAGATATATAAATACAATTTCTATCCATGATCGGTTTTCTTTAATCACTCATCATGTTAGTTTTCCAAGTATGATTGATAAAAATTACCGTCGAATTTTTATTTGCTCTTGCTCATATCCAATCCTTCACATTGTATGTATTAAACCTATTGCCTTTTTTCCCCTCAAAATCCAATGGCCGAACTCAATGATGAGTAGTAAGGGTTCATAGGCGATGTTGGGAGCCAGGTTTATATGTGTGGATGTTAGTGGGGGTTGGGTATAGTTCTGCGGTTGATAGTCTAAAAATGCGTCATGTAAAAACACTAGATTTTATATTCCTTCAATTACATTTCCAGCATTAAAAGTAGTGATTATTTTGTGAAAATTAGTGAGCTTACAGCCTAACATGAACTGTTTCACCGTTGAGTATAACCTGCCTTGTGTAGGTATATCTAAAGAGTGTCCTTTGGTAGATCTGAATCCCAGACATCATATGAGTCCACACTTACCGGAAAATTCTACAGTCTCGTCACTATCACACTATATCCAACCGTGATCAAACCACTAAAATAGTTAATATTCTAATATTATATTTATTTTTAATAGTTTCGTCGGCGAGACCATAGAAGCTCCCTTACTTAACAGATGTAGAAGTTTTATAAATGGTGTATAAAATGGAGATAGGACATTCCAAAATAAGGTGCCACCATTCCAAAATAGGATTGCCTCCATAGAGGGGAGGAAAAAAGGGGGAAAAGAGAGAGAAAAGAAAAGAAGTTACATATATAATATTCCATAGGCATTCTCATTTAGTCTTTTGGTGTTCTTAAGATTCGCATATCTGAAAGTAAATAAATAGATTATATAAATATTGTATAAATATCACTCTTGCCGTTCATTCAGAGATATGATAATGTATACCGTTATTAAGTTTTATAGAAAAAACGAAACTAAGTTAATCCTAGAATATGAAAATTACTTTATCTGATCTGAGGATGCATACTACTCATTTTCTCTGTTAACAGAGTATTGGCATGTTAGCAGGCATATGCCCTATTTATTCACTAAGAAATTTTTTCTTCAGGATCTACAGACCCCATGATCTAACCCTAGCTAAAACTTTAATTAAAAAAAAAAAAGGAAAAAAAAGGGAGAAAAATTCTATAATATGCTTTCCACACCACGGCCCTCAATGCGCCGATCTCCCTTAACAAGCGAGAGTTGGTCTTTGTAAAAATAAATTTGTATCCCGTTGATGGGTGCCTCTATACCACCTAAAAATTCAAGCTTTTTACGCTTTTTAAATTAATTATACCATTTTTTAAGAGAATATAACCACGAATAAAAGGTTTTCTTTTTTTTTTAATGTGATCTCTTAACAGCATTCCGTGACATCGTTATCAAATTTTTCTTTAGAAATTAATTGATTTTCTTTTTTTTTTGGGCCACCCTTAGAAACTAATTGATTAATTAATTAATCTCGGCACTAAAGCTGCTTAAAGGACCCACACTTGTAAAAAGGCATCTAATTGAGAGCGCTTTGTTCTAGTGTAGCTACTACTAATAAGTGAGTGACCCTCTGACCCCCCCAACTGAAGCCAGAGAGGGCTCAACACCTGTCTAGACAGAACCAGATGCTAGAGAAGAGGAAACCAAAACATGGTAGTGAACAAAACCAGGAGACAACCAGCCGATTTCCCTCATTCACAACAACCTATACAAGGTTGCACAAATAAAATAATAAAAGTAATAACAAAAGAAAAGAGATATTTGATTTAAAATATGTTATGTTATGTGACACCCATGAAAATTCACCCAATAGTGGTCAAGGATTTTTCAGTTTCCGAGACAGCAAAGAGATTCATAGTACAATACAGGCACATCAATCCAAAAAAGATAAAACCCTAAAACAATTCAAGTCTGCATATTTATTTTTTCTACCAAAATGCAAAAAAAAAATAATAATAATAATTAGAGAAAAACAAAGACCCATGTCAGAAAAAGCTAAGGAATAATTCAATGGGCAGATAAAAACCTAGAATTAAAAGACGAACTGTTTAACCCATTTTAGGTTTAAGGGTATGCTGCAAGTGAAACAGATCGAGCATAACTAACCATATTTCATCATTATTTATTTCTTAATTTGAAAGCCAGAAACTTAATGATTAAAACTAAAAAATTTACAAAAATAAAATAAAGGGGAGAAAGAGAGGTGCTTACCAGAAAGAAGAAGACTTCGGAGTCATAACCTGCACTAATGGGACTTTCAATTCTTGGTTTTTCCCTTCTGGTCGGTGTGGCGGGTTCCGTCGCCGTAGCAAAGCTGCAAGCCAGATGAGAACTGAGATATGTGGTGGTGATTGTGGTGGTGATTCTCCACAATAGGTGTAGCTGTACCAATGAAGAAAGGTACATTGGATCCGTCTATCGATGGAAACCTCGGTATTTGATGAGGCAAAAGAGACGGTGATGATGATGAATTGGACTGAAGGGTCCCCCTATTAAAGCCACCAAGGCCAGAAGAAGAGATAGTGAAGTTAAGATTATATTCTCCACCCGAAACCCCCGCTTGGGACGTCGTCGTTGCTGCGGTTGGTATTAGGTGGTCAGGGACAAAAGAGAAAGCTTGCAGCTCTTGATGGTTAGCTCCATCTCCGGATATCGAAAAGGGAGGAACTTGCAATGGCAATGGGTTTGTAGCAACTCCCATTTGAATTCCTGGAAACCCGGATGAATGATGTGGTGTTCTTGACAATGGATTACCTAATAACCCGGTCCCGAAGTAGTCCATTGGGACGGCCGAACCCCATCGGCCTGATGCCGATGCAGCCATCTTGGGGAACAAACTCCCCTGGCCACCGTGGTGGTGCGTTGAACCCGAAGGACTTGTTGAGCTGCGAGTATTGTTGTTGTTGCTGCTGCTGCTGTTATTATTATTGTTGTTACCACCACCACCAACAGCACCAGCTCCTATACCACTAGTGAGAAGCTCGGTGAAAGATGAAGAATTTTGCGCAATCGATGGGTCCAAGCTATTTTGTTGATGGTTAGGCTCCTTGTCTTTCTCCTTTGCAGTTCTCTCCCTAGCCCTTTCGCGGGCCTTTACGCGGTTCACCCGGATCTCGGACCGGGAGAGGGACAACCCCGAACCCTTGCTAGTCTCCGAGTTGCTACTACATGCAGATTTAGACAAAGAAAGATGCTGATTTTGATGAAGATGATAATTCCCAGGGTCTGCATCAATATCGATACCAACCTCGGCCGAGTCGAAACCCTCTCCTCCCCCACCCGGCCCATCAGTACCATCACTACCTCTTTTCTCATCACTCAACTGCTTTGGGCTTTCAGCGAATGCGCCGCTCAAGGAAGGAAGCTCGGCTATAGCATCAGATGCAGCTTTGATTAGCCACTCAACCGCCTTACTCGGCTGATCGTACCCCAACCGGTCCTGAATGTCGTAAAATTGGATAGCGGTGGCCACGGATAGCCGAACCCTCCGGTCTCTCAATCCTTTGGAAGTTAACACCTTGCTGTGACGGTCTTTTCCCCCCGAGGCACGTGAAACCCTAATGATCCGGGAGTGGTGCCACCCGTGGAGGCGATTGGTGGTGGTGGCAGTTGTACCACCGTTGTCGGTTAATCTAGTACCGGTTCCAACACACCGACCCTTTTAAGCTGAGTGTCTAGCTCATCATCTTGGTAGTTTTGGTTAGCCAGCTTGTGAGCTATCTTGCTTGAATCGGCTCGGCCGGTGCCGGTCCCGTTGCCGAGTCTAGGGAACTTGGTAACTTGTGTTTGGATCTCTTCCTCCTCCATGCCAAGTTCATACCGCTCAACAAGCAACTTTAAGAAAGAAAGACCCTTTCTTTTTTTATCTAGTTTGATGTAATAACTAGTAGCAGTAGGAGCAGTAATACTAGTAGAGTAGGTATGCCTGAGTGGGAAAGAGAGAGAAGGGAGGATGAATTCGGAAAGAGGTTTTTGGTTTTTTGGGTTGTGGGTTAGTGTTTAGTGGTGTGGTGAGAGTGGAAGATGGTGGGGTTGTGGTGTCCTATGCATTGATGACGATAATACAGAGAGTACTTTGGCTGTGTAGTGATAAAAAAGGGCCCTGTTTTTAATTTTTTTTTTTTAACTCTTTGACATATCACAGTCCAAGTCAGTCTGTGCGGGCCTTAATGAACAGAAAAAATACTAACGAAAAGTTTAAAACTAAAACCCTAAATTTTATTTCATTCTACTTAAAAAATTAGATAAAAGAAACACACACACTAGGGCTAATAATAGCTTATCAGCTGCTCAATGGTGCTAATTGTACCCCCTTTGGCCTTTGTCCTGGCCCTTTCTCTTTCTTTTCTATCTTCTCTCTCTCTCTCTTTCCTCTCTCTTTTGTTTGAAGCTTTTTGCAGTGTGTGCTGTGCCTCTTTCAAAAGCAAAGCCTGTGTTGTGATGTACTGATATACAGTCTCAGAAGAAAAGATTGCTCAGTTTCCTGGAAAAATAATAAAAATAACAATAATTAAATATAGATCAAAACCCAAATGAACAAACTCTCAACATAAATTGTATTTATATTTACTCATTGCCATCACCATAATCAGCACATGTAAAAGCAAAAACAAAGTACTGTATAAAAGCATCTGATGCCCTCCTTCATAAGCTGTACTGCTGTACTCATTGCTTTTAATTTTCACAACAGTAGACATTAGTCATAAATATATATTTACATCTATATATCTATAAAACATTTCACTTTCATTGACCATCTCACTCATTATACACACTAAAGCCAGCTACCTAGCTATGTAACTACAATATATTCACTAGTAACTAACCTGCCTCAACCCAACTAAATTAATAATGCTAACATTTAACATGATTTTTATTACTTTAAAGAAGACCATTTGATTTGGTAACTACCAAATAAAAGCAGTTTTATGAGCTATATACTATACCTAAAGGGGTTTTAAAGATGATGTGCTTTAACAAAAGTGTGTTGCCATGAAAAGGGCAGGTCTATTATTTCTCTCTCTCTCTCTCCCCCTCTTGTCTATATGATCTAAGCTAAAGCATGAGTGAGTTGTTGTTTTCTCAGCTTCACATTTAAGCTAAAACAGCTGCAGTAATTATGTACAGCTGCTTCATCTGAGCTATACATTAAAAACCCCCTTTTTAAAGCAGCTTCTTTTCATCTTTAGCTTACCCTCTACAGCAGCAATGAGACTAATAAACTAAGACACCCTTTTTCTTTTTCCTAATATTGGGAGTGTTGTGTTTGGATAAAATCACTGTTGCCAAAATACAACCAATTAAAATTTAAAAAAAAAAAAAACAAAGACCCATATTTTGGTTTTTTTTTTTTAAATTAAGGATAATGTTGGGGTTTGATAAATGACAGGTGTTGGACTCTTACAGCTAAAAGCCAGATTTGCTTATTGGATTTCATAATAACAGAACAAGAATTAAGATTTTAATCAATTACAACGCTCATTGATGAAGTTCTACCCAAAACAAACAGCAAAAAAAAAAAAAAAAAAAAAAAGGTGAACCCCTAAGAGTAGCACGCAGATCTTCAACTACTTCGTACAACAAAAATTTATAATTTAACATCCAGATTCAATCTCAGCAACAAATTAAACAAAACCAAAACTATGTCTCTTCCTGTTAGGCTAAACCTAAGAGCGGACAGCTAATGCGTTTTCTAAGTAACTAGTACCTCTAATTAATGCCAAAAATAAAACCACCAATAAATTAACCAAAACGACAAAAACCCACCTTTTTCGTTTTTGCTCAGATTTTGTTTAGCATCAGCACATAGGAGAAAATGGGAAAAAGGAGTAAAATTTTAATCTGGGGTTGTCTTGTTTAAGGTTTAGCTTGAATTTAAAACAAGGAAGGATTGAAACAGAGTGCAATAAAGAGTGGCAAGAAGAGAGGGAGTGTGTGTGGTTTATGTTAAGGGAGACAAACCAAAGGAAAAAAAGGTGTAAAAAGACCTTCTTGAGAGCTGTCACTAAACAGAATTTCCTCAATAAGATATAAATACCGGAATTTATGCTTTCGAGTTTCGTACTCCAAGAACCCCAAAAACAAAGAAAAAGGAGATCCCTTTTTTTGAAAAAAAAAATAAAATTTTTTTTTTCTAAATTCCTCTCTTATCTCTCCGACTGTCTCTCCCTAAAGATGAAATAAGAGTATGATGATGGATGTGTACGGGGTTGTTTCCTTTTTGAGTTGCACTGTAATGGAAAGAGTTGAGAAATGACCCGTCAACAACGGAACTTTGAATTCACATGCTAATTCAGAGATGAGATCAAGTGCTTGCTTGATTGATGAGAGAGAGAGAGAGAGAGGTGTGAAAAAAGGGTCTGATATTTTCAAGTACAACAAGCAATTGGGTGAAGTAAAATTATTTGTTTTTTTATTTATTTTTTTTGTTTTCTAATGTGATAAAAAGACTAAGTAAGATAGTAGGGTTGTTTTTTTAGTATGATTGTCCGGATTCAGATCGATTTGATTTGGTTTGGGTGGTGAGAAAGAGAGAATTCTAAGACTAGAAGAAAGGAAAGGGAGAAGAAAGAACAAAGTGTTTTTGTGTGTTGTGTTGTGTTGTGTTATTAAGTTGATTAGGTTTAGTTTGGTTTAATTTTTTGTTTACTATGAGTCATACGTTTAGGTATAGCACTTGTCGGGAAAGAAGAGAGAGACACCTAAGCAAAGCTCTTGTGCTTTAGCCCTTTCAACCTAAACGATCGTTTCGATGGTGTAACATGTTACGTATAATATAAACATAGTATTAAAAAATTATTTATTTTTTTATCCCATGTTTGTAGTGAACTTGAACTTGAGTTTTTTTTTTTTTTCATGCAAAAAAATTGCTTTAATTACTGCAAGGCACGTTTGTGAGCGTTTAGGAGAAGTGCAAAATTCATATTTCAATTAGTTTTCTTGTTTAACTTCTTTGGCTTGAAAAAAAAGGAAAAAAAATTAACTGAGTGGTTCATTGCAATTTTCATTAACAATCTTTGATCATGTAACATTTTTTCTTTGATAAAAATAAAATAAAATAAAATGTGCTGCAATTTTTTGGGAAAGTCAAAAAATAGACGTTTCAATTTTTATTATTATTTTTAGGCTGAAAAAAAAATATTATTATTTGTTTTCCAATCAATGGTTTTCTTCATTAATTTAAATCATCCAACTTATTATGGCCAAAAAAAAGAGAAAGAAATCTTAAACTTATTAAGTTTTGTTTGAAAAGTCAACTACAAACAAAGACTCACATGAGTATGTCGAATTTCATCCACATAAAGTATAAGGACTTAATTAAATTACTTCTAAAACACCTATCTCAAAACAATGCAATAAATGATTAATTTGACTTACCTAATACTAATAAAGAATCGAATGGGGCTCCCACTTTAAGCAGGGATTCCATAATTTATATCAAGAAACACATTACTATGTAATATTTTATAGACAAATTGAACAACACATTAGTGAGTTGAGAAAGAAGTTTTTGAAAATCTTGTCTCTTTCCGCATTAATGTCTTGCAATGTAAGAAAGTGTTTATAGTGTCAATTGATAATATACAAACAACTAAAGTTGGCCAAGCAAGGTGAGTTATACCTACTAATTAATTTGTTTAATCCATTAAAAAGGAAAAAAAAAAGACTAGGTTAGGAATTTCAATACTTTACTATACTAGCCATTTTTGCTTGCCCTATATTACCATGAAAGTTTTAAGGGGAAAAAAACTAGTGACAGTAAATGGTTATATGTAAGAATGTGTTAAAAAAAATAATTAAACTAAAAGAATATGCAAATGAAACATTAATGTTAAATATAATTTTTTTATTCTAATCCTATATGTTTCTTTTTATCTTTATCTAATTTTTATCTTACACATCAATAGATTTTTTTCATTTTAATTGAGAATAACATCTACATTACTATGATTGCATTATAATACTAAACTTAAAAAAACAAAAACAAAAAACAAAAAACAAAAAACTTAACGAGTTGGTCTGCATAACCCACTAACTTGCATAGGGCATGGCATGCTAAAGCAAGCCGAAACGCATAATCCACTAGTTAAAGCGAGGTGGGACAGGGCGAGCAAGCTAACCCGCTTAGCCAATTTGCATAACTATATTAATAACCTTTTTAATGGTACAACTAATTTAAAATAATCCAACCGTGGCCTAACTAATTTCTAACTAATATGCTAATAGATTTCCTTCATTCATTCTAAGATCATAACAATTTCTATATATTTTTAAAACGTTAAAAAAAAATGAGGTCACACCGTAAAAGTTTAATGGATATATGTATAGTTAATTAATAATTTCGTTGAAATAACTGCAATTATCACAAGAACCTTCTAAAACAATTGCAGGGATTATGAGATATGGAATGGCCGATAAATTAAGGCTCATAATTTTATAAATCCATAACAATGTTTATTTAACTTAAGTTTAATGTGTTAAAGGGTGTTTTTCTTACTACTCGTTCATTTCGCTGTAATTACAATTCATTACAATCTTATTCCTTACAAATAACTATTACAATGTTTAGTTCACCGAATAGCAATTCTACAATAAATCTCATTACATAAAACATTGAATAGACATTCTTTGTTCAAACATATAAATATCAATTCAATACTCGAACTATCTTTTTATTTAAATACCACCGTTTAAAAAATCGTATTATAGATCTATTTTATTTAAAAAATCGTATTATAGATCTATTTTATTTCTTCATAATAGGAATTACATTGCAGTCTTATTCATTTAGTGAAGTGAACGAGTTGTTAATTTTTACTTTTAATCATTGTCAAACTTAGGTTGATCTACCTAGCTCAACCTTTTTAAACCTAACATTTCTTTGGAAATGAATCGGTTTAACCCTAATTCAACCTGGTTTTACCCCTTGGCTTTTGATTCTCTAACATATATAGGCCAAGCTCTCCACTAGGTTTGACAACATTACCTTTGATCACCATTAGGCTTGGTTGGTTTTAAACCTTCTTTGAGGGTTCTTAGGCACTTAGCCATAAAAAGTTGAGGTGAAGGAGTTCCCATGGGATAATTAAGGTTTAAGTCAAGCATCAGTCCTTACAAGAGTGTATAGTTTTACGATTATTTTCTTTTTTTTTTTTTTTTTTGCTAATTAATTTTCTACTAGTAAGGGAACAAAAAAAAGCCAAGGAATTGAACCTACCGTAAGCTTTCTTAGGGTGAAAAAAGAATTTAAAATTTTTTAACATGCTAATATGATACATGTTCTAGTGAGTTCGTAATAAGTTTTTGGCTTTCTTAAGGATGAGACAAGAATTTAAAAAGCTTTTAACATGCCAATATGATGCATTTTATATTGAGTTCATATAAACTTTTTTATATCAACATAACATGGATAAATGCAAAACTCATGATATAGCCAAAAAAATTAAGAGCTTATCATATGGTCAATAGTTCAACCTTTTGTTATTTTTCTATATAATGTTATTAAATTCTAAAATTTCAACACCAATATATTGATCTTTAAAAGAAGCAACCATGCTCAAGCCTTATATGCATAACTCTAAAAGATGTTCATATATGGAGATTTCGAAGGTTTGTTGTGTCATGAACTTATAGCATATATCACGACTTAATGTGATGTCAATGATGCATTCTAATAACTTTAAGTGATAGATTGAAGAAAACTTAAGGACGAGGAATATACAGTCTTATTAAGATTACCTTAGTAAACAACTAATGGAGTTTGTGATTTATTGTTCATATCTTTCATTCTTAAGTTTTCAATTTGGTCTTGCCAATATAATGAATTCCTAAAAATAGAAACTTTAACAGGACTTAGATGATGAATTACTAGAGTTAATTGTTATTAACGATGGAAGATTAAGATTAAACAACTCTTCTTATCCATATCCATAGCTTCTAAGATGTGTAATCCTTGGGTAAACAGTAAACACATGAGCTTGTTACAAAGGGATAAAATTAGGACCCTATACTAGTCCATTCTGTCAAAAATCCCTCAAACATTCCAAAAACAAGGCTTGACCACTTAAATATTGTCACCATTCCAAGTGATTAGTTTGCATAATTATTGGCTTAACTGATTTCATTATGCCCATATTTTCACACCTTTATCATATAATTTGTAAACCAAGTACGATGTAATGGTAATTTCATTAATAGTCATTTATTATTCACATCTATTTCTTAATAATATCTATCACATTACAACTTTATGTTTTTCATTCAAGTGAACTATTGATATCCACATTGATTTTTTTTAATGAAATAAATATAACATGATTAACATATTTTTTATTCAATTTAACAAATATATAATACGTTATATCTAATAGAAAAAAAAAAAGAAGATTAATATATTGTTGATATAAAATAACTTCTTGTATATTTTTAGTTTAATTTTTCAACTGAAAGCTAATACAATAAATAAAAAACAAGATTATTACTTAATGGGATAAAGGCACAAGTGGTACATATACTTTTGGATTTTAGCAATTTGGTACTCAATGTTTGATTTTGAGCAAAAAGATGTCCATACTTTCAAAATGATGGCATTTTAGGTGTCTAAAGTGTCCAATTTTAAGTATATGGAGGCACTTAAATGCCTTATTTTTTAAAGTACGGGCACTTTTTTTCCCAAAATCAAATATCAGACACCAAATTGCAAAAATTCAAAAGTACAGGCACTGACCATACATTTATCCCTTTCTTAATATACTTTAACTTGTGAATATAGTAAATGAGATTTAGAATGATTCATTGTAACATGAAATTTTTATGCTCAATAATTTATTATAGTTTTGATAATTTTATCAATCCTATTTTGACTATTGTTTTAGCCTTCTATTGAACCTCCTTGACCTTAGCCCAATCTAAGCCAAAGCTTGATTTATACCTAAGTATCTTGGTTTTTTGACATATTTTTCAAAAAGTATCACATCGCAAGATTTTAATCATAATGTTTCAACAAGAAATGCAACATGAAAATGCAATATATATCATTTTAAATTTTCCTAACAATAATATATAGTTTTAGCTAAATAATAATCAGCATTGAATTCTTCATGCATCTTTCAATTGATTCCATAAGTGAAAACAAGCACTCGAAATCTCTAGCTAATGGAAAGGAGGGGAAAAATCAAAACTGCAGAGGAAAGTATCTTCCAATAATTAATTCCATGGGACTTTTTTAAAAATCCACAAAAAATCCTTAAAATTATTTTAAAGTTAAGACCAAAATGATAACTAAACCTTTTACACTACAATTACTACTAACCCTTATATAAACCTTCCAGACATCATTAACGCCTCATGGCCATTCAATGTGGAGAAACCTTATGTAGTGGGCATGGATCCGATTGAAGTGGTCAAGTGTGTGTTGTGTGTGTTTCGCTACACGTGGCCTCAGAGAAGTAACATAGAAGCACACGTAAGGAAAGACTAAGAGTAAGATGGTAGAAAGGAGAGTAGGCAATGTTAGGGAGTTCGAATGCACTAGTGACAAGTGGAGGAATTATATAACACCAACTCCACTGTTCTAGAGGAGAGCCTATGTGTTCTTCACTCTAAGCTCTGTTTGATCTCTTGTGAGATTATTTCGCAACATGATAACATTTCTATCCAATACTCTATATGTGAAATGAGGAGGAGCTCTAAGTATTAATAGAGCTTAGCTCTTAATAACATCTACTAGATCATACTGACCATTAATGGGTGAGATAAGTCCTTCTAATGATGGATTTCTCAATGGGCTCTCCAGCCCATTGAAGGCTTCTTTAAATGCATAAGCTCCTAGAGAAAGGTCGAGAGCAAGTGGGTTAACCCAATCCAACGGTACCTCTTCTGAACCTACCATGTCAAATCTCCCTTAGTCATCCTCAGTTTCATGGACTTGACTCTCTGGACTCTACCACTCAGCCCAAAGAGTCAAGATCCAGATTTAACCCTCTACACCTTACAACCTTGTATTCTCTTATAATATGTTTGGTATGTAGGAACAAATCCATAATAAAATTGCAATTCCATGTCCCATCACCATTCCTGTGTTTAGATTCAAATTAGGAATCCGAAATTATGATTCCTTAGGATCATTGATTCTAGCTTTAAGGTAAAATTGCATTCTCCCTTTTAAAGGATGAAACTATGATTCCATTTTGCCTCTTTCAATATATAATTACGTATATATGCTCTTATTAAATAGCCCAATTAATAAAATAACCTTTAATCATATCTAAATCTAATGTATCTACTTATATTTATTCTGTATCCACTTTTATTTATCGTGTGATAGCCAAATAAATAAATAAAATAGCACTCCTAACAACAATAGTGCCGAAATAGAATAGTAGGCTTAAAGAAACGATGCACTGGAGCATAGACGTTCAATGACAGTTGAAACAAAAAAAAAAAAAAAAAAAAAACTATTTATGAAAATATTAAATTGTAGGTATAGATTTATATTTATATAGGTACTATGAATTTCATTAAATTCAAGAATTTTATTACTGCTATAAATTTTAAAAGTAATATATATGTGTGTATAGATAATATATTTGTTATAGAAGCTATATATATATATATGATATAAGACATATAAATATGCAAATATCCATGTCAAATAATTAAGGATATTTTTAGCATACTTTAATATATGGTTATTTTATTTCATTCCTACTATCACTAAACAAAAAGTAATAATGAGACAGAATTAATGATTTCATGATGTTTCAAACATAGAAAGAAAACGATCATTCCATTCCTGATTCCATTCCATTACGATTATTTCTGTATACCAAACATGATATTAGTATAATTGATTTTATGTTAACACTAAAGTAAAATAATTCTCGGTACTTACGCAGGCGTTCCTTTCTCTTTTTAATTCCGTCATTTTCTTAAAGATTATCATATTTTAATATCGGTTCCCTGTTATCCCTGTGGACATGAAAAACAGTTGGATTTTTACCAAGGATGTGCAATGAATAAGTTATTATAGTGTTCTTGCCTAGGTTATTCTTTTAACCAATTTAAAACTAAGCTCTTCATAATCCTAAGGAAGGTTTACAATAAAAAAAATATAGGATAAATTATATCAAAATGTATCAACGTTTAGGAGTAAGTTCATTTAAAGTATCAACGTTTCAAGTTGTCTAAAAAAAAAAATCAACGTTTAGAGATAAATTCATTTAAGGTATCAAAGCTTCAAGTGGTTAGAAAAATGTATCAACATTTTGTAAAATGATTCAAATAAGGTATTAATAATTGATCATTAATGAAAATCTAGGAAACTTAACTGAAAACTAATCAAAACGTGGATACCTTAAATGAACTTTGCAAAATGTTGATACATCATTTGATTCATTTTATGAAACGTTAATTCTTTTTTTAACCATTTCAACGTTGATAACTTAAATGAACTTACCTCCAAATATTGATATTTTCTAGTGTAATTTACCCAAAAAATGTATCATAACTTCATTCTCACAATGATTTTATGTTTAATCTAGAAAATTCTGTGGCAATCTAATATACTTCTTTCTCTTCCCTTAAAATTCTAAATTTAGGCTTGCAAAAATTTGATTGAATTGTAGATTAGATTGTAGCATATGATTGAACCAATAAATGAAATGAAAATTTGGTTAAACTTGTATTTTGAATTAGAAAAGTTGGTTGATTTGAATTTCAAAGTTTGAAAACCTTAAGATTTGTAAATGATCAACCTAAAAGCAATAAATATAGACAAAATATCCATTCCAAATCATGGTTAACTTGTCAAAACGTGGTCAACTAAGAGTCAAACAAGACTTATAATCAACCAATACTCCACTCTGTGGCTAACTAACCACAAACAATTGTTCCTTACTTGACAAACTCCCTGTAGTAGTCAACCAACCTTTCCTTCTTAAATGTTGGTACTTAGATCCTCTTTAGCTTTAATCACAATTTAAGGAGAAAATTTTATCGTGGATTCAATAAACCATTTATCACTTAGAAACGAGGGAAATAAGTTTAAGTTTACAATTTTTGAATACGTTAATTATTGATCTTTACTCTATATTGAATTGGGTGTGGACCTCGATATTTAGTACTATAAAGGCTTTAGATGTGTCAAAAATATGTAATTGCCATTTGTTGTTGATTGACATGTTAGGATTAGATAAATTGTCTAATAGATATTCGAACTAATACATTTCTATCTTATTTATGCTTGCCGGACATCAAGCTGCGATTTAAGCTATCATAGGCCATGGTCTTACTGTTATTCATTGATATTTAAATATTGTAATTATTATTCTGAGTTGCGGTCCAATCGATAGAATCAATGTTACGGGTTGCAATATAATTTGTAATCTTTATTGTTATTTAACATCTACTTTCATATATTAATGAATTCCTAGATAACCTTCTACTTTACTTTCTATTTCAAGCCTTTTAGATATCAAGCAGGTAACCTTTTACTTTACATTCTACTTAGTATACTCTTAAAAAAAGATAAAAAAGAAAAGAAAAGAAAACTTTTGCAATAGTCTCTAATTTTTCATACTCAATCATAGATTATGCTTTTCTTGTTTAAATACCCTTTACATTAGGTTTTGATTGATTTGTACAATTCATAAAATAGGTTAGTAAATATCAATTACTTTTATCATCACGAAAACACACTGGAGAGAAATTTTTCATCATAAATCATACTCAAATATTGTTTAAGTATGAATATGATAGTCTTAATTAAGGCTTGCTGATTTAAGTTTTAATTTCTTAGCAACACCTTTAAGGGAAAGCTATGATATGTTTTTAAACCACAAAGAATTTAGTTTTACAAGCTTTTTGAGCGATAATGGAGACTCATTAAATACCCTCTTCCTTGTTTATTTTTATGCTATCTCTCCTAACATTTAATAGTGCATTCTAGACTTTTTCCACCTATGTATGTTGATATTTTTTCCACTTCTTATGCTTGGGTAGACTCTTGTTGATCACAAAGATCATCTTAGTTTTATTTAAACTCATTTTTTTTTTATATATATGCAATGGGAATGTTTGGGCTAAAGGTATGTGAGGAATGCTTTTCCAAGATCATACTTGTTGTTGTAAAGGTTACTGACAGTCATAATAATTTATAGAAAGTACTTATCATAAATAACATGATTTCGATCATCTTATTAATAAAATGGAAACGTCTGGAACACAAATACAAGATTTTTAACACCACAATTCTCATATCCCTTTATCTTAATTATAAAATGAAACAGATGAAACACAAATAATGTAATTTTTCAAATGTCGTATTTCAAATAGATATAAATTAAATTTAAAACAAATGCAAGTTAATTACATATAAGATATAGATTAGAAAATACACACACGCCCTAAAATACTATTGGATAGGAACTTTAATACAACAAATTAAAATAATTTAAAGAAACGATTCCTAATATGGTACCTTACGGTTCTTCTAGAGTTCTCATTTGATATGAGAGTAGGTAACACATAAGCAAGCAATCTCACATGTGGTTCCGCCTACTAATAAGCAATTTTAATCATGGGCTTCTTAGGCTCAAACCAACCTCCTAGGGACATATGCCCTCCTTCTTAGGCTACAGGTCGAGCTAGCAGTGTTCAAATAATAATAGATTTCTATATGTAAATAAATCTAAAATTTCATATATGAAATTAAGGCACAATGAATAAAATTAAACAAGTACAAAAGAGTACTTGAATCCATAATGAAGACTAATTCCTTTGATAATGTTTTAATCTTCTACTCTAAAATAGTGCGTGCTCTTTCGATTTTTCTCACTAATAGGATATGGGAAAAGACAAAATAGGAAAACTCTCATTATTTATACTAGGGACGTAAACCCTTTTTATAATCTTCATTATCTTATTTTATTATAGCTCACCATAATATGTGAAATAAAATATATGAGTGTCTATATGTTAAGCACCATATTAAAATCCCTTTAAAATGAGTTTTAAGAGTCTTACCTACCCATAATTGAATCATCACTTTTATTTAAGAAGCTTATTTCCTTAACTCAATGAGATAGTCTATGATATGCAATTAATTGATGGGTAAATTACACTAAAAGATTATAGCGTTTGAGGGTGAGTTCATTCAAGGTCACAACATTTCGAGTGGTTCATTTAAGGTTATAATTTTTAGAAAGTGAGTTAATTATGGTCACTATTGACGAGCATCACAACATAATAAATTCTGACTTTTAATTAAATTTTTCTTCTGTTGACACGTGTCAACCCATTTTTTTAAATGTTGTGACCTCAAATGAATCACTCGAAACATTGTGACCTCATATAAATTTACTCCTAAATGTTGTGACCTTTATGTGTTATTTACATATTAATTAATATATTTACCCACAAAATGACAACAATCTCCCACTTAGGCTACATATATCACATAACAATTGTATATGTTAAAAAACCTGATAAGCTCAACTACTATTATCTATAATGAGACTCATCTTCAAAACAACCTGGCCCATCAATCATATCATTATAGGATCAAAGCGACATTTTTCATCCTTTTTTTGTGATAAGACCCAACAATGGTAACTGATAGTAATATAATTAATAACATAGATCAAATATGGATTTATAGCATGGAAATTACACGCAGTTTGATCTTTAAAATACTTAGTTCCAACAAGTCCTACTTTATGACACATAACATATCCTTACTATATGTACACCAAGAATTGTAACATGTAACTTTGTTTAAATAATTTAATAAGCAACCATATATGAGTTATTTATGAAACATAATAAACTTGAAGTTCAGCCCATAGCAAATCCACCCCGCCACGACACCCCTCCCCTTCCCTCCCCCCTTCCCCCCCACCGTTTAAAGTGTCATGTTTTCAAAACATATAACACCCATGCGATTGACATGCTCATGAAATATTGTAGGAGGTAAACCCATAGTAAATAGATCTGCAACCATAAAATGTGTACTAACATGCTCAATTGTCACTTGAAAACTTTGAATTCTATCTTTAACAAGAAGAAAGTTTATGTCAATATGCTTTGATTTTGACAAACTTCTGCTATTCTTGAAATATGGTTCAGTAGCCTTTATTATCACAAACAACAAATTTTGCCTCTACGATAGAGAATGCTATAAGTGTTTGTTTAACACTTTCTATGGCATAGCACTACCAGCCATTATGAAAAATATAACTTGCATTTGACTTTTTTCTATTGAGGCATCTAGCAAAATCAAAGTCAGAATACCCCACAATCTCTAAATGATCATGTCTCATTTATCTAAGCATATAATCCTTTAATCTTTGCAAGCACCACATAACGTTTTACTACCTTCCAATGAATCATCCTGAGATTACTTGAATATGAGCCAAACATTTCAACAATGTATACAATACCTAGATGCGTACATACTTGAGCATACATACAACTCTCCATTGTTAATGCATAAGGAATTTACTTCATTCCTTTTTTTTTCCTCAACGTCATTCTTAGGATATTAAAATAAACTAAATTTATCACCTTCTGTTATAGAAGTATCCTCGATGTACAATCTTTCATGCAGAATTTGGTAAGTATCAATATATGCCTTTTAAGATAAACCTAATATACCTTGTGAATGATCACAATGGATATGTATGCCTAACATAAAACATGAGTTCCCAAAATCTTTCATCTTAAAATTATTTAAAGAAATCTCTTGGTCTCATGCAATAAGCTCATAACATTACTTGCAAGTAGTATGTTATCGACATACAACATTAGAAAGAAGAATTTACTCCCGTTAGTTTTGTGATACATTCATTAATCAACAATGTTTTTCTTGAAATCAAAAGAGGAAATCACTTTATCATATTTTAGATAATATTTATAAGATGCTTACTTTAATTTATAGATGGATTTCTTTAATTTGCATACCAAATGTTTTGATGTTTTGGATACCCAATTTTCTAATAACACCATATATATCATTTTCTCAGCGTTGCTATTGAGAAACATGTTCTTTACATCCATTTGATAGAGCTCTAGATCATAACGTGCTATAAGTGGCATAAACTCTAAAAATGTCTTTTGATGATATCGGAGAGAATGTCTCTTTATAATCAATGCTTTCCTTTTGAGTGAAACCTTTAACAACAAGACATACATAATATCTTTCAACATTACCTTTTGAATCATGTTTGGTCTTAAAAACTAGTTTACAGCCAATTGATTTCGCACCTTTAGGCAATTCAACAAGATCTCCAATGTTGTTGTCTTTCATTGATTTCACCTTCCCTCATAGCATCAATCCACTTTTAGGAATTTGCACTTTGTTTAACTTGATTGACATATGATAGATCATCTTCTACTCCTATATCAAATCTTCTTTCCCCGGTGGATCTAAGTAATGACAATTCCATTTGAGGTTGTTATAATGCCTCAATATATAAAGTAGCCTCATATTTTGCAAATATGTATTTGCATGTTGAAAAGTAGTGGAAGTAAATTTCAACACATTTTTAATTGCAATTGCAGGAATATTGATACAGTCCTCTATTCCTAACTGGTGCACCCTCACCAAATTCAACATCCTCAAGAAACTTAGCATTCCCAGTCTTGAAAAAAGGGTCTACTTTCAACACCCCTTTCTCTATGTTTGTTTGTTTTCTCTTAATGCATTCTTTACATATTTCAAAATAGGGTAAATAATATTGAAAGATTTCAACATTTTGGGATAAGTTCATTTGAGGTTCTAATGTTTCAAGTGGTTCAAAAGAGGTCTTAATGTTTGGAGAAGTAACTCAATTAAGGTCTCCATTGACATGTGTCACAACTTGATGAGTCTTTTGAGTTTTAGTTAAATATTTCTCTTATTGACACGTGTCAATAAGGACCACAATTAACCCAATTCTTTAAATATTTGAACCTCTTTTGAACCACTCGAAATGTTGGGACCTTAAATAAGCTTACCTCCAAACAATGGGACCTTCCAGTGTAATTTACCCTTTCAAAATATGAAAAATCAAGGGAATTAAGAATTACTTCTAACATAAGCCTTTGAACCCTTTGTTTGGAAATATATCCCAAACATATATGACACAACATAGAAGAATTATCATTAATTAATTTCTGCTTTATACCATAGCACTTGTGTGTAAGGATTCTAGTACACATGAGGCATGCAAATCAAGCTTATCTAGATTATTAATCAAAGTACCAATAGCAATAACATTTGAATATTGAAAACGACTAAAGTTTTCCAATTCCAAATGTATAAAGATAAATGGATTTGTCCAAATAGGAAATAGAAATCAAATTCCGTTTGAATGACAATAGATAATAAGTCTCTTTCAAATCTAAAAAACAACTAGACTTTAGTCATTAATTAAAAACACTAATAGCCTCGATGAGAACCTTATTGTCATTGCACACATAGATGAATCTTTCAGCATCACTTGACACTCAACTTCTTAGATAACCATTCATGAATACATTTATATGAATAGTTTCACCTATATGCATCTACCAAGTGTGGGTTGGTCTAAAGCCAAATTAAATTTTGAATAAACAAGTTAAGAAGTTTACATTTCTTTGCAAGCCACTTGACATACTTGGGACATTCCTTCTTCACATGACCAACCTTCTTACAAAAGAAAAAAGTAATGTCCTTATCTTTTTTTTTTTTTTTGGTTACATGTGTGAAGACCCAGTGTTTGCGGCTCCTTTGCCTTTGCAATCCATTTTCCTTTTCTAGGGAGCTTTATCCTAAGAACGAGTCACCATGTTAGCATTTTTAATTTTTCCTTGATTAAATCTCTTTTCCTCTTGCACGCATTGTGCATTAAACTCATTCAATGTTCATTTCTCCTTTTGAGTGTTATATGTTATCTTGAAAGGATTAAAATGAGTTAGAAGTGAAATCAAGACTAGGTACATAAGAATGTCATCGGACAATTCCAACTTTACAGCCCTTGTCTCGTAACAAGATTAGATATCTCTATGATGTACTCCCTTATATTTCCTTGGACACTATATTTCATGGAAAAATTCTTTCCAAGAATAGTGCTTGTTTTAACCTTTTAAAACCTGTGAAACATTTTGCTATTTAGCTTGGGAACTTTTTAGCAATTGTTTCCTCAACATTAGCTCCCCCCATGGCATTGAATATAAAATGCATCGCAATCACAAGACTCATTATATTAGAACACTCCCACTTTTCATAATACACCTTTTTAGTAGTAGTACTTTTGTTATTAATGGTAGGAGGTTCATCAATCTTGAGCACATAATTAAGATCCATGCATCCAAGCAAAAATAGTGATACATTCCTTCTATTTTTTTAAGTTTGTGCCATTAAGCACTAAAATGTTACTCAAATTGGCAAAGAGAGAAGTTGCGGTAATTGAACAAAAATAAATTCCATGCTCACAACTAATAAATTTCAAACTTTAATGTATAGATAAATTCAATGCAAAATCACAATAGGTAAATAAAATAATCACTTTAATTGGGCATTTACAAGACACCTAGGACATCATTGATATCTAGTCTTTGGATAAAATTCCAATTGTAAATAATGTCCTCTAAAACAATAATCAATATAGATAAATAAGTCTACCAACGATATTCCTTCCTTTGGGCTGATAAATTGCATGTATGAAACCAAAATCATTAAATATCTATTATCATGTATCAATCAACTTGCCAAACAATAATTTTCTTTTGGGCCAATTATTATTCACATAGATATAAATATTCTATGTAAATCTCCATCATAAAATCTAAATATTTTGAACAGAGGTCACTTTAGCAATATATTATTTCTATTTATTTTACATTAGTTAGACAAGATTTGCTAAAATAAATTAAATAAGCAAACAAGAGTTTGCTTTTATCTCAGATCTTTTAACTTGATCTTTAACATCAGTTTGCATTTAATTTATTCCAATTTATAAGAATGTTTCATTCATTTCTGTCTTATAACATGCCATATTAATATAAATATCCTTATATATCAAATTCATAACATGTTACAAGAAAGTTGAAATATTCTAATTTTATTTAAGTGGATCCATGTTAAGAAAACATATAAGAAACCATCTAAAACAATTAATTAGGTTACCAAAATTATTCATATATCTACAAGAATAAATAAGACAATTACCAAATTAATCAAATCATCTTATACAAAAGAGAAAAAACAATATCAATATGATATTTGTAGTTTTGTTTTCTTTCATAATAAACAAATCGAAATGAATGAATCCATATTACCAAAAAAGGAATATACTTGATATCATATGCCATCCTTCTTTATTATTATAATATAATTAAACATGCTGACCTATCCGGATTATTCAAATCTAAGTCATCCACTCAATACATATGTTTGGGAGAATGAAATTTTGATTAAAAAAAAATAGTAATAACAAACAAACAACTAAAAATCCCTGATGAATCTTGTGCAAAAAGATCTTTAGGGATTTATAACCATAATTATCGTTCACAATGAGAAGGATGCAGCCGTAAAGGAGGGATAATGGTAAGTCAAATACTTATACTTTTAATTTTTGGTAATTTAGTGCCTCATCTTTAGATTTTGGCAAATTGGTGCCTATACTTTTAATATATATGCAATTCAATGCCTCTATTAATAATATTTGACTAATGTTAATTTTAATGGCTGTTATAAACATATATAACAAATAATGGCAAAAAATTAAAGTCAAGCATACATGAGATTTATGTGGAAACCTTTGATGGGAAAAACCATGGACAAATGAGAGGAATTCACTATATTTTGAAGAAGGAGTATAGAGGATGTGTATGAAAATGATCCAATTGATCTAAATTCTCATAAACTTAGAAAAACAACAAACACACACACACACACACACACACACACACACACACACACACACATGTATGCATAAACCAGCTCAAAGCCCGCGGCTTAAAAATCAAACTCATTAAGTCAACGCCAGCTCAAGGCCGACAACTTTAATGTGAACGCCAACAGCATAAAGCATATAGGCCAGCAGCTTTAGGCCAGCCTTGATAATCCATAGATTTGAAAATTTAAAGGCTAGCTTCAAGGTCAATGGTATACAGATAAAGGCTGCCGACGTAAGCTCTAAAGCTGGCAGCTTTGATTGAATTTGGGTTACACATCCAACAATCTCTATCTTGACACAAATTCATGGAAAAAACAACACAAAAAATCCAATCTTCAACATAAAACTAAACATTATCTTCCTCTTCCACAAATCTCTATAGGGAATGAATTAGCAACAAACACTAACGAAGTCCTAACAGTGCTCAAACTTGGCCATAGAAAGTGTCTTAGTCATCATATCAACAAGGTCATCTTGAGTCATCACTTTGCTCACAACAATATCACCATGAGCAATAACATCACCTCTTGCATTACAATCATCCACTTACCAAAATCATCACAACTATCAACCTTTGAGTAAGTAGAAGACTCCATATTAGAATCAATGTCCTTTGCTACATTGAGAGCATAAGCAACAAGATCAGCCTCTACATATCTCTAAGGAGGCCTAACTTTTCTCTTAAATCTGTCTTTAACTATATGATATTGTGGTTGTGG
Organism: Combretum micranthum; assembly: GCA_024138025.1. Lineage (NCBI taxonomy): Eukaryota > Viridiplantae > Streptophyta > Magnoliopsida > Myrtales > Combretaceae > Combretum > Combretum micranthum. The sequence goes on from JAMXBD010000347.1 coordinate 504,102, forward strand.
TACTATAGAAACAGGATGAGAAGTACACTTTGGTGTAGAACCTAAATGAATCTTAAACTCCACCTGCATGCTTGATTTCTACTGTGCTTTATCAAATGAAGTGTTAGAAGACAAGTCATGTAACATAGCTATTTCATAAAAAATGACATCTCTACTGATAATGATTTTTTTCAACTCAGGATACCAAAACTTGAATCCCTTAACACCAGGCTTATAACCAAGGAATACACATTTCAGAGATCTAGGCTCAAGTTTCCCATTATCAACATGAGCATATGCAAGACATTTAAAAATCTTCAATTCAAAATAATTAGCAGGAGTACTAGACAATATCTCTTGTGGAGTCCTCCTCTCAATAGTAGTTGAGGGAGATCTATTAATCAAAAAAACATGTTGTAGAAGCTATTTCAACCCATAATGACTTCGGTAACTGAGTATTAGAAAGCATACATCTAACTTTCTCCATGATAGTTCTAGACAGCCTCTAAAGATCTGAATGGATGTAATCAAGTATGCCTTTTGTGTTATGAGTACGTGTGGTGAATCTAACTCTCTTTTGCTTCCAAAAAATGCAATGTTCGCAAAATTTTAATTTGTTGATGCCTTACCCGTTAAGAAGTCCTCTTCTACTCAATTCAGCAATATTGGCTTCACTCATATGCCCTAGACGCATATGTCAAAATCTAGTAGCATCTTCATCTGACAAAGAAGAAGAAGTGACGTCTGCATCACCTGCAACCACAAAACCGTGCAAAACATATAAGTTAGCATTCTTTTGCTGCCCCTTCATCACCACAGGATAACCTTTACTGATCTTTAGAAATCCACCTTCATTTGTATATTTGTACCATTTTGTATCAAGAGTACTCAAAGAAATCAAATTTCTTTTCAAGTCAAGCATATGTCTCACATTACCAAGTGTCGTTACAACACAATCAAACATTTTAATTTGACGCTACCAATACCTGTAACCTTACAAGAAGCATTATTACCTAACAGGACAACATCTTTGGATATCTTTTCATATGTTAAAAACCAGTCCCGATTAAGACACGTATAAAAGTACAACCAGAATCAATAATCCACTCCTCACTAGTCTGAAGATCATCATTAGAAGCAATAAGAAGTTCTCCACCACTATGGTCTTCAGTTACATTTGCTTTACTGGATTTTTCTTGTTGTTTTCCCTTTTGATTTTTAGCAGCTCTTTTGTTCTTGTTCAGTAACTTATAACATTCAGATTTGATGTGTCATTTCTTCTTGCAATACCTATAGATTTTATCCCTATTTGCAAACTTTGATCTTCTTCTTGAATTATCACTAGAATTGCGTTCTTGACTCCCACCATGAGTAATGAGACCCTTTTCCTGGGTCTTAGATCTAATCACAAGATGCTTCATCTTCTCAAATAAGCCCAATGCTTTATAAACTTCATTAATGGTAAGAGAATCATAACTATATAATATAGTGTCTCTAAAGGTCAAATAAGAAGGAAGCAGTGAACATAATAAAATTAAAGCTAAATTCTCTTCATCATACTTAACCTCCAAAGTTTCTAAATTAGAAACAATCTCTTTAGAGATGGTTACATGGTCTTCTAGAGACTTACCTTCTATTAAACGGTGTGAATATAGTCGTTGCTTCAAATGTAATTTACTGGTCAAACTATTCATCATACACAGTTACTCCAATTTCAACCATAACGCAGCAGCTGTCTTTTCCATAACATATCCTGCAATATTTGATTTGATAAATGAAATGAATTTGACAAAAAGGGCTTTTTGATCCTTACATTGTTTTTCTTTCGGTGACCACGACGAAGGCATTTTATCAAACCCTAACAGTGTATCATCCAAATCCATCTACACAAGAATCATTCACAGCTTGACCTATCATAAGGAGAATCTTATGTTGTGATCCAACAGTGGAATATCGTATTTCATGGTTGCCATTATAAAGAAAACAAAACCAAACCTTTGGATCTAATACTAAGTTGACAGTAATAGATATGACACATAATGGCAAAAAACGAAAGTAAAGCACACATATGATTTACCTAGAAACCCTTGACAGGAAAAATCACGAGCAGAAGAGAGAAATTCACTACATGTTGGAGAAGGAGTATTGAGGATGTGTATACAAATGATCCAATTGATCTAAATTCTCATAACCCTAGAAAAACAACACACACAAATATATATGTATGCGTAAGCTGGCTCAAGATAGGTAACTTAAAAATCAAATGCTCCAAGTCAATGCCGGCTCAAGGCCAATGACTTTAATGTGGATGCTGGTAGCGTAGAGCATAGAGGCTGGCGACTTTAGGCTAACCTAAGCAATCTATAGATTCAAAAATTTAAAGGTTGGCTTCAAGGCCAACTGAGTACAGACAAAGGCCGGCGGCATAAGTTCCAAAGCTGGTAGCTTTGACTAAATTTGGTTCACACCTCCAACAATGACATTATACTGGTAAACCAAGTGATGTAATTTCAATTTATGATAATTATTTGCTAGTTTAGTACCACAACTTTAGATTTTGGTAATTTTTGGCCAAGTGTCTACCATTATTATGTCATCAAAATGAATATCTATTAAATATTATTTAATAAAGGTACCAAATAACACATACATTGAAAATACGTTCACTAATTTGCCAAAATATAAAGATGAGACACTAAATTATCAAAAATTGATAGTATAGGCACTTGGCTTGTTTTTATCTCCTTAAAGGACGTTACAGACATGATATAGGAGAAACATATAAGATTCCGCAAACAATTCAAGCACAAGGAATTAAATTCACGACTATAATTCCATAGTTTTCGTTTTTTACATGTACTGACTTTGACAATGAATATAATATAAAAGGTCCTATTACTTCTTAATATAGCAAGAAAGCATGACTTTTGAGTAATTGAATTGAAATATCAAATCAATGTTACATGTAATGAGGATTTAATCAAATGAATGGATCCATAATCAAATTTTACATATACACATCATAAGAAAAGCTAGAAGATCAATTCTTTAAGACAAATTATTTAGTTTACTCTTTGAAACCCTAACCCGATAATTAAGGAAAAAAATGTCTTGCGCAAATTGTCTTCAATATTAAAACATGAAACTTTAGATTCATTAAATCATAACATCACATATACCAAAAGATTCATTATCAAATCAAGACTTTACGTATAAGTGCTCCAATACCCCTTGTTAGGATAATCAATAGATTTCTATATGTAAATATACCCAAGATCTCACATATGAAATTAAGGCATGGTGAATAAAATTAAACAAGTGCAGAAGTATATATGAATCCATAGTAAGAACTAATTCTTTTAGGAATGTTTTAGTCTTCTAATTTAGAATAGTGCCCGCTCTCTTGATTTTTCTCACTGATGGGACTGAGAAAAAACATAATGGAAAATCCTTCACTACTTAGATTGAAGACCTCAGTAGTATTTATAACTTTATTATTATATTTCTCTATGGCTCGTCATAATAGGTGAAATAATATATATGAGTTTTAACACATTAATGTCATACTTAAAATTCTATAAAGATGAATGTTAAAAATCGTACCCACCAATTACCAAGTCACCAGTTTTATTTAAAAGTCTTATTTCTTTAACTTAATTAGATAGTTCAAAATATATAATTAATATATTGACCAACAAAATTATAACAATCGGATGATGAGCCAACCTATCTAGATCCATAACTACCTTTAAAAAGACCTTAAATAAGTCTTGTTAAGTTAAGCTGGATTGCTTTACTTGACAACTTACATGACAACAACGTAATCATCTCTTACAGATCTTTCGCTAGTTTGCTATAATCGGGTTTTCAGTTTGGGCAAACGGGTAGACACATTAGCTGTCTCCAGTTAACATAGCAGTTTTAAGAAACTTCCCGATCTAGATCATATCTTCCTAAATTTTTTTCCTAAACTATCGAAAAACACTTTTTCAATTTTGATTTATCCACTTGCCAAATCTATAGTAGATTTACTCCTATAAATGCCTTCAAGCATATCCAGGTAAGATTATTTACTCTCATTCTCATATTTTATCTCTAGTCGTTGTGCTACTGTTTAATTCTCTCTCATGCTTGCTAACTTAAGTATTGAAATGATCGCTCCAAGTAACCTTGTAATACTTACTAACAGTGTTTTCTCTTGTAGATCTAACAACATCAGATTCAATATTTTGCAAGGCCTAATTTGGGAACATTCAAGATCACTCTACCAATGAATATTCACATGGACATACCCACCAACCTAATTTTCATATTGATCTTACTTACTATATTTACTTTATAAAGGCGAGATGGACATATCCACCAAACAAAATAATATCATACCAAGATGCTTCAGTTAATATTAAAATAATAGTTTTGATGTTGATTTTACTTATTATATGTAGTTCATTAAGACGAGATGGACAAGCCACTCGAACAAAATAATACGAAACATTCAAAGTAGTAGCAAGGAATTGTTTTTAAGTCGTTAGCCGGTCTGTCGATGATATCGACGTGAAGATAAAATGACAGTGACAGATGTCAGGGCCTTTAGCATACAATGCACCAATTCTGGCCCAGAAATGTCCGTGTACAAATAGAATGGTATTACTATTATATAGATACGCATCAGGCATGCATTATGGTTGTATCAATCATGAAAAATTTTATGATTCTATTATTAATTTTAACCAATCAATTTTATCATAATCTAACAGTCATATTATACTATATTATAACTATTAAAATAATTATATTTATTTTAAGAGTTAGATAGTTGACTATACAATCCCATTAATGAGATCATAGAAGTCCCTGTCTAACAATACAAAGTTTAAAACGACAATATCTTATGTGTTACAGAAAGGTGAGCTTAAACTAATTTTGCCTTGCAAACAAAAATGGTGTACATATTTGAAAAAAAAAAAACCCATAATGTTTATAATTTCCCACAATCCCATATTTTAGTCATAAAAATTTGTAAATTACATAAATGATTTTACCCAAATGGAAATAGACTATGATTATGTAAAGTTAAGATTGATACGTGTTATATCAGGTTTATGAGAACCTATTTCCCCTAAGAACATCTTTACTTTCCTTCATAAAAGTTATTCCTTATCAACTTTTTAAATTTTTTAGGTCTATCACTATTCCTTTAAAATCAATGGAAAACTATATGGTTACATTGTTTTTTTTTAATTAGATCAATCTAGTCATCTATTTAAAACTCAAATTTATATCTAATCGTAATTGATTTTTTTGTAGTTTAATGGTATCAATACTGATCTCTGAATTGACATAAACTGAAATCGACATAAATAATGGTATCAAACAAGCCTTGCTACATGCTTTTTGATAAGTTTTAAGGATGAAAGTTTGTTGTCTCATTCCAGTTCCTCTCAATTAATGCTTTTCAAGTGTTATGAAGTGATAAAATCCTTAAAATAAAGTGAGTAATAATTATAATTTTATAAAACATAGCAAAGTGTTGATTGTGAGGAATAGAAATAAGCCAACAAATTGGGAATAGCAAATTTCCATCCAAGTTTTTAATATATTACCTCAACATCTAATTGTTTTCATCAAACTAGACCTTCATGTTAATAATGGGGATACATACATTTTCCCCTTAATTATGTCTCTAAGTAAAAAAGGTTCTATATTGTCAATTTTTTAACCGATTTTATCGGTTATTTAATGACATGAATTTACACCCAAAAGTATTCGCATTACTAAAATACTTAATACACAACTGTACGATTATTCTTATTTTACTATTTTTGGATAAATAAGATAGGCAGAAAACGACTATTAATGAAATTCTATAATATTTTTGACAATTTAGATAATTATAAAATTTAATAGGCGAGAATTTAAAATGTATTGAACAATACCACCAATATCACAATAAAACTCTTTATTTTGCTCACAGAAAATCAATAAGGATGTGGGTTTCTTTGTTAGTACATAGATTTCTTTTCCTATAATTTAATTGCTTTTTTCATTTCAACTTTAACTTTAGCCTCTCTATTATTATTATTATATTATTATTATTATTATTATTTATTATTATTATTGTTGTTGTTGTTTGGTAGTAGTTCAAATATTTGATAATCAGCTTATTCTGACCCAATTCAAAAGGGATGATAGTTAAATAAGAGAAAACAAAATCAATGTTTTTTTTTTTCTTTTTGCTTATGTTTTTTATTCATATATGAAAACTAGTCTTTCATTTAACATTGCTTAGACACGAGTATGAGACTATGAGTAACTCGTGACCTAGCCAGGCTTGCCATTAACAGGCATGACTCGTTAGCTTGGCTAGATCTAGTTGTATAAGTCATGACCCATTCAATAACCAAATGGGCTGCCAAGTTAGGGCCAGTTTAAGGTCTGTGATCAGTTGATCTGATGGGTTGGGCTAGGTCAATATTATGTTAATAAAACAAAAAAGGAAAAAGGGAAAAAAAGTGGAAAAAAGTAAATACAAAATAAAAGGAATATTTAAGCTATTTTTTATATGAATAGTGAAAATTTTATTACCTATTCACGATTTTACTACTCATTCACTTTGCTAATTCCACTATGTCACTTTAGTATTACAATAATCGTTCTAAGTGGAATTGATTGGAATGAGAGAAATGGAATGTGTAATAGAATGATAAATCTATTGGTTTATTTGGATACATCAATGAATGTGATTTTTCCTTCTCAACTAACTTTTTAAAAATACATTAAAATATAAAGGGAATGGAATTGGAATTGGAATTCCATTTCGAATTCATTCTCTCAAACCAAATATGGCATTATAATTTTAATCTTTATAAAAAGCTATTATGGTTTTTGGTTTACCCTAATAGTTATTTTATAAGCAAATACTATTAAAAGATATTAAATAATCATTCATTATCCAAATTTATAAATAGCAATCCAATGTTTCATAAAATAACATCATCTAAATAAAAAATTAGGTAAATTATTACATCATTTAGGGGTAAGTTCATTTAACACATTAAGGTTCCGAGTTGTTAAAAAGATGAATACATATTTCACAAAGTGAATAAAATAATGTATCAATATTTCGATTATTTTTCAATTAAATTTCTTTAATTTTTGTCAATAGTCAATTATTAATACCTTATTTGACCCATTTTACGAAATGTTAATACCTCATTTTAACACTTGAAATATCGATACTTTAAATGAACTTGCCCTCAAATATCAGTACTTTTAATGTAATTTACCATAAAAAATTAGCAAATGAAAATATTATAGGTCTATCAGTAACACCAATTTTTTATAATCCCACATTGCTAAGTTTACAGCTAAAATGGATGTACTTATGTATGGATACTTGAACAATTCCTCAAAAAAATAGGCTAAATACTATTATTTTTATGCTTAATTTTATTTTAAGTTAAAATTTTGTTATATTTAATTTTAAATTTATTTTTTAAATCTATCTTTTTTTTTTCATTTTTGATTTTATATTTTAAAGGAAAATTGTAAAATTTGGTATCTAAACTTTACGCAAAAATTCAATTTAGTACCTTAATTTTAAATTAGTCAATTGAATACCCGATTAAACTTTTCGTCACTATTTTTACTATTTCATTAACACCGTTTGTTTTTCTTTTTATGTGAAATAAATAGCCTATCGGTACTTAATAATGTTAGAAGAAGTGGTAGAAATTTAGTGCTACGTTGATCTTTTAAGTTGACAAACAGAATAAACAATATTAAGAAAGTAGGCAAAATAGTCACATAAGATTTGATTGAGTATTAAATTAGTCAATTCAGAGTTCAAATACCAAATCAAATACTAAACCGGTTTTGGCCATGCCCCCTTCTATTTATACCAAAAAATTTTAAGATACAACTTTTCAATCTAGGCAAGATATTTTTATTCGACTAATTATCACCAAGAATTAAGCCATTGAATTTTTCTTAAAGGAATTATAACTTTATTAAATCATTTATAACTTTACAAGGATGATTTTGTAGCGTTTCCAACTAAGGAGCTTTCTTTGTGTCCAATATGTATCGAAGTAGACCATTATGAGGTAGGTAATTCTCTGCATTAAAAGAGCTCTCTCTCTCTCTCTCTCTCTCCCCCTTATATATATATATATATATATATATATAGGGGAGAGAAGAGACATTATACAATTACGTCAAGAAATTATTTTTTCATGGTATATGGGTAGGAGGACTTATGATATGTTTGGTTTACTGGAATAGAATAAGGCTAGAAAGGAATAACAATTCCTTCTTTTATAATTAGAGGTATTTTCGGATCAAAACAGACGTTTTGGTTAGGAAAAACCATTCCTTAAGTAAAAAGAATAAATAAGGATTCTTTATCTATTCCTCATTATATGAAACAACATTTTTTTTATAGAATTTTTTGCAAACGGAATAAAAGAATAGATATTCTGCAGGAATAAAGCTGGAATACCAATTACATTCCATTCAACCAAACATAGTGTTAGTATTGATGATGAAATTGAATGATCTATGCCCTATCACACCCCAAGGATATCCTAGTAGTAACATATAAGCCACCATGTATACTATTACCAATTTTACCTTCAAATATGACATATTTTCAAACAAATAGGATTTTTTGGTTGTATTGATAAGAAATGACAAATATATGTAAGCCATAATTTAGTAAAATAACCGACATCACTAGTCTTGAGTATTATAATATTACAGACCATATTCCTATTCCATAAGTCTCCAAATACATAAACAGATTTTCCAAATACTAACTATTTCATAACTAGGAAATAAAATAAACAACTTATCCCAAATGTCTTAAATTCTTCCAGCTTTTAAATCTTACCGGAGTCATGCTCTTGGAAGAAACAAGCCAAGGTCATAAAATAAGCCTAAAAGGTCATTAGGAGTGCAAGCGAAACCACAAGCTCAGTGAATAACTAGCTATATTACACATCAAGCAAGTTTATTAACAATCATATGTAATGCAACAATCAAATAAATGCTCAATATACAAGTTTGGAAAATTGTAAGAGATTTACCCCATCTTATTAGAGTTGAAGGACCATTACTTAATGCCCACGTGCCCAGGGAAAACTAAGTATACAGGAAAATCATCCATTTCCTACATCAATCCATAGAAACTCCTTAACTATTAGTAATTTCAAAGTGATACCACAGATAGTGCCCTTCAATGCCAGTTAGTTCACGTGGAATCGACAAAACAAAAATAATCTTGAGTAGAACTAACAGTTTCAAAAAAATCAAGTATTAATAGAGAACCGAAATACTAATATGAGTAGGCTTTCACACTTTTAAAATATGCAATAGTGCAGTTCGTGTAATGTATGATTGTTTTAATTGTATAGACAATATTTCTTAATCAAATTTATGGTGATCATACATTATACACAAACATTTATCATGCCTTTCTCAAGTCATCAAACAATTTGTATTATCACTTTTATTGTCTTAATTTGTCAACACAAATAAACAACTCATATCACATACTTAATAGACTTCCATATCAACTATATTATTATCTTTGCATTACATATGCCACTAGTTATAAACACAGACAATGTAATAGATATGAGTTACTCACACGCTCATGATGATCGGTCGTAATAGTCTTCAGAAAAATCCATAAACTGATCAGTATTACCTATTGGACAAATAAATATTTACTAATCAAATATATATATGTATTTGTATAAATAAATCTTACTAGTTGTCTAAGTGTCATAAAATCAGTTTTTATATTTTCTAGCTCTATTTTATCCTTTCTAAGTTATTATTTATTGATAACTAATAGTTTGAAAATATTTGTTTTTTTTTTTTTCCGGATAATTATAGAGTTTATGTTCAATAATTCAGTATTTTATTATTACCATCATCATTATTTTTGTATCGTTCTTTATTTTGATGACCTTATGGTCACTAATATATTTTTTTTATGATAGTGTTTCTCTTGATTTCATTTGATGTTAATATATGCTATTTATGGAAATCACAATATCCTTAATTATAACTTATTCATATTTTCCATTCTTATATACTTAGTTATATAGAATAATTATCGGATAGTTATCATAATATAATCTTCTTGTTTAATATAGCAAAAGTGTTTCTTATTTGTAACGATTATCAAAGTTTAACACTTAACAAATATTTAATTATATTATTCTTAAAACATTTATATTTATTGATTAAATTTTATCTTTTGTTTTCTTTCCCTTTATATATATGTATTATAAGTTACAGTTGAAATGAATTTCTTTTAGGGAAAATTTTGCACGTACGCCAACAATTAATGCCGCGGCGTTAAACCTCAGGTTGTTGGTGTTTGTACGTGTCGGAATTTACGTAACTTCATTCCAAGACAAGCTGGCTCGAAGGCCACCAACTTATCCCACATATGCTGCCGGCCATGCCATATATACACCGCCTACATAGGTCTCGTGTACACACCGTTCACCATCTTCTTCAATTTTCTATTACGTTTTTCAGAGTTTTTTTCGTTCTATATATATTGTACTTACATGTTAAATTATTTTTGAGTATTTTTTCATGATCATCAGCTATTGTTCATGATATAATAACACATTTAACATCTCATAATATATGATTTCCTAGCTTCTATACATGTCATGATGTATAAATTGAGTTTTAGAGTTAGATATTACCTTGTTTGGAGCTATTATAGAGATGTTAAACCCTCCCCTAGACTTGATATGAGCCTATGTTTAATAGAATCATTTGTTAAATTAATCAACCAAGAATTTACTAGTTTTAAAACAAGCTTAACTTACCTTAGTTGTTGATTTCCTGAGCAGGAGCTTTGTTACTTATTTGTGGGTTGGCTGTGTTTCACAGTGCAAGTAGGGAATGAATTTGGCTGCTCAAAAGGTTTTTAAGTGTTTTGTTTCTTGTTCATTAAAGTGATACATTTATAACAAGAAAGGTAGTAACAATTTTGGCTAAGAAGAGGAGTATTTTTCCACCAAAAATCACTTGTTTGAATGATTCCTACGGCATTTAATGAGTTGCATATTTGGGCAAATTTGATTAGTTTTACAACTTATTATCTTGACTTTTGTTGATTCAATTTGACCCATTGGTTTTGCAATTTCGACTGGAAGGTTTTAGGGTAATTTCAACCGCAAATTCATGCCATTTTCCATTGAAATTGTACAGCTAAAATCTTAATTTTAATTAATTATCTTAGTTTTAGAATAGTTTATCAAGTTAATTGAGTATATTTATATTAGTTATTTAGGAGTTTTGTCTCAAAAAATTTATGTAAAGCTTTTATAAATTTTCTAGGTTATCTTTGAGTTCAATTTAAGTTTAAAGTTTATGCGATTAATTATTTTTAGAGTTTTATCTCACGCAATTAAGGTTTTCTAAGCTTAATAGGTCAATTTCGGTTTCTGTCTCTAAGAGCTTCAAAATTCTCTAACTAGAACAAACAATGGTATAATCCAAACATTTATTTGAAGTTTAGATTGTTAGTTATGGATCTGTTTTTGTTCCTATTGTGTATTTATGACTCTAATGGTTCATCCTTAAATTATCATTTTCTAACTATAAGCTTTATTGATTTTTTACTTCTTAATGTACTTGAAATCTTATCTTAATTATTTGTATATTTTGAGTTTTCGATACCTACTAAGGAATTTTGTATTTGATATCTATTACTATTTAGGGAACTTCGTTTTAGGAATTGAAGTTATATATAAGTTCATTACTATCCGTAATTTTATTTTAAGGTTTTTGTTCAGCCCTATATTGAACTTCTATTTTTATATTTGCATTTCTATTTAGTTTTACTAATATGAAAATTCTCGAGGTTTACAAGCCCACTTTATATTTGAAAGGGTTTTCATCTTCTTAGGAGCAAAACCACCAAGGCAATGCGACAACAAGGCGTCCAGAACAAAATTCATTAGATTGCAGCGAAAAAGCTAATATTTTTATAGCTATTTTGAATAGGATAAAACTTTACATATAGATATGGACAACTCTTATATGGATATGGCATACTAAGGAAGATCAAATTACGCTTTATATGTTTGATATTAAGCACAAATGTATCAAATAATTTACTTGCCGCAATCAGATTCATTAATAAGAGTAAGGCCAATGAAATAGAAGATCTCATTTGATAGAGTGTAGGATTAATATCAACGTCATTGTCTTGGTAGAGTTATAAGCAATTATTTCTACTGAATAAATGCCACAGTGGTATAGATGTTTGTAAAGGAAAGTATGTGAAAGGAAGAAAATAAAATAACTAATAAGATAACTCTAGTTAGATTTATCCACTTTGTCTCATGCACATTTCAATTCTCAAATCTGGATTATTGAGAATATTGTCCATTCAAATAAAAGGCTCACATTTTGGCCAAAAATAAATAATAAAAGGTTCACATATATAGACTTTGAAAGTAGAACCATTGACAAGCTCATAATTTGTCACATGCTCAAAAGAAGTAGTCTTTGCATCATAAGCATTTAAGTTTGAAATCAATGTAGACTCTCATAACAAAAAACTTCTTTCCAAGTTGATATAGGAACTACCAAACCTTCTTGGAATATTTACTTATCCTCTAACATATTAATACTTTCTTTTGTTATTATTTCTAATATTATTGGTTTTTTTTTTTTAACTTGCTAACTCGACAATGCAATGCAATTATGCTATATAACAATGAAATATTTATTTCTTATAGTACAGATTTTGTTGAAAGTAAATAATGACATATATATTGTTTAGCTAACCTAAGCATGGTTCTCATTAATAAATAGTTTTCATAGGGGTATTCACGGTTGGGTTAATCGGTCCGTGACCTTATTTTTTGAATCTAACCGTAATGATCGGTTTTTTAATATCTCGATCTTACTTATTCATTATAAACGGTTAACCGTCTTAATAGTTAACAAATTTTTTTGTTAATTTTTTGGATTTTCGATTTTTAACCATTTAACATAATGATTATGTAAAATTTACTATCAACCGTATTTGTCAATATGTCCTAAAAAAAGATTAGAGCATTTTTTTATAATTATATTAAAAACTGAAAATTAAAAAATAAGACATGTGAAAGAGTTATCAACTAATCAACATATATCAGTGTCATGAAGATAATCATTATAATAGCCTTTTGCTCCTGTGCTCTTACCAACCTTGATTAGTTGAGCTCAATACAAAATGTCAATCAAACACCACCATTCCAAATTTCAAACATACATGTATTTGTTTCTTCTTTTCTCAACCATTCATTTCAACATAAATTATATATATATCTATAAATACGAATCGGTTAACCGAAACCATTGGTTTCTGGTATCTATAAACCAAAACAGAAACTGCAAAAATTTAAAATACTGATCCTAAACCGAAACCGATGGATCGGTTAACCATTTTTTTTTTCGGATTGGTTTTTCGATTTTGATTCGGTTATTCTAAATATTCAGTTTTTTTGCACATCTCTAGTTTTCCATTTCCTATTCAATGGCTTTAGTGATATATTAGCACCAATTTGACTTAAGAAGGTGGTGATTTAGTGGTTGTGGATAGCATGGTTGTTTTATTATTTGACCAAGGTCCACAAATTTTAATATGTCATATTCGCACATTTATGATCCATATAATGGTATTGGTACCCCTTAGAAGGTGTTCTATATATTTGTAGCTCTACTTTGATATTAAATAAATCAATCGCAATTTGCTTTCTCTCTCTAGTAATGATCTTATTGGAAGAGGAAGAATATGTCGAGTAATTATAGAAGGCTATTTTGGTAATTTGACCCCTTAAACCAAGTTAATCCCACCTACTCATTTCCTAGGTTACTAATGGGGCTTAAAGATCAATTTCATTAATGACTTAGAAAATTTTGACATAGGCTTATAATAGGAATTATTAAATTGGTCCATCTTGTCTTAGTCTTTTTCTATCGTCTCACACTCGAAGTAAGACTTGCAACAGTTATTTTAATTTATATAACCCACATAAGCTTAATTTATATACCTTGGTATTATGTATTAGACTTGAGCTTGTGAAGACTTGGAAATAATTAAACCCTTTTGCATCTAAAAATCCTTGGAGTTAATAAATTGTATAAGGATGGCTAATCTCATGTAACGATTGAGATTATATATGCACTAGAATCTATATAAAGGATTCTTTTTCTCATTTGGATCATTTTAAGCATTAAATGTTTTTTAGAAACATCAAAACTCTCGGAAAATATCTCTATGGAAGATCAAATCAGTCAACGGATCAAGATTGATTCCAAAAACTTGCACCTTTGAGAAATTAATTATCTATACCATCACGTCTTTCTATACAATATTTCTAATCGTATTATCAATTCAACACTTCTCCAAATTAACTCCATGCTTCATCAACTATATAGAGCAACCCCATCAAACACTAATTTTCTAACTAATTGTTAAAAATAGTTAACTAACTAACTATCTCACGAGGTACTTAACTAAATTAAAAAAGCTATCATTTTTCATAATAGATTTGAACTTGTTTTGGTAGCAGCATCGATATTAACTATTCTGGACCGAGCTTCTGGCTGATGTTGGTGGCTAAATTCCATTCGCTCCATGTTTCTTTCCCACCTGGAAATTAAAGAAGGGAAAAAGGAGATAAGTAGTTTGATTCTCGAGAAAGGAGGATATTAAACTAAGAGAAGGGAAGACATAGGCACGTGTCATGGTGCAAGTGCGGAGTCAGGCGTGTAATTTATCAATTATCAATGCGCTTGGTTGACTTCTCGATGACACCTGACCATGCTCAGCACGTGTCCTTGTCATGTTCTTCGCCCCCATGGCGACTACACAAAGATCAATTCCCCAGTTTTGACACCATGATCCATGAGAGCTAAAATAAAAGTATGGTTTCTGTTCCAGCATTCTAAATCCTATGTTTCTAACCATTATCCGCTTCGCCTTTTCCTTCTTTATTAATTTTTTACGTTATTTCTTAGCGCATTTCATCTTGGCTTTTTAATACGGGACTCCATATAAAGTATCTCATTTTTTGAGGTTCTTAAATATAGAAATGCTACTTCAAAACCCTCAATATCTAAAATCCTTCACTTTTTTAATTTTTTAATTTTATTAAGTGTATTGTTTAAAAATACATAGCTCACTAATCCTAAAAAGGTATGAACAAATATATTTAAAAAAACATTAAGAATAAAGTTGTAAGATAAAACACTTAGCGACAATTTAAAAACTTCATAAAGTCCTACAAAATATGAATACTACTAGAGAAATAGCAATGAAGTAACTTTAACAGCCATCTAACGATCAAATATACTGGATTAGACAATCTAGTGTATGTTCTTCATTTTCACTGTCCATGGTCATTATTTTTCTTTTCCTCGTAATTGTTTCTTAGGAAAATAAAAAGGAAAAATGTTTTGAAAAAATAAGTATAATATGTGTCTGAATGACACCTTTTAAATTAAATTCACCACATTTATGGTCATTATGGTCACATTAATATTTGTAGAATATCTAGAACATGGCAATGTTGAGTCAACTATGCGTTTACGATGCAACGAAATAGTCATTTCTCTAGGACATGTCCGAATGGGGACCCAATTCAGTCATCCCATTGCTGGTCAGACGAGGACCCAACTGAGTGGGATAGGTCTGACCTGTCAAGCGGACCTGTTGGATTCGCGGGTCCAACACAGGTCCTATAAAAGGACCTATGGACCTAGAGGATTTTTAAGGGTTTGCCCTTGAAAGTAAAAAAAGAAAAAAAAATCAATATATCATTAAAAGGGAGATGGGTCGAGACAAGTTAGGACGAGTCTAACCCACCTTAGGACTCGGTGGGTCCACAGGTTAGACTTGTCCCGTTCGCCTTTTAAGTTACTAAAATGCTTATTGACATAAAATAACTAAAAGGATGAAATAAATGTCACAAATAGCACATAAAACATATTTTCATATGAAAAACTAATTAAATATTTCCTAAAGTAGTGAAACTGTAGTTTTGAAGGTCTTAAAGATTGAATTTCTCAACCCCCCGCCAGAAAAAAAAAAAAAAAACCTATATCACAAGAAAAGCTAGTGAATTTTGCTCATTAGCTCATTTCCCATCAAATTAGGGTCCTGAAAAGCAAAAGCTCCTAACTGCTGAAAATTACGAAATTGATACTGACAGTTTTCTATCCCATTTTTGATATACCTATTTGCCAACTCTTCTGCCCCATCAATGTATGTACTTATGTTCCGAATAAACCCTACATCAAGAATTAAAACATGAAATTCAATTCCAGGGTAGCATATTTTGCACTACTTCATATGAAGAAAGTGCCATCTAACTTGAAGTTCCTAGTTTAATGTTTTTCACTGCTTACTCTGATTGTCATCATAGAGTGTATTGCGATCCACTGGTTCTATGAGTACTCTGATAGCAATCTTCTATATGTCTATTGATTCTAAGAACATCCAAATGATATAAGCATTTAAAATTCAAAATTAATAAAATAATTCCAAATTCTAGGAAAAATTAGCAACAAAGCGGCTCTGAATAATTATAATAATGATCGACAACTAATGTCATTTTCCCTAAGGCATACAAAATATATGAAAGCTTGGAATTTGACAAAAAAAATAGAAAGATACTAAAATGCCTATTGACATAAAATAATTAAAGGACATAATAAATGCTATAAATAACACATAAAATATATTTTCATATGAAAAGCTAATTAGACATTTCCTAAAATAGTAAAACTACAATTTTAAAAGTCTTAAAGATTGAATTTTCGCAAAAAAAAAAAAGGATTTATATCACAAGAAAAGCTAGTGAGATTTGTTTGTTGGCTTGTTTTCCATCAAATTAGAGTCCTGAAAAGTAAAAATTCCAAACTACTGAAAATTATAAAACTGCTACTAACAATTTTCTATCCCATTTGTGATATACCTATTTGCCAACTCTTCCATCTCATTAGTGTATGTACTTATGTTCCGAATAAACCCTAAATCAAGATTTAAAACATGAAATTAAATTGTGGGGCAGCATATTTTGTATTACTTCGTATGAACAAAGTGTCATCTAACTTGAAGTTTCCAGTTTAATGTTTTTCACCGCTTACTCTGATTGTCATCATAGAGTGTATTGCAATCCACTGATTTTATGAGAACTTCGATAACAATCTTCTATACGTCTATTGATTCTAAGAACATCCAAATGATATAAGCATTTGAAATTCGAAATTAATAAAATAATTCCAAATTCTAGGTAAAAAAGAGCAACAAAGCGACTTTGAATAATTATAATAATGATTGATAATTAATGTCTTTTGCCCTAAGGCATACAAAATATAAGAAAGCTTGAAATTTGGCCAAAAAAAGGAAAGTTACTAAAATGCCTATTGACATATAATTCCTTCCCCCCACACACCAACCGAAAAGAAAAAATATACTTTCATATGAAAAGCTAATTAAATGTTTCCTAAAATAGTAAAACTGCAGTTTTTAAGGTCTCTTAAACACCCCCCCCAAAAAAAAAAAAAAAAAAAAAACAAGCTATATCACAAGAAAAGCTAGTGAGTTTTGCTTGTTGGTTCGTTTTCCATCAAATTAGGATCCTGAGAAGCAAAAATTCGAAACCGCTTAAAATTATGAAATTACTACTAAGAAATTTCTATCCCATTTTTTTACATACCTATTTTCCAACTCTTTCACCTCATTATGCTCCCAATCAACTCCACATCAAGAATTAAAACATGGAATTCAATTCCGGACCAGCATATTTTGTATTACTTCGTATGAACAAAATGCCATCTAACTTGAAGTTCCCAGTTAAAGTTTTTCACCGCTTATTTTGATTGTCATCATAGAGTGTATTCGGTTAAAAGTTTACTCTCTTTATTTTAGTGTTAATGGTTTGAATAAAAAGTCATCAAACCTTGGAGATGCCAGATGCGTTACTTCAATTGGTGGCTAATGTGGTTTTGTCAAGAGGTAAAATTGTTAGACATAACAACGAAATGTCATTAGCCAAAAGAGAGACACTAATTCAATCATTAAGCAGAAAAGCCAAGTGGGTGAGAGCTCCATTTTAAAGGCAAAAGGAAAACTAGCTGGGATAGGGGTTTGATCTAACAAGCTCAAAAGCTATAGCTCATCCTAGATTTTCCTTAGGCAACTGCTTGTGTATTGCATTAACTTTTGAGAATCCGAATAATAAGTACAATTGTCAAAATAGTTCTTATAAAAAGAGAGGGCGGGGGGTGGTTGTGGGGGGAAGTCGTCTAAAATCCCTAAAGTTGCCCTGAAGTAACAAACATTGAGGAAATCTAATCAAACAGTGGCTTTCTGTCCATTTCAACCTTTATCAATCTTCTACCACTTCCCTCAAATTTGCTACTATTGAGCCTTCACATGTAGCCATAGTCCACTGGTTGTTGAAGACACGCGCATTTCGATGCTTCCGTAGATGCCATAAGATAACGATAATCAGTGAAAACAATTTTACTGCTATTAACTCCTTTTGTACTGTTTGGGCCATAAGTCGGGCCATTATGCTATGACATGTATGACTTATCATTTATTATATATGAAATATTTGGTTCGCCGGAAAAAAAAAAAAAAAGTTACAATCTTAGTTGTTAAGAACATTCCACTCTTCATTAAACTCTCATGCCATTCATCCGTTTTCGCAATCTGCAAATCTTGTATTCTCACCTGATGCCTACCCTTAAAACCAAATTTGTTTCAAGGTTTGCATTGAATCTAAAATATATATTCAGTTGTTTCCTCTTGGTCACGAGCAAAGCACAAAGGATTTGACTTAGGTCTGTTTGTTTCATGTTTTTTTTCTTATTGCTTTAACATCTTATTTTAATTGTTTGCAAACAGATGTTTGTAAAAAAAAGATACAAATGAAAAATAAGCATTTTTTTATTCATAAATAGATCAAACAGATTAGATATAAATAAGATACGGATGATATATAAATAAAATATAAATACAAATTAGATACAGAGAATCAGGCAATCCAAAAAAACCTTAATATTCCTATAGAAGAGAAATTAACAAGTGGCTTAGGACCTTAAGTAAATTCTTCGTAAGTGATGCCGTACTTTAGAAGGGAAATGTGTATTAATTTCCAAAGCAGACCATAAACCGTGCTGCTTAATGAAGGTTTATTGTATCAATCACCTCTTAATCATACAACACCTCACAATATCCAGATTTGTTTGGATAGGATCCATTTTTTATTTGAGGCCGGATTAAGTAATCATCAGACATGCAATTAGTTAAAAGAATACTATCAATAGGATCCATTCCTCGTCAGAGCACGAATCTATTTGGATTGTCTGTTTTTCATCTGTATCTATATCTTTTTTAAAATGATATGTGTAAATATATCCGATTTGCATCTAAATTTATCTATATTTGTTCTATTTGATCTTTTGATGAGAACTGTTAACTTTTTTTTTATCTATATCTATTTCTTGATAAATAATTTGTTAGCAAAAAGTTTGAAAAAGTGTCTGTATCTGCCGGAAAAAAGCCAAAACAAACAGACCCTATAAGTTTTAGCTGTAAGACCATGCATGCATATCTATCTAATCCGCAACTATAACATTTTTCACTTCCTTGTTCCTACTGCAACAGTCTAATAGTAATAGTAATGGTATCATCATTTAAGGGTAAATTATATTAGAAGTATTAATGTTGATAGTTGACTCAAATAATGTATTAATATTTTAAATGTGTTAAAAAAGAAAATTAATGTTACACAAAATAGTGAAATTAAGATATTAATATTTTATTTTAAGTGATTCAAGAGAATGAATCAATATTATATAGAGTAATGTAAATCAGAGAATTCTTTTTTTAATTTTTGTTACCTACTTAAAATGTTAAACCTTTTTTTTTTCAATTATTCAAAATGTTAATACATAATTTACAAAAACATTGGTACCTTACTTGAATTTACCTCTAAGCTTTGATTTGATAATTTAATAATGGAATTTAGACATCTTCTCAAATCGGGTTCGAACCAAAACTCAACCCTACTTGGTCACGCCAGTCCACATCAGGACTTGCCTCGCCATGGCAGGTCAGACCCAGCTTCTAAACTCGTCGTGATCCATGGGTCCTAACTAAGTCTACCTACTAGACCCTTGGAACTAGGTCCACTTAATATATATATATATATATATATATATAAGAGAAATATTTTTTCAATCAAAACAAGAAATAAAATTAAATATGGAATATAAACTAATAGAAAAGTTAAATAAAGTAAATAACATTTAATATTTAGATTAATTTCCATGTAAATAGAAATTATAATTATCTGTTCATAATATTTAATGTGTTGTTGTTAACAAGACATTTGATAAATACAATTCAAAATCATGTCTCGTGTTTTATACAGAGCTCTACTAAGAGAAGAATCTCACCCCTGAATAATGTAGAACTTCTTTTTCTCTTATAAGCTCTACACTTTTAAAGTGTTACTTTAGTCTCACATTACTTATATTTCAACTCAATAGAGATATACGTATCTATAAATAATTGCACATACTTCTTCGTATTATAAGAGTATGAGCTAAAAAGTAGTATATTTCTTAGACCAATTTATATTTTTAGTTTTTAATTTAAAAATTTTTATGTTTTTGAAATTTTTCTTTTAAGATTTGGACGGGTCTTGACCTATCTTGACCCATCTCAGATGTAGCGAATCCATGGGCTTGGACCCGTCTCGTATTCAATCTAGAATGATTATGGACCTAACCCTACTCGTGGAGATGTGTAATGGAATTAAAGGATCTGTTAGAATATTAATCTTATGAACTTTTGAAAAAAGAAGGTCAATCTTTATTACTTGTTTACCTAAGGGGCTTCGGCCCTTTCTAAAATTTAGAAAATTCCCTTATAAAAAATACATACTTTTCAATAATTTGACCACTTTTCCAAATGAAATATATGAAAAAGATGCAAGTCTTTAAAAACTTATACCACAAGGGAGGTTGGATTTAGTCGAATAATTGCAGTTTTTCTAGTGGATTTTATGTCCTCTTTATTCAATCCCCTAACCAAAAGTTTTGCAATCAAGCTAATCAACTATTAGTCTATCACCTCCTTGTATCACCTCCTTTGGCTTTTTTTTGGGAAAACAAGGAAACATTCGTAATAGGTAGGAATAGCATAGCCACATAGGTGATTGCCTTCATTAGAATGGAATAGTGGAATTGCGAGTGAAACTATGTTTAATGATCCTATGTTTCTTTTGGGATTTGATAATTCAAATATGGCGATTGGAAATATCATGTTTGATGGCTTGAATTACTTAACTTGGGCAAGATCGATTAAAATAGGATTAGGGGCCAAGATGAAATTAGGTTTTGTTGATGGTAGTTTACCTAAGACTGATTTAGGCTCTCCTGATTTAATACAATGGGAAAGAGCGGATTATGGTTTGGATATGGATTCTCAATTCGATGATCAAAGATATTGCACAAAATTATGTTTTTGCTTTGTTTGCCTATGATTTGTGGAATGAAATCAAGGAGTAATATGGACATAACAATGGACCTTTAATTTTTCAGATACAATATGAAATAAGTAATCTGAAACAATTAAATCAGTCAATTGCAACATGTTATAACAGGATGAAAAAGTCTTTACATGCATATCCTTCATGTACATGTGGTTATGTTGGTGTATGTAATTGTAGACTCGAAAAAAGGATTCAAGAGTTTGAATCTAAAACAAGATTAATACAATTCCTTATGGGCTTAAATGAAAATTTTGAGATGGTAAGGAATCGAACTGTTTCCATCGACCCCTTACCAATAGTAAATGGGGCCTATTACCTAGTTAAGCAAATAGAGTGACAAAGTTTTATTACGTGTGGTATATCTTCTGATTTAGACGCTTCAGCATATCAACTAAATAGGTATTCAGGAGCATCTGGTTTGTCTGGATTGGCACGCTTGAAAAACTTTGATAGGAAGAAAGGAAAATGTTTGTTTTGTAGGCATTGTCAAATAGAAGTTCATAATATTGATACTTGTTTCAAACTAGTGGGATACCTTGACTGCTATGAAGGGAGAAGAATTGGGAATGTTAATCAGAAAGTTGGAAAACCAACTGCGAATCTTGTTGATACCAAATTTTATGGTTCTAATTTTTTGAATTGTTTGTCAACTCCTTTAGACACATGCTCTATAGAAGGATCTTCTTATTTTGCAGGAAACTCTCATTCTGGTAGGACTTCCAATTTAGATCCTCAACTGGTTAACAATTTGTGTCATGAAGTTTTGAAGTTGATGCATGACAAACAAACAAATGATGTTGCTGCTATGAGCTCAATTGGTTTTACAGGTAATATCTTATCTCCTTCATGTTATGGTGCAATGAGTAATATGATTGGTACATGGATAATGGACTCTGGAGCCATAGATCATATTACATCTTTTTATTCTCTTCTTTTTGATACACACACACACACACTGCCCTACCCAATTAACATTCATTTACCAAATGGTAACACTAAACCTATTTAACTTTGCGGTTCTATTCATTTTTCTTTGAAACTGACCTTGTCTAATGTCTTTTTTGTACTAGATTTCTCATATAACTTGCTATTTGTTGATCATTTTTAAAGTTAGCGTGTTGATTGCTCATTTTAATCATATGTCATGCACTTTTTAGGACCAAGTTAATAATACTAACATCATTCATGCGAGTGTGTATCAAATGGGTTATACTTGCTAAAGACTGATGCAAATACTAATGTGGACTTTGTTTCTACTTCTGTGTTAAACACAATTTATACAAGAAATAATTTACTTTTCATAAAAGACTTGGTCATGCATCTTTGTTGAAGATGCAATGTTTATTCTCTTATTCTAGTTCCAATGTATCAGACTTCAATTGAGATGTTTGCATTGAGTCTAAAATTCATAGATTGCCTTTTCTTCATTCTTCTTCTCAATCTCATAGTGCTTTTGATTTGATTCATGTTGACATATGGGGACCATATTCTACAGTTTCTATTAGAGAAGAGAGATATCTTCTTACCATTTTAGGTGATTTTAGTTCATCTACTTAGATTTATCTCATGAATGCTAAGTCTCAAACTAATTCTTTTCTTAATCAAGAATCAATTTGGAGTTGTTCCTAAAACCATGCGATCAGACAATGGAGCTAAATTTTTATCTTCCTCTTATGAATCCTTATTATCTGATCCTGGAATTGTGCATCAAGGGCAATGTCCATACACATATCAACAAAATGGTCAGGTTTAGCATAAACATAGACATATTATAAAAACCGCCAGAGCTTTAAGGCTACAAGGTCATCTGCCTAAATAATTTTGGTGGGAATGTATTCTCACCGCTGCATATCTCATTAATATCATGCCTATGGCCAAATTAAAATGGAAATCTCCTTATGAAATCCTTTTTAGTCGTGTTCCTTCTTATCATCATTTATGTGTAATGGGTTGTCTATGTGTTGTTGTCAATCATTCGCTGCATATTGATAAATTTGATTCTAAGGGTATTCGATATGTTTTTCTTGGCTATACTTTTGGACAAAAAGGGTATAGGCTTTTATGATTTGTTGAATAAACCAGTCATTATCAGTCGTGATGTTGTATTTCGAGAAAATATTTTTCCTTTTGCCTTATCTATTATTGATTCTTATATACATTCCTTCCAAACACTTTGTAAACACAATTCTCAAACACAACCTCCAAGCACTTTACCTACTATCACTTTACCAAATCCTTTACTTTCTAGTGAAGATCTTTTAGATAACAGTTTGCCTCTTATTTCTGATTTGGAGCTTGATTTTTTGCATCAGTCTACTTTGCGCTAATCTACTCGCTCTCGCGAGGTTTTATGATGGCTCAATTCATATGTACATTCCTTACATTCTAACCATACATTAAACATACCATCACTTGTTACTGACCATAAATAGTAAACACATCATAACCTGTTCTTATCCATTCTTTATAGCTAACACTTTTTCTGCCTACCTTAAAGACTTTATTGACTCTATGGCTCATGTATTCAATTCTCATGAACTAGTTACTTGTACACAAGTTGCCAAACATGAGGAATGGATATTAGCCATGAACAAGGAGATGGAACATTTAGAACATGATGACACTTGGGAACTTGTTGAGTTGCCTAAAGGTAAGCATCACATTGGATGCAAATGGATCTATAAAATTAAATATCGGCTTGATGGTTCCATTGAATGCTACAAGGCTCGATTGGTTTCTAAAAGGTACATGCAAGTTGAAGGAATCAACTATCGTGAGACGATTTCCTCTGTTGCTAAGCTTAGCACAGTGAGGATTTTATTAACTGTGGTGGCTGCCTTTGATTGGCCTTTACACCAAATTGACATCAATAACGCTTTTCTTCATGGATTTTTGGATGAGGAAATCTATATGTTACCACCACCTAGTTATTCAAAAGCTGGTTTATCAGAGGTTTGTTGACTAAAATGATCTTTTATAGGCTTAAACAAGCCTCATTATAATGGAACAAAGAGATTTTTGGTTTTCTTTTGGATAAACGATTTGCATAATCTTTTAGTGACTACTCTTTATTTACCCGACATGAATCTAATGATTTCTTAATTATTCTACTTTATGTAGATGATATGTTGGTCCTTGGAAATAATGATTTAGCTATTGATCTTCTGAAATCTTAGCTTGATCAAGCATTTACCATAAAAGGACTTGGGGCTAGCACAGTTTTTTCTTAAATTGGAGATCTATTATGTTTCTTTTGGATTGTTTGTTCATCAATGAAATTTATTGCAGATATGCTTTCTGATGCTGGTCTCACGACTTGTAAGCCCACTTCATTACCTCTTCCATATGGGAATTTATTGAATGATGATGGTCCTATTTTAGATGATCCTTCTTTATTTCATCGCATCATAGGATAGATGCTTTATTTGACTTTAACTCGACTTGACATAGCCTTCGATGTTAACAAGCTCAGTCAATTTTTGTCTCAGCTACGAGTCACTCATTATCAGGCTACTTTGCACTTATTGAGATATCTTAAAGGATCAATTAATCTTGGTCTCCATTATCCTTCTAATAACACTTTCAGGTTATTGCGTTCTCTAATGAAGATTGGGGATCTTCCACTTTCGATAGAAAATCTTTGTCTGGCTTTTGTATATTTCTCGGTGATGCACTTGTTACTGGGAAGTCGAAAGAATGGTCCACAGTTAGTACTTCAATGACTGAAGCAGAGTATAGAAGTCTTGCTACTGTTGCTAAAGAATTACTTCGGACATCATACATTCTTCGAGATCTTATGGTGCCTTGTTCATTGCCTATTTCCATATCATGTGATAATAAGTCCACAATTCTAATTGCTTGCAGTCCATTTGTTCATGGGCAAACTAAACATATCGACATTGATATCCATTTTGTTCATGATCTTATTTCACGTGGTTTTCTTATAGTCAATCATATCTCCTCTAATCAACAAGTTACAGATTTGTCTACTAGACTGCCTTCTCATGCTCCTTTTTCTTTTTTGCTTTCTAAGTTAGGCCTTTGTAAGGAGGATGTTGATATATTATAGCTTAGCTAAGCTATTTGTATTTATTAGAGTTTAGTCCACATGTCCTGTTGGGATTGGTTGTAATATGTGGTTTTGTTAGTTCTGCACAATTTATATAAATTGAAAGTTGTTGTACATAAAAAGTTAAGTTTCTTTAATAAAAATCATTGTCTACTCAAGTTCTCTTTCTTATTTGATACTTTTGAAGATGCAAGTTTACTTGGACCATGTATGTTCTTGATCTTCTATACTTCTAACAATTCACAAAAGAACTAAACTATTCAAAATAATAATAAGGCACGTAAGGCATCATGAGAGGAATTAAATGAACTCAAAGAAATTGTTCTGACAGATTGTCACAATCTAAAAGGGAATTGATAAGATATATAATAGATGATATTGTCGCAACAATCTGTAAAGTTGATAAGACTACAAATTTTAGGGAAAACTCATAAAATAGGGTTTGCATTGAAAAAAACTCATTCTTCCATTTCATAATATGACAAAAGCTGTATAATGCACAAACCTTGGTAACTCTAGGGTTATAAGTGCAACATAAACAAACTAAGACTCTATTAAATAATAAACTGAAAATAAGAACTAAAGATATCTTAATAATAAAAAATAAATAAATAGAGATTACAAAACCAAATAATGAAGCTACACATGAACGGTATATCAAATTGATCCTATCATATATTAATAATACTTTTATCATAGAGTAAATTACACCAGAAGATCACAACGTTTGAGGGTAAGTTTATTTGAGATCATAACATTTTGAGTGGTTAAAAAGATGTCACAGCGTTTAGAGAAATAGGTCAATTGAGGTCACCATTGATATGTGTTAACCGGAGAAACATTTAAAATTAAACTTTTTAACCACTCAAAATGTTGTGACCTCAAGTGAACTTATCCCGAAACATTGTGACTTTTCAGTATAATTTACTCATTTATTATATCCTCAAGGCTCATCACATCCATCTAGATAAAACACAAACCTCTGAAAAACATAATGACCCTATAATAACTTAGCCATGTCTTAATTAATACTATCTATTTGTGTTCCTTCCACTCATCATGAATCTTGTCAATAACAAACATGGAACCTCATGATGAGAACTCAATTACACATCATTGTAAATTAGATCTATTATGGTAACCTTTGAACTTATTATGCCTTCACAAAGTCATGGACATTAATAAGCTTGGACTAGCTTGTAATTATCTCAACTTCAAAGGATGATCCTTTCATCAGAGTCTCCTTTTCTACTACTACCACAACTATTACTTCAATCGGCTCCACATGTTCTTTCTCAAATGAATTTTCTACAACATCTAGTGCCGATATTTGTACTTGTAACTGTTCTTCTATTGTATCTTTAATGCCAACTGTTACTTCACTCTCTATGTTTAGTAGCTTTTTTTTTGTTGTATCTTTAATGCCACTTGCTACTTTACTCTCTATGTCTAGCAAGTCTTCCTTTCCATCAATAAGTTCTCTTATGAGATCAACCTCTCTTGCGTTAGTCTCCCACTCCACATTTGTTGCATTAGGAACTTGTTCTTACTTCAATAGTTTCTTTAGCAACATGTTCCTCATCCTAAACACTTACATACTTTAATGAATGCCATAGTAAATTGATTTAGACATTAGTTTTCAAGATGTCCTCATCCTAAACACTTACATACTTTATATCTTGACTGCTTTACCTTTATAGTGATATACTTTCCATCAAATCGATCTTGTAATAAATTTCTTAAGTACTTATGTTGTTGCTATACCCCATCTAAGGGATTCTTAATGCTTTTATGTTTTTATAACTGTTTTAAGGAGGTTACTTATGGAACAACACCCAAAGTCTCTCATATTGAAATTCTAATAGAAGTTTCTCTCATTTTTTTCACAAAAATCAAGAAACTACACAATAAAGATGGTACCTTTATACCCAATTCTACAATAACTTTAATTACAAATCCCATATTATCGAATGGATTGTCATAACATCTGCTTTGATGCAAAGATGATCCTAATGATTTTTATATTTAAGTAAAAGAAATGAAAGATGAAAAATTGATTTTTTTCCCCAAATGTTGTGATTTTTAGGGCTTTACAAACAAAAGATGAATAATTTTATTAGAGGTTCACAACAAGATTAGACTACTCATTTAATTCCTAATGCTAAGCCCAGGAAGGACAATCAAACAAAGTTAAAGAATTTATTTTGATTGATCGCCATAATTCAAAGAGAATTAATGGGATCTATAATGGAACTAGTCCCAACAATTTATAAGATTTATAATACTTGAAATTTTAAGAAAAGCTCTCAAAATAGGCTTTTCATTGAAAAGACTTATCCTTATGTTTCATAATATGAAAAATGTTATCTAATGCCTAAACCTTGACAACATTAGGGGCATAAAGTGAAATATAAATAAAATAAGACATAATCTAATAGCAAAATAAAAATAAGAACCAAAGATATCCTAATAATAATGAAATAAATAAAAAGGGAGTACGTATAAAATAAGTAACCTGCACATAAATAATATACTATGTGGACCCTGTGATATCTTTATCAAATTCTTATTAGGATGGTTGCTCATCACGTGTTCTTTTTTAGAGCATCCACAATCCGAAGGATCTTTACAAGGTCCTTAAGGTGCCACATTAGCTTTTGAAGGACCTCTCATTTTAAAGAACCTCATTACTTTATCTTTAGGTTCTTCAGGCAAGATCCTTTACAACTTTTTAAGATTTTGTAGGCCCCGTATACTATTATATGACACTTTTTTTTTTTTTCTCAAGTGATATTAATGTAAATGATAATCTATAAAATTATATAGAATAAATTAAATGAAAATAGAAAATACCTGTAAATGCATTATAAATTAATAATATATAATTTATTATTATTTCAAACCATAACTAATTTAATTTAAATTTAATAATGGATGTAACAATATATTAAATAGCCAAAACACAAAAAGAAGAAAATTGTTTAGCTTCGAATCGATACAACGGAAAGAAATACAATCATAGACTAATATGAAGTAAATAATGGGCATTAGAAAAAATAAAAAACCACTTCAGATCATATACTTTAAAACGACTAATCATCAAATATTAATTAGAATTTCTAAATTGCTCCCATATGTGTTCAATCAAGTTGCTCTGTAGCTGATGATGTCTCACCCTATCACAAAGTTGAATATTATTTTCAATATACATTGCATAATTTGCAATATAATTGTGAGATATATGAGGTGTTGAATCACTAGTGCCTTCAAATTCATAATCTGGAACTTCATAACTGAAGTTGCAGCATCTCTTTCATCCTCAACAATCATATTATGTAAAACTATACATTCTCTCATTATTTGTCCCATAACCTCTTGATCCCAAAAACATGAAGGCCCACGAACTATATAAAAAACGAGATTGTAGTACTTCAAAAGCTCATTCAATATCTTTTCTATATTCTTCTTAGTGCCTCACTAATAATTGCTCTTTTGGACCACATGGGTATGGAATAGATTTGACAAATGTTGACCATTCTGGATATATACCATTTGTAAGCTAGTATATCGTATTGTAATTTCTGCCATTAACAATATAATTGATCAGAGGAGCCCATCCCTCTAAAACATCATCAAATAAAAGAGAAGGCTCTACAATGTTAATATCATTGTTTGATCCTGGAACACCAAAAAATGTATGCCATATGCAAGTATTATATAAAGCAACAGCTTCAAGCATGATTGTTGGACAACCATGATCGCCTCGAGTATACATACCATGCCATGCAACTAGATAGTTCTTCTACTCCCAATGCATACAACCAATGCTCCCCAACATACCAGGAAACACACGTTGCTTAGCTACAGCTAGTAAATGCTGAATATCAGCAGAATTAGACTTGCGTAGATATTCATCACCAAAATAAGCAATGACACCTTCAACAAAATGCTTGATACACCCCACTATTGTACTTTTAGCCATATACAAATAGTCATCCAAAGCATCACCTGTTACCCTATATGCTAACATCCGAATAGCTGCGGTGCACTTTTGCAAAGGTGAAGTATTAAGTTTACCAACAACATCTCTTGTTTGTTTGAAATAAGAGGAGTAATCCTGTAATGCTTGCATGATACGATGAAATACAGCTTTCCTCATGTGAAATCTTTATCGAAATTGCTCATCCGTATACAACGGATTATCTGAGAAGTAGTCATTATATAAAAGATTTTGACCTCAATACGACCTCTATCTATATATCTTCTCTTTTGTGTTATTGTGGAAGAACTCCCACTTAACTCTAGAAGTATTTGATATAAAAATTCAATAAGCTTTGTTCTTGTGCTACTCAATGACAAGAACTTCAGCTATCTCATGAGCTACCTCTTTGAAGTCAGAATCAAAGCTATTGCTTAACATGATTATGTGAGAGGGTGAATTGGTGTTAATGCAAATGGAAATGTGAAATGTGAGAGTGCTTGGTGAGGATGTGCTTCTTTGCTCATATATATAGAAGGTTAATGGATGCATTTACAACGGCTAGTTTTTTCAGATTGATTGGATTGACAAAGACTTTTACAGTGGCTAGTTTTTTCATATTGATTTGATTGACAAAGACTTTTGCAATGGCTAATTTTTTCATATTAATTTGATTGACAAAGGCTTTTGCAATGGCTAGTTTTTTCAGATTGATTTGATTGATAAAGGCTTTTGTAACGACTAGTTTCTTAAAAACAATTTCATTAATAATTATCTTACATTAAACAATTTCATTAAATAAATACAATACATAATATAAGGCTACTTGTAGAACTAATTATTGCTTTTTCTTTGCATTATTTCAATTGGCATCTCTTCAATCCATTGCCTTTGCACTTCATCCATTGATGACGTATCAGCAAATATTATCAAATTCTCCCACTCCAACTGCTTCCGACGTTCCTTCTTATCAATAACTTCATTAAATTTATGTAACACGTCAACTTTCTCGCGGTCCATATTACTTAAACCTTTCAACTTTTTAGCCAAATCTAATACTGCCCCACTATTCAACTTTTCTTTTGCTTTTCACTTACTTCCTGCTTTACCAACTGGTCAGATGACAACTTCAACAATCTTATCATCTTGAGGTACATTATTTTGCGAGGATGAACTTGTATATGCTCCAGATTGATTTACCTTGGTTCGCTTACCTTGACTCTTTGTGGCATTTCCAATTTGAGACCCTTATTGGTTCATTTTGCAAAATAACCCAACAATGCTTGACCATACATTGTTTTTTTTTTTTTTTTCGTTTGAACAAATCATGGGTATCTTTTATATAGTCATTCTCATTTTTTCCGTTTTTAGATTGTCATTTGATTCGATCATAGCAAACCTCGAATTTTATTACATCGTTGGAGATTTTCATCCATCTTGATTTGCATTGTTGCCATGTTCATTTTTATGGATTTTCCCCCCTTCGAACTCGTTGCCAAAAACTCTGCATTGGCTGGCTATTTTCGATAATTGGATCTTTACTTATCCTTAACTATGCATAAATAAGAAGTTTGTCGTCAATATGCCCCATTTTTTTCCTTCACCCATCATCCTCTTCATTTTGTTATCCTCCTCATTCTCAAGGTTTTTTTATATAGAGAATTTTAGAAATTGTGAAGCTATGCTGCTAGGTGATTGTGGTGTCGAATCAGTTGTAGGTTGAGAAAGATGCACTCCAATGGGACTAAATTGTGGTATGTTTTTTAGACTAAAGTGAGGAAGACATTAAAAATATGTAGGCATCATAGTTCTTAGGTTTTGAATGAAACTGAATGATGGATTGAAATTTTATAGGCCTTGAATCATATTTGAAAAATCTAGAAGATTTTGAAAATTCAGGGGACCTTGAAAAAATAAACCATATGGAAAATAAGAGACATTTCGTGAATTTAAGGGTATTTGAAAATTTTGTGTGTTTTGTGGATGATTGGAATGTGACAATTTTTTTAGGATTATTGGTATCCATATATAGCTGAAGCATCAACTATGAAGTAATTTTTGAAGCAAGGTAGGTTTTGATGAATTTTTTGGTGAATGATCAATGTAAATTTTCACGTATGTATAGTTGGAGAAAAAAATTTCCATTGGATATACCGTTCTAAAATTTAGAACGGGAGTGATTAATTGAGTAAATTAAATAAAAATAACGAAGAACGAGCCGTTGATTTCGTAGAATGACAGCATTGAAATGAAAGATATATATCTAGATTTTCATTGCATGATAGCAACATTAAATGGGGAAATAGGAATCGAAAAAACATAACTAGATAAGCTGTAGTGAGCCGCAATTTTTTACTGGAAAAAAAAATAAAATAAAGGAGAAGAAGCTTAAAGGTGCGGTGCTTGTCGAAGAACCAATAGAAAATATAGGACCTTTCTCATTCCTGAAGGACTTGATATTCGGTCCTTCTCACATATGGATTCCCGCCAAGAAGCTCCATTGGGGATGCTCTTATGTAGAGTTGATCTACATCATGATATAAGTTGTTTCTAGAACACCAAATATTTATATAATGTCCATTATAACTACTTATTAGTATCAGTCATAGATCCTTCCTATTAACTATTTGTTAAGCCATCACATGGCCTAAATATCTAACTACTATGTCAACTCCGAAAAATGATCATATCATAAGAGCAAATCCCATCCAAAATTGCTGCTTGCTAATCTAGAACAACCATGCACAAATAAAGTTGTGTAAATGGGCCAAGCCCAACAGATTAGTCCTTTTAACCCACCCAATAAGTAGGTTAGGATAGGAAAGGAAAGGAAGTGAGTTGTCATTACCTCCTTTTTTCAATGTGTTTGCCTCTCTTCTCTCTTCTCTCTACATGCCATCCCATCTACAAAATATGGTATTTTCTCCATTATGTTTATCAAGTACATTGTGTAGTTTAGATTGTGTGAAATAGGATAATTGTAGGAAAAGAAATTAATAGAATCCCTTCTACAAAATATAAGAATTGTTGTTGTAGGCGTGAAGTTTGAAATATAAATATACATGGAGGATGTTTGTTTAATCTCCACGTGCATGTGAAATAAAGATTTGGAGAATGCAGTTTTCTTGGCATTTGATCTATTATGACATTATTATTATTTTTTTATTTAAACGGCTGGAAAAAAAAAAAGGGACAATTTTTGTATGTTTAAATGAGCAAATGGAAAGACTATACAATGATTGGCTTGGTAGTGAGAAAAGGTTCTTCTGAAGTAATGCCATCATGACTAGTAATTTAAGTAAAGTTTAATATAATTTAACTAATTTAGAAATAACCTTATTTCTTGGTTGAAATAAATGCACATTATATATTAAAAGCTTGTTTTTATAAATAATAATAATGAGGATGGAATTGAATTGGTCCTAGAATAGAACTGATTTTGTCCTCTCAAAGGTAGAATCAAACTCTCATTATTATAGATAGAATCATTTATTCCAAGAAAAAAACAATTTAAACTTTTGAAAACACTTTGAAAAATTGAAAAAGAAGAGGAATGGATTTTATGATTACAATTTTATTTTACGTTTGTTATCATATACTAATGTGTCATAAATATTATTTTTATTTTGCATAATTTCAAATTTTATTTTAAAAAACAAAATACTACTACTAGATTAATGGTTTAATCCTAAGCTAACCTATCTGATCCACTAAAATATGTAAATGACGTATTTAATCCCCGATATGTGTGATTTTATCTTAAATTCTAGCCTGTTTAGTAAAACAGATTGCATTGTTATCACCATTCAAACCGTGGGTCAAGGCAACAAGGCACACAAGAAAGTAAATTTACATTAAGCCTAGTTCCCTATTTATTAGGCATTCAATACCACATACATTGAAGTCCTCACGATAACGGACCAAGATCATCAGCCAACTTCGGGTTCAGTTATCATATTAATATGCAGTAAGAAATAATGATTAATATTTGATCAGTTAATATTATAAAATCGTTTACTTGGTTCTACAATAGGTTGCATGCTTAGTTTTTTTTTCCAATTAAGGAACACCACCGAGTTACATAGTACTTCATTGTGTTGATCTATGATATGAGTGCGGTTGGCCTAATTCTAGTTAAAAATGAAATCGGCCCAACTAAATTTAAATTACAATTGGGCTGGTCCTCTTGTACTGTTTTTTCAGATTGCCTCCAAGCTCTCCGTGCTTTCAAAAAATGGACCGTCTGCCTACACTGGCAATCTTTTAGTTTTTTTGAGCAAGCCCGCCTCAGTTTAAGCTCTGTCATGCAGATGTTTCCTTGTTTTTATTAAACGAAATGCAAATATTATTTGCTGATTGGGTAACTTCTTTTTTTAGGATGGGGATGTGCTTTTATAATTGGTGGTTATCCATCTCATTCTTCCTCTCAAGTTCGTTAGTTTGGATATATTATCTTTAGCTGTAAATGTTTGTAATTCACTTGATCCTGGTTGAGAAATAAAGTTTTTCTCATTTGAATGGCGAAAAAAAAAATTAAAATTACAATTATTATTTTACTGCTCACGACTGTTCAAATCCTAATTGGTTCATTGAATCGGTAAATTCATTTAACGTGAACTAGACTGAATCAATTTGGCTTCTTCACTTATTAATTATTAATTTTGTTTTTTTTTTTTTAATTTGGCTTTGTTATTCATTATCTAATTATCTCTTAAGAACATTTAATATGAAAATTTACTATATTCATGTTTTAGATGACAAACTCTTTACAAAGTCTAGACGGTCATTTCAATAATTGGATTTGGAACTCAATTTAATACCAAGAATTAGTCTTTTAGACCAATGGTATAGTCCAAAATATGAACCCAATAAAGGATGTCATAAGATGATACAGCTTGATATGCTCGGAACAAGGATAGTTGGATCGATTTATTCCACTATCAGCCTAATTTGGTTTTCTAGTGCATAAAAAATAGACTCCAAAAATACTTTTCTAGACTAATTTAGGTTTTATTTGACTAAAATAGGGCTTATATAGAATAAATAAGCCTATTTTTTAATTTATATTGAATATGGACTATTTTAATAAGAAAATGAGCTTCTTTTATATTATAAATGTTTTCATTTTATTTCAGGCCTATATCCAAAGCCCGTGCCCATATATATAAAATAACCAATGGATTCTGACCATTGGAACCATCAAATAGATCCAACAGACTATCTATATAGAAGTCATCTAATGACTACCATTAATGACATCTATAATTAAGAGACTTCTTTTTTTCTTTTGGGATCCTTCTGTATATTAATAAGATTGAGAGTAAAGCAAAAACTCTATTGGAATATCTCCAAGAAAGATCAAAGCATTCACTTTGCAAAGAATGAGTCGGTAATGATTGAATATATTTGATTTGATATTCTATCAAACTTGCGTGCTTCAGAATCAGGGTTTATTTATTCCTCCTCTCAGGTCAATTAGTACACTTATCACACGTGATCGGCTAACTGTAGCAAATACGCAAAGTTTAGTCAATTTAGAAGATCAATCAAACTTTTATCCAAGGTCTCAATTCAAAGTTTATTTATGAATTATTTGGTTTGATCTTCATATTTTTGGGAATTTGATTATTCATTAGAATATGTTAAAGATCAAATAGTTAAAGAACGTGCTATTAGCGTTTTTTTTTTCCTGTCCATTTGACAGGATTAAACATGAGTCTTACCAAAAGCAGTATAAATGTATGTAGCGTAACCTTTTCTGACAATGCATATTCAAATTTTTTGTTAAATTGTAACATAACTGCTGTCGAATCATATCTATGGCCTCTCCAATTCACAGCTTCTTCAAAATAACCAATCATTTCAACAACCACAATAGTATTATACTAGCCTTGTTAGGTTCATGCTATTGTTTCCAATGAATTTCAATTCCAATTCCTAACAACAAACTCACAATGTGTGAATCAAGGTAGAGATATTGCATCTAGGTCAGCTGAGTAGAATTTCGTCTCCTATTCTTTAATATGTGACGATTCTAATTTATTATTTTCTTTTTGAATTCTAATATTTTCAGTGTTGCGCGCGGTTATATTTTGTTATTGCTTTGTAGCATATGTTTAGTTGACAATTCTGAGTATTATTTATATTAATTCACATTTCTTCGATGATGCGTAATTGGGAAAATAATTTTTATTTTAATTGTATTTATAAAAGAAATGTTAATTTCGAATACAATAACTAATGACTAACAATTAAATTTTATTCAAAATATAAATAACAAATTAAATTATATAAGAAAAGAAAAGGATAGAAATGATAAGTGGTGAAAATTTGCTCAATAATGGATACAGCAAAATTTTCACTGCTTAGTCTTTGACTATCGAATAAAATTGAGGGTTCCTGAATGAAGGCAAACCCGTGACTAGCAAAATCAACCGGGCGGATCACACTCACAGGCTGGGGCATTGGTGCAGCTGGTCCCATTGATTTTTTAAGTCTGATAAATATTTATTGTAATTTATTAATGTAATTTATATTTTTTATTTTGATATTATTTGTTGATGAACATTGCCCACTAAGTAAATTTTCTGGATCTTCCACTATCAACTTGATACCCTTTTTTTGTTTATAAAAGTATTAACCAATGAAATTTTATCTTAATAATCAGAGAAAAAATTAAATTTTCACCATGTTAATCAAATTAATTTTGCTATGAATAAATATATGCTTATTATTGGTTTAAATCATATTTAAATTTTCATGTAGAAAGCGAGGTGAGGATGGATACTA
This sequence comes from Combretum micranthum, assembly GCA_024138025.1. Classification (NCBI taxonomy): domain Eukaryota; kingdom Viridiplantae; phylum Streptophyta; class Magnoliopsida; order Myrtales; family Combretaceae; genus Combretum; species Combretum micranthum. The sequence continues at coordinate 540,520 of JAMXBD010000347.1, forward strand.
AATCCATTGAGTAGTGTAGTCAAAAACTCAATCCATATCGATATAAGTATATATCTGATAATACAATAACAAATCTAAAAATTCTGATTCCTTTTTTCATTCCTTTTTCTTTGTTTTTTTCCTAATAAACATTGTGCTAGGTAAAATTAGTGGAATATCATATCGATTAGTTTAATTTTTAGAAAATACTTTCTCTTTAAGGGAGCTCATAAATATATAGATATAAATATATTATTGTTTTGACGACAGAACACAGTTTAGTTTAGTCAAAAGTAAAAGAAGAAGTGTGTAACTGCAAGGAGACACTGCTTCTTCATGCATACAAGATGATTCATCTTTTCCGCAGTACGAACAACGATAGTGAAACCAACTTTAAAAGCATGCCCTCTTGATGTCGCAGTCTCTGTCCATCACAGCTCGATCAGGCGCACAAAAGCAAGAAGAAGAAACCCCTGAATGTCATGAAAATTCATATAGGGTGTGCTATGTAACTGACAAGGAATCAATTAGGGTTGAGCTCAGCAGTCAAATATCCAGTCAATGGTCATAAATCATGATCACCCCCCTCCAGACACGAAAGTAAAACACAACCCCCCAGTAACGGTTATATATATTATTGTTCCTCAATTATATGAACAGCAATGTTTGTTGGTCGTTTTGTACATAAAAACATCCCCAAAAGTGTTGTGTCTGACTGAGACGTAAGGAATCGAAACGAAACGCCCATAATGACATTATTGAGAATCTGAATAATAAACATTGTAAATATTGCACTTCTGTGTCCGAGTCTGACCACTTATTTCCACTATTTACGTCTACCTCCATGATATAAATATTACCTTTCTTACATTATTTTGCCGTACGTGACTTATTTAGCGATAATGTTAAGACCTTTCCTTCTATTTTTTCTCTTATCAATCCTCTAATTTAGAGATAAACTAAAATCTTTTCTAATTGTTTCAATTTTCTTTAATGATTTTTTTGTTACTAATTTAATATTTAATGGATTGATTGTACCGGTTGTCCTTTCTTTCCTGTTAGACCTAAATAACCCTCTTCTCCACCTTATTAAGCTGAAATTAATGAAAATAGTATAAGATATATGTACTAATCAATTATTTCCTTGAGAAAAAAAATATCAATTATTTCATGTTCCTTATATATATGGGTGATACATAAAATATGTACTATAATTTCTAAATACGTGATATTGTTATGTAAATATAATAAAATTATTGGGATTCAATAAAGAAAATGACAAATTTATTAATAATATTATTATAAGATATTTCAAGAATTCAAACAATAATAAAACCATTTATTTATCATATGAATGAAAATGAGAGAAGAAAACTTAAGAGGATTCAAATCCATTACCATTATTAATTATCTAATCTAATCAACTAATCATAAACCGTTTGAATAATAAATATGGAAAGAAATATTATGATATTATCAATTGAGAAAAAAAAATTGGCATTTGTTTAATCAATATTGTTTAATATTTTTAGCAAAACGAGCGCCGCATGCCTAGGCCAGACCCTATTCTTCCCCCATAGGACATGTCGGTCGGGTTTTCCATGATCTTTGTATCATAGCGCCACCACCAATTTTATTTTATGAGTGCGAATTTCATCTCTGGGACTATGCCTTTTCCAAAGCGCTTCCGGGCACAAAATGGAAATAAATATCAACCATATATTTATACGCTTATATTTAATTAATTTTGCAGTTTTAATCCACTATACTTTCATTTATCACGTGACTTAATATAAGAAAATAAAGATGTAGCAAAAAAAAAAAAAAAACTGTATCGTTTGTAAATATAAAATTGTTTAGTAAACTACCATATGGCGTGATGGTAGTGCATTATAAAAATTTTAAAAGAAAAAAAGGATGCGTGGTGGTTTTTCTTTACCATTCCAGTAGTTTTTTTTTTTTTTTAAATTTTTGAATGAAACACATCCGGACGTCATATTATAATTAACTTTTGCCTGTGCACCGACAATTTCGAGTCATATATGATTTTTCAAAATAACATTGCAGTATTGATCAGACATATATATATATATATATATATATATGGGCCTGTTTGAATAGTTAGTTTGGTTTTGTTTTGATTTTATTTTTAAATCGATCTGTTACTAAATTACTATTTAATCATTTTACTTATAAATTAAACAAACCAAACCGATAGCGAAGCGATATTGATTCAATATCGATAAGTTACCAATACAAATAAAAATTCAACAATCCAAACATGTATATCAGATAAATTCTCGTATATATCAATTTTTTTTTTTAAATACACTGTCAGTCAGTAGTACTACTACTACTGCGTACAAAGTTCATACATGACAAATTATATGCATGTATTACATTTTAATAATATCTTAAGCATAGTTAACAAATAAGTCAGACCTATAATATATAGGATTTTCCTTCTTTTACCATTTACTATCTACTACAGCTTTTTTCTATAAGAGGGAATTGAACCCGATTAAACCTGCTTGGCTATGATATATCTAGTAAATGTAGAATACTAAATATGACAATATAAGCTAAAAGACAAGCCCTAAAAAGAATCACAGCCAAAGTGCACCTGCATCTTTGAGAAGAGGAACCAGACTTCCATTAATATGGCAAGCCATTAGGGTTTCAATCCCACCCAGGAACTTCCCTCCTACAAAAACCGCTGGGACCAGCTGCTGCTGCTGCTTTCCTTCTGCCGCCAGCTGGTGGAGGACCGCCTGGATGTCGTAGGCAGTGTAACCTGCTCTTCCACCGCCTGCAGCTTCAATCTCGTCGAGTTCAATGACGGTGGGTCCGACACCAAGGCTGAAGAGGAGGCGCTTGGCAACGGTGCACATGCAACATCCGCTCATGCTGAAGAGCACCACTGCGTTTCCTGAAGCGAGTTTTCGAACCACCTCGTAGGAGTTCTGTGGTTTTAGTGTGGTCAGTGGTTCTGCGTCCAAAATCATTGATGTATTGCCCATTCGAATGTCGTTTTCTTTGCCACCTGCATGTTGTATTGTGTTTGAGGAGGGGTTTCCGGTAAGTGGGTTTTATATAATAGTTGTGCTTTGGATATTTTTTTGTTGTGGGAGGAGAGAGAGAGAGAGAGACAGAGGGAGAGGAGAGGGACTAGGGAGAGAATGAGAAAGTGTTGGAGAACTAGTGGTGAGACTTGAGAGATATAACGGAAAAAGCATGTAGGACAATTTGAGAAAATATTAAATAAAAATACGCATAACATATATATATACATACATACACATGGTAATAATTATCAATTATATTAACACATGAAAGATGTATTAAGTAGTTTCTAAAATTAACTAATATATGTGTTAAAATATAATTGATACTTACTCACTATATATATATATATATTATACGTAGCATGTATTACCTCCTAAAACCTTGTAAAGACAATTTAGACATATATATTTGGTGGTAGGTGGAGGGTTTGGTATTTTACATGTTCATGTTTTAGAGAAGAATAACTATCTTTAACAATTATATAAAAGAAATATAAAGTAAGTATTTCAAAAAGAAAAGAAAAAGATTAATGAAGAAAAGTTGTTTATACAGTTATGTGAAGGGATATATATATATACACCTATTTTATCTTGATAATAAAACTATAATTTTTAAATAATTTTTTATATGTGATAAATGAACTTAATCATTTTTTTTAGCATTGATATCGTAGGTACAAGGACTACTAGTACAAATTAAAATATGCACTTTACTATGTTTTGCTTTATTTTTGTATGCACTGCTGTGTGGCTAACTCGATAAACTTATTGGCATGGAAAACACTCGAACTTTTATTAGTATTATCAAAATCAAGAAGTATAGGGTTTAGTACTTTAAAATGAATAGAACAAACTAATTCGGCTCTACATAATACATTCAAACCACGATTAAGCAATTTGTACATATATTTGCTTACTATCCCCATGAAAATGAGCCAAACCATAGGGCGTGAACGCTTGACCATTGACCATTTGAGAGGTTAACCGGTATGTTTTATCTATATGGTAGGGATTATAGGGAAGCATGCCGAAGGAAAATTTACATTTCTAGGGCTTATGCAAATTTAGCTTTTAGTTTTTGTTTTCATGTCCACTAGCCGAAGACACCCATCTGACACTTTGACTGCTTTTTATCCTATACGACTCTGATCGTTTCATCCTTCTATAGCAATTTCATGATCTCAGTGTACCACGATACGGCGACAACGAAAGGTTCATACAGTGCATCAGTGGGCCAGGAAAAAAAAAAAAAAAGAAAAAAAGAGAAGGAAGAAGGGAAAAAAGAGAAAGAAAAAAAGTTGAAACATTTGGAATCTTTTTATATCAAAACTAATCATCCAATAATATGCCAACTTCCTAGGAAAGGCAGAGTTTCAGGTAGAAATTTACTGCAAAGGTATCCACCTCTTCGAAGTCGCGTCCCTCTTGTTTGAATATGTGATAACCAACTCACATGAAGGTTAGGTTTTTCACAATTTTACACCCAAACCAGCTGCCAATAATACAAATTCTAAAGTGGATGTGAGAAGGGAGAGAACATATATATTTAAAAAAAAAATGTCTAATGTTTTATTCAATCCTCAATTAGTGGTGCTAATATCATTCAATGAAATTAACTATGTGTTGGCAATGGATATTATATATGTATGTGTATATATTTATGAGAAATTAGCCATGTTTGTACAATAGAAGATAGAATTGGTGTAAGTCACAACTCAAGTATAAAAGTGCGAAGTATTTTGTTATGATGTAAATGAATAATCAATATGGAAAAACTTGAATTGCACAATGAATATATGATTGTAAAAACTTCTATAATTAATATAAAAGGATGTAAATTACAAAGAGCATTCTACAAACTTCTGCAATTGTAGGGCTTCAAGATTTAAAAAACTAAGGTTTTCTCCATTTATAAGGCATAAGCCCCATATTTAAATGATTATGATGACTAACTAAATGGAAAATATGACAAGTACATTAATGGCATGAGTTTAATTCATTCATAACAACATAAACTACTATTAACACTAGCAGAGTGGATAAGTCTATCATACATAACACCCACATACACCTTATTCTCATTTTAGTAGGATACAAGAAGGTATTAAGAGTCATAGGACAAAATACCAGTGTAGATGTTTTTAAATTTGTTCTCATATGGTAGAATACGGATACAATGTCTTTATACCCTATATCATTATAGAACATGTACTCTAGCATATAGAGAGTAGAGCTTGGGGGTATTATGTATTTACCCTATTAAATAGTATAAAATAATGTTAATATATAAGAAGAATGTAATTATGTTCCATTTTTTTAATTTGAGACTACTTTTATTTAAATTTATTATTTATAGGCTATTTTTCATAAATTTTTATCATAGAAAAACTTGTATTTTTTATTTTGGAAGAACTTGTTTTTGTTTTTTTTTGTTTTTATTTGTTTTAAATGAATCACAATTGTATGTATAGACTATATACTTGAACTCCCAAATTATATAAACACTTTGTTTATCTCTAAAATTTTAAATTTTGGAATTTACTATAGGTTTTACAATTTTGTTAATTATCACATATTTGTTATGGATTTCACCTTTATATTTAAATAGATTCTACATATTTCAAAACTTGTGATATAAAAAAATTACCTTTAAAGTTCCTTTTCGCATGTTGTTTATTGTGAACATATGAAAATAAGGTAGTTTTACATAACACATGAAATCACATCAAATACTATAAGCTTGAAGTTTGAGAATGGAATAAAAAATTATAGAGATTTTGTCAAAAAACTCTATAAGTTCTATATGACATCGTGTACCTTATAGATTTTCTAGGATATAGGGTGTAAAGTGAGTATGAAGTGTCATAGAATAAGTTGCGGGTATAAAGATTAATCGAATAGTGCTTTATACCTTATCCAACTTGTATCCGCTTACTCTTGATTAACAATTATTAACAAATGTTATATCCTTTGCTAATATTATAGCACTTATGCTTTTAGGATGTTTAAATTCATGTTAGATTTTTAATCTAGCAAACCAACCAAGTCTAAGAAGAAAAGTTCGAGGGAATGTTGTTTAATTTTAAAACCCTTATGAGCCCATGTATTATAAGAAGTTTTTAAGAATGATTTATGCTATTTATCCATATATGTGTGTGTATATATATTAATTTTGAAATTTTACTATAAATAATTAAAAGTTCAATATTATAAGTAACATTATAAGAAATGGGCTAATGTGAAATCATAACGATATTAAATACCAAATATATTATAAGATAATCTTAATCTTTTCCTTATCTCAAATTCAATAAATATGATCATAGATTTTCTCTCACATTTTATTCAATTAAGAGACCATTTGTTGAAAAAGATGAATGTTATATTTAGGTTAAGCAAATTCAAGCTTAGTACAATACAATTAACCTATATTTCTTCCTCTTGATTTTTTACCTAAAAGTAGCTAGAGTATAATATCTAATGATGAATCACTACTTATAGATTTTCATATATAAGAAAAAACACGTAAGACCGAATCCCAAAGCAAACCCTAACCTATGCATAGGTGTAATTAAGAGTAATAGGTCTTTTTTGTGATGGGGTTAATGACTCATTTGATACTTGAACTTTTCAAAAAAAAAAAAAAAAGCTACACTGACTTTAGAAAGATCAATTCAATATTTAAACCAACCCTTTAAGGACACAAACCATACTCAATATAACTTTGTTATTTCGATCAAATGATGTGGCCAGCCCATCACATTTATGCACGACACGTGACATTTTAATTAAAAAAGAAAAGATTAAAAATCATATTTATTGAACTTGTGTGTTCAACATGTGGTTTTTTATGAGGAAATTAGTTACACAATTAATCACTTAAATTAAGTTACACTTAATTGATTATACATGTTTTGAGAATGTGCAAACATTTATAGTTGTGTTTGTGTTTATATCCATGTTTATGTTTTATGCTTTGTTTTTAGCAAAATTATGCAAGTCAAGATTACATCGGCTTGCTGGTACAATTTTTCTTAGCACAATAATGTTCTAGTGCAATCAAAGTATAGGGATTTTTGCATCGGCTTGTTGGTACACAATGAAACAAAGCAATATGAGATCAAGAAGAAATCACGGGTAAAAGCATGATTGCTATTTGCACAGTGAGACGGTACGCTAAAAACTAGTTGTTGCAACTTTTTTTTTTATCTGACCGTTTGAAGATATTTTTGGAGTAATGGCTAGGACCTTTCAAGAAGATATAAATAGAAGTTGTTGATGAATTTTTACAAGTTGATTGAGCTTAGTTTTTGCATATAAAATCATTGTAAACACTCTCTAAAGCTTGTATTGCAATTTGTATATTTGTGAGTGAGAGACTTAGTATAGTGTTAGTTGTTTTATATTTGCTAAACTCTTGTAAAGCACTATACTATAGCTTATTGTGAGTAAATTAGTGAAATCTCGAGTTAAGTCTATTATGATTGAGAACTCCTTGTAAAAGATTCAACTCAAGTAATTGTGTTTATGTTATTATAGCTCCAGTGGAGCAATTGATTGTTTATTGTGAATAAAGTGGGCAAAGTCCTCCATTCAGGAAGACAATTATTTGTAGACCATGGAGATTAGAAAGTGGACGAACTTTACGCTAAAATCATAATGCAAACTTTCCTTAGCCTTATCTCTTTATTATTATTGTTGTTTATATTTATTATTGTGTACGAATTAGGCTTTAAGTTTTGAAAAGAAATTGATATTAGGCATAATTTGCATTTCTTAAATTGTTAATAGGTTTCTTCATTTAGTATCAGAGATAGGACTCTAGAATAAGTGCTCAATCATATCTAGAGTTTAAGATCATGATTAGTAACCCCTTAGGTTTCATGGAAGTACAAGCAATAAATAGACCGCCTATCTTGACAAGAGCAAATTATGAATATTGGAAGTGTAGGATGAAGATTTTCTTAAAAGCATAACATTTGTTTTTATGGAATGTAATAGAAAATGGCCTTATACTTATAGAAGGAAAAAATGAATGTAGTTATACAAAGGTTAAGAAAGAAAAGCTACAATTAAATAAAATAGCAATGAATATATTATATTGTGATTTTAAATGAGAGTAATTTTAGTAGAATATGCACTTATAGATCTACAAAAGAAATTTAGAAAAATCTTAAAAATACTTAAGAAGGATCTACAAGAGTAAAAGATACTAAAATTAGTCTTTCTTGTGGAGACTTTGAAAATTTTAAAATGAAAGGTAATGAATCTATTGATAATATGCGCGATAGATTTGTAAATAATCTAAATTAATTGTCAATTCTTGGTAAGACATACGTTAACTTGGAAATAAATTCTAAAATTCTTGTCCTTGCTAAAGAGTGGGAGACGAAAAGAACCGCCGTTGAAAAGATGCATAACCTGAGCAAAACGAGTAAATAAGAACTTCTTGGAACCTTCAAGACTCATTAAATGATTAAGAAGCATAAAGAGGAGTTAACCAAAAAGGAAATTGTACTAAAAGTCTCTTGCTCCAACTTATGCTCAAGTAAAGAGGAGGAAAGTCAGAAGATAATGAGTAGTTGGACAAGCTTACTAGGAAGTTTACCATGTTCTTTAAGGTGAACAAGAAGATGAAGAAGAAAGATGAAGCCGACTCCTCAAACTCCAGTGTAATAGACAATCATATGCTTCAAGTGTAACAAACCGAGGCATATTTAACAATACTGCTCAATGTAAAGAAAGGAAGCAAAGGAGAGAAGAAGAAGGCATATGTGACCACATGAAGTGATAAAGACTCATTTGATTCGAATGAGGATGTTTTCTTAATGGCCTTAGACGATGAGGTATGCTCTACTTTTTCATAAGTTCGTTATGTTGAAATTTGTGAAATGTATGATAAAGTATATGTAAATTGATTAAAAAATAAAGAAAAAGAATAACATACTTAAATCTTTAATGAATAGAATAAGAGATGAGTTGGATGATTTTAGGAATGAACAGAGGAGCTTAAAATTGGAAATAATAAGTTGAAAGAAGAAATAAAATACTTAAGATTAGAAAATAGCAAGCTTAAGAGTGAAAATGATGATTTGAGTAAAAAGAATAAAAGTTAAAAGTTGAAAACAATTTGCTTGATTTGGAAATCAAAACCTTAAATGGTGAAGAAATTGTAAAGGAGCTTGTTGAGCTTTAAAATGAAAATGAAAAATTAAAAACTAGCTTAAGTGATGCAAATGCTACCATAGCTAAATTTGCCAAAGAAGAGAATAATTTGAGTATCCCTTGGAAAGCAAAAAATTGATTTTAACAAGTATAAAATTGGCTATGATAGAAACAATTGTTGTAAGTCCCATAAGACTCAATTTGTGAGAGAAACTCATGGGACATGCAACTATATTGGGAAGCTTCACCATATTACACACAATTGTACTATAAGGAAAGCTATGCATTTAAGTCATACAAGCAAGTTTGTATCGGTGTTAAGAAGGGAAATACTTGCTTTAACTAACTAAAAGGACTCAAGCAAAAATGGGTATTGAAAAGATAATTATGTTTTTATAGGTACCCTAAGTAGCTCCAATGGTGAAAATGAGCTACTTTCTAAGTTTGGTTGAATTAAATAGGTGGTGCCTTCGATGTTTATGTTGATAATGTATTTGAGGAGCCTAAACATGAAATTTTTAATGATATAATATTTTTGTGCGTGTTTTGGGCTAAAAATGAGTTAAAAATTGAGTTTGAAATGCACAAAATTAGTTTTTCATGTTTTTAGTGCTTAAATATGTTTTTATGCTTAATAGATCTAAACAAACTTGTATGAATATTTAAATTTGAATTAAAATGTTTTTTTTTGACAAATTTGTGCACAAATTTACAATGTGTGAAGTTATGTGAGTTTGTTTAATATAACATTTTAAACTTGCTTGAAGTATTGGTCATGAATTTTTTGATGACATGTGGTTTTGGTGCATGCTTTTTAACTAAATTTGTGCGAAATTGGGTTTTGAATGCATGATAATGCATTTTCATATCTTGATCTATAAACAATGTTTTGATATGCTTAAGGAAGCTAAATAAACTTGTGAGAATGAAAATTTTGCTTGAAAATGGTTTCTAAGCAAATTTGTGTGTTTTTGAAACTCTACCATATTATTCTTAACTAAAACATGCACAAATTTGCAACACGTGGTCTTTTATGAGTTTGAGCTGCTCAAACATGTTTAAAATACTTTTTAGAACCTGCATGTTGCTTATTTGTTTTTCTTTTTATGGTACGTTTGTGCTTTCTTTTTTTATGAGTCCATATGGAAAGAAATGTGTGCACAATTAACATGATTAAGTGTGTTATGTATGATGTCTTTGGAAATTAAGTGTAGCTTGGAATTCCCTTTAGTTAAATATCAACTTTTTGAACTAAGTTAAGAAAATTCTTTTAAAACCCAAATACTTAACTTAGGGAGAATGTTGAAATGATGGGAAGTTAATTGTACATGATTATTCTTATAAAAAAAGGGGAGGTTGTTGAACTTATGTGTTCAATATGTGTTTTTATGAGGAAATTAGTTGCACAGTTAACCACTTAATTGTCCTAAGTTACACTTAATTTGTTATACATATTTTGAAAATGTTTAAACATTTGTATTTGTATTTGTGTTTGTATCTGTGTTTATGTTTTGTGTTATGTTTTTTGTAAAATCATGCAGGTTAAGATTGCACCTACTTGCCAGTACAATTGTTCTCAGCACGATAACGTTTGGTGTGACCAAAGTATAAGGATTTTTCTACTAGCTCACTGGTACACAATGAAATAAAGCAATATGATATCAGAAGAAATCATAGGTAAGAGCATGACTGCGACTTGCATCGTTGAGTTGGTGAGGTTTTGTACTAATAAGCCGGTGCGCTAAAAACTAACCGTTGCAACTTTTTTTTAATCTGACCATTTGAAGATGCTTTTTGGATAATGACTAGGACATTTTAAGAAGATATAAATAGAAGTTGTTAAGGAGTTTTATAAGTTGATTGAGTTTAGTTCTTGCATATAAAATCATTGTAAACACTCTCTAAAGCTTGTATTACAATTTGTATTATTTATGAGTAAGAGACTTAGTATAGAGCTAGTTGCTTTATATTTGCTAAACTTTTCTAAGTACCGTATTATAGTTTATTGTGAGTAAGTTAGTGAAATTTTGAGTTGAGTTTAGTGTGTTTGAGAGCTCCTTGTAAAAGACTCAACTCAAGTAATTGTGTTTGTGTTGTTGTAGTCGCTTTGGTGGAGCAATTGATTATTTATTGTGAATAAAGTGGTTGAAGTCCTTCATGGTGAGAGATAATTGCCAGTGGACAATGGAGACTTGGAGCAGACCAAACTATATGTTAAAATCGCAATGCAAACTTTCCTTTCTCTTATTTTTTTTATTATTGTTGTTTATATTTGTTGTTGTGCATGAATTAGGCTTTAAATTTTGAAAAGAAATCATTATTAGGCATAATTTGCATTTCTTAAGTTTTTACTAAGTTTCTTCAATACTTACATACTTCCATATGGTAAGAATTGAAAATGTGTAAAAGTATTGTACTTTAACCCTAATTAACTGCAATTTCAAAACGATCCCTAAAATTGAAACCCTATATTCAAAACCCTATTAAGATATCCTAAATAGAACCCATTATATTAGAGACCCTATCAAAACCATTGAGGTGCATGATTGATTTCCATTTCTTCATCTAAACACCTCTTAGTGAAGCACGGGCATGGTTTGTGTTCTCCTATAAGTTCATAGTATGAATGAGCACCCTTTTTTTTCTCTTCTCAATATAATGATTTACATTTAATCCAAGACCAGTATAAGACTAGTTTCTCTAACACATAAACTATGACATAAAAGTATAATAGACATTACCAATCCCCTACGTCACTTAGATAGAGCAGTAGGCTTTGATGGTAGTGGAGGTGCTGTGTTAGAGGAAGCCTCAACGACGGTGTTTGTTTTCTTCTCACCATGGGTTGGTAGTGGCTACAAAGGATTGGAGCTAGTTGAATTGAATTAAATTGCATGGGTTGTTTGCTTGGAATTCTAAGGGACATCCATGTGAAACGATAATAGCAACATGGTAGGTCCTCACTAGTAATGCACTTTACCGTTTTATCTTGGGCTTATTCGACAGAGGGTTTCAAAATTAAAGCTAGGATTTTGTTTTATCTAGGGTTTTTCTGCCTCCTTTGAATATGGTTTGAAGTTAGGGGTTTGGTCCATAATGGAAGCTTTTTGGATCTTTGATTTGTGTGGGACCAAGTGAACTCGGGTTAGGTTAAGGAAATGTGCGAGAAAACAATTAAGAAGACGTCTTTTTTTAATTAAAATGGCACCTGTCATGCATGGATTTGATAGGTTGGCTATGTCATTTGACGGAAATAATGGAGTTAGATTGGGTATGGTTTGAGCCCTCGAAAAATTGATTAAGGTATTAAATCGATATTTTTAAAGTCTTGGCAGTTCATTGCTCTTTTTCGAAAAGTTTAAATATTATGATAAGCAAAAAAAAATAATAAAAACTAGTTTATTAACTAAATAGAACCTTAAGAAAGGTTGTAGTCTAGAGTGGCTATTGGCAAAATTTCAATTAAAGCGAATAGAAAAAGACTAATTAAACTTACTACAAATTGTAATATGATGAAACTTTTGATTGAAATATTTATTATGGATTATGAACTCAGGATACCTAAGTTAAGAAAATTTTATGGTTCCGCCATTAATTTTGACAGGATCGATCCCGTCACCATCCAACTGTTCACACCATATTCAATCGTAATCAAATCACTAAAATAGTTAATATTCTATTTACTATATTTAATTTAACGGTTAAATTAATGGTGAGACGGTCCCTAAGTTAAGCCCCAGAAAGTATGTTCTAAATGAAATAAGTAAAATGAAAGCTACAATTTATTAAGCCTTATAAGGTAGGAAAGGACTTCTAGGACAATATTATAACCATCAATCTAAGGGGATAAAGACACTATAGCTATCTCAACTTTGTAATTTGGACAAATTAGTGTTCAATCTTTTAAACTTCATCCTTTTTGTGTCTCTAGAAACACCATACTGCCAAAAAAGTAAAACTAGAGACACCAAAAATATAAAAAATTTAAAAGTTTAAACTTCATATATTAATTTATTCAAATTATAAAGTTAAGATACCTATATTGCCTTTATTCCCAATCTAAGTCAACTACAAGCATAAATTTGCAAATGAGGCAAAATCAACAAAATCCATGGGCCCCGTTCAGACTAGTCATTTGATCGGCTTCTGGGCTCGTGTGACCGCCCCATCCTGCGTTTGACCATCAGCCCATATCATTCAAGTATTCAATCGTCTTTGAGGTTTTTTTTTTTTGGGGGGGGGGGGGGGGGGGGGGGGGGGGGGGGGGTTGGGGTTGGTGGGGGTAAACACCGGTCCTTGAGTTGTTCCCAACTTTATATTTCATTATATTTAATCCTAAATTTTAGTTATTCATCCTGAAACCTTCAGAATCAACTGGGCAAGTAGTTATTTAATTTTTAAATAATAACAAAATTATTTCTTAAAAATATTTTATTTTAAGAATTGCTCATGAAAGAAAAAACTTTTTCAAGGGTTGTTATTTGTATATGAATATTGAATTATTTATTTTTCATCAGTATCCATATTATATAATTTGTATGTAAGTAATTAAGTTTTCATCTTTTTTTATTCATTTGTTTTTCGACAAACACCCACATATATTTAACAAACACCAACATAAAAATTGGTGTTTATTATTAAATTATAAAAATACCAATGCTCTAATCTTTTTGAAATAATTAGCTTTATTTATTATGAAAATTTTAGTTTTTCATTAATTTAAACAAATGAATTTTAATCTTTTATCCTTTATAAAATGAAGTTTTTTTTTTTATTATTGTTAAAAATTTCAAATTTTAATTCCTAATGAGTCGTATATTTGTTAAAAAAATTATGTTTTATTTGTCCTTTATAAAATTACAGTTTTTAAATTTTAATATTAAAATGTCTTTTTTATAATTTAATCTCATAAATCAAGTTCTTAAAAAAAAAGATAAACTAAAATTCAAACATGCATCATATTATATTATTTAAAATGTAAGGTGGGAATACTGTAGTTGACCGATCACATGCGATGGGCATGATGGCTGACCTGAGAAAAGTTCTAAATTGATGATGATGATGACACGTATAAGATGTCGTAGAAAGAGGCATCGGAGGAGGAATAGACAAACTTGATTTCTCAAGTGCACGAATATAACAGAAGATCAAATAAAATAGATTCAATCGTTCTTGACTCGTTCTTCATAGAATAAGTGCTTTGATCTCTCTTGAAAATATTTCAGCAGAGTTTCCACATTACTTTCAATCTTAGCAATGTGCAGAATCTTTAAATTAGAGGAGATTATTTATAGATATTAGAGGCTGATGGTAGCCATTCGATGACTTTCAGATGAATAGTTGAGATTAAGTGTTGCTGGTGACCATTAGTTCATTTTATAATGATCCAACGACTGATATCGAAGCCTCCTTTTCTTATAGTAGTGGGTTGAGTTGGAAATGGGCTTGATGACTTTTATTATATAAAAAAGCCCATTTTCAATATAAAAAAGATGAAGGCTTGTTTTCGTCCACATAAGCTCTATTTTAATTAAACAACGCCCGAATTAACCTAAGAAGATATTTTTTGAGTTTACTTTTGGCGTACGATAAATCCGAATAAGGTCGAGAGCAGAATAAACTGTTCCGACAATCAGTGTTCCAAGCTTACTAAGCCAAGTCTCCTTATGACATTCCTTATTGTACTCAGTCTTCTAAGTCCTATCATTAGCCCAAAAGACTCGGCCGTGGCATTAAATTATGCCAAAAGCTCAATTATCAAAATTACCCTCTACATTTTGTCCCTTAGCCAAAAGTTCTTTTAGTAAAGTCACAAAGGAGATTTTGGGCATTTTCATTGAGCATGTATTATCTTCATAATTGTTGTCGTTGTAGAACAATGATAAGAAATTGCACTTGACATTAAGTTGTGTACTTCATTGATATAACCGATATTTCTTGTATTTGTTGATGAACTAAAATGAGTTGAATTAGTCTTCCTCAAACTAAACATAAAATATCCAATGAAGCAAGTTTGTTGTTGCATAAGCACTTAGGATATCGAGTAGATTAATATATCCTATGCTTTCCTTTTTATGGATTTAAATGACTCGAGATAACCTTATTTTTCTGAACTACTATCGAGAGATTCATTTCCTTACACTATTCTATATCGCATCTTATGATGATCATCTTGCCTTCTTCCTCCTCCTCCTCTTCTTCTTCTTCTTTTAATAATGCTTAATAATTGAATGAAAGCATTAAAATAAGCTCTAAAGTATAGCGGTAAATGGGGCAAAAGCTACCACATAAGTGATACAAAGCTCTGAGGCTTTCATCGTGACAGCATATTATAAATATTCCCTGCTTCATATATACATGTGTGTATATGAAAAAAAATCACATAAGAGTTCATCCATAAATAGATCCTCCTATAATTATTTCTTCCTTTATCTCCGTTAAAGACCAATCTTCGTTACTATATCCATTTACTAGTGTATTGAGTCTTCAACATCGATTTTCCGTAATCAAGACAGCTGTAACAAGAGGCTTCTATCTTTGAAGGAAAAAAAAAATGTCTCCGAGTCTAGCAAAATGACCTTGTGTTAATAGCACCGTGATGAGGCTTACCAATGGCAGTGCGAGAAACGAAAGAAGGACAACAATCAACGATCAATGAACACAACCAACCATTAAGCGAGTTTGACCAATCAATGAACACATAGCACCCATTCTTCGTTCTACTAGCAGAAAATCCAACTTAATGGCTCCGCGATAAGGATTGGATGATGCACGCCCGATTCTAATATTGTCCATCTCCACTTATGGTATCTTAGGGTCCTCAAATCTTAAATAATTTCATCAGCGGTCATGATCAGAGATCAAGCAATAGCGACATCATAGCATGGTTGTTGGCAGTAGCAAATAGATGAACAACTTCAATTCACGATCCAGATTGCCCCGTCTTTGAAGAGCTAGATGATGTTGGGGTATCATAGGATAGAGATCTCATGTAAGTGATGATTCATAATTTGAGTTTTTTTTTTTTTTTTTTTTTTTTTTGGTGGTGATGCTTCCTGATTAGTGATTCACTCCCTTTTTTTTTCTTTTTTTCAATGGCTCATTCATATTATTTTTGTAGAAGGTTTCTGCATGGCCGGAAGAATATTATTAAGACACAACACCAGTTTGATTACAATAGATGATAGTAGCAGCAATGAACGGATGCTTACAAAAAATTATCGGATGATTCCAGTTTCTAAAAGCCAGTTTGCTTCAAGTCCCTTTGCGACAAATTCAACAATTATTTTTTTTTTGGTCATTGATCAATCTTTACTTTCCATGCTCCTACATGAATCCTCCAAAAGTTGTCGGTGATTAAACTTCAATTCACGCATAAGTTTCAGTTATCGGAGTAGTGGAGTAGAGATACTTGGTTAAAAAAAAAAAAAATTGGCATCGACTTCAAAAGCAAAAGGTATATTGGATACCGTCCACTTTTCAAGGAAATCTAAAGTTTCCACTACCAGGAAAAACAATATAAATATTTCCATTTATCGAGGTTTCAATGTATATATTTATATATATGAAATCCTACTAGTGATTGAGGAAATGATATGAATCTTCTCTCTCTCTTTTTAATGTGTCTTGATCTTTTTGCAGATTAGCAAAATCGCGTTTTGTTGTTTTCGTGCTTTCATTGCGGGCTTAAATATTTCCCTAGCCTCTCCTGTCCTCTACTATACTTGGCACAGGCCCATGAATAGACTTGTGTCACTATAGCATCCGACCTTTGGCACAGGCCCACGAGTTGACTTGTGTTATTTTGACACCCAACCACTTCTAGCTTTGATATGGCTCGCTTCTACTTTCCTCATCTCTTTTACACTTGATATGGGCCCATGAGTAATCTTGTATTGCTCTGGAACTTAGTCTCTGCTAGACTTGGTGCAGGCCTATAGGTAATCTTGTGTCACTCTAGCACCGACCTTCTGGCACGGCCCACGAGTAGACTTATGTTGCCCTAGTACCCGACCTCTTCTAGCTTTGATACGGGTTAACTTGTAATCTAAATCTTTACTCTACATCTCTAAGTTCTGTTGGAATTCCACCAAGAAATAAGCCTCAAATCATTCTAATAAAAGAGTTAGGGACTCACTCCATGAATAAAGCATCGCTACTCAGGTAGTGAGTGTTTACTAGTATTCACTTCACATTGTCATTCTATTATCATAGTGGATGTTTACTCCACCAGTGGGTGTTTGCTTCACATTTTTATTCTGCTATCACGGTGGGTGCTTACTCCACCAGCAGATGTTTGCTTCACATTGTCATTCTACTATCATAGTAGGTGTTTGCTCTACTAATGAATGTTCACCGTACATAGCCATCAACACCTTATCAAGACATATTCATTTTAGTAGTAAGGCATCATTCCTCTACCATCAAGGATCGACTCTACTAGTAAAGCATATCACTACATTTGCAAGGATTCATCCTTATCATCGTAGTGGCACTCTACAACAAACATGCTTCATTCGATTGTCATGTATACGTTAAGTGTTCTTGATGACACCGGGTGACACAGTACCTTTTAAGGTATGCAGAACCCATGTTTTCCATCATCAACTAAACATCACATTAGCATGTGTGTATCAACTCCTCATCATAGTGCATTGTTCTCTTTGTGTTAGAGGTACATTGCCTATGAGTACCAAGAAGTATATCGTTTATGAGTATCAACATAGGTACATCGCTTGAACATGCTTTACACTCAAGTTCCTATATCAGGGAGTTGTTCTCAAATATGGGTACATGCTTCCCACAGTAGTCACGTTCAAGAAAACCTCAGAAAGCTCATGTATCAACTTCTTCTCCCTCAGTTGATGGTGCGTCATTACATGATGGGCAAGCAACTCATATCAAGCTATTACTTCTTATTTGCACATCAAGACAAAATGCTTGAGGTACTTTGGCTATCATAGGTACACTTCCATCCTACAAGCCGATGCTGCTTTGACTCTATAACTGGATGAAATTGCAAAAGGAAAGGGGTATTGCTCCCACCTCTTGCTCAAAGTTAGATGAGGTCTTCCATTATTCACAGTTGAGGTCACTTCAACTCTCACTTTGTGACATGTTTAAGAATAGATCCTTGTATTGAGTAGTTGCAACTACCATGAAGTGATTACTTTAATTACCATAGGGGAGGTTTCTTTGACTCGAATACTACGAAATGAAGTTATGACTGCCAAGCCTGTACGTAGTCAAGAGCATGTGCTTCTACTAAGCAGTTGCAGCTACCATGAGGTGATCACTTCAATCATCCATGGATGAGATCGTTCCAACCTTAATTTTATGAAATAGCTTTATGGCTGCGAGCCTATTGTAGAGTTACTTCAATTTATCATAATTAAGATTGCTTTGATCTTGCAAATAATGTAGCAGAAATGGGTGTTTTGCTCATCGCATGCTCAGGAGTAGATGCTTTTGCTAAGTAGTAGCAATTACCATGAAGTGATCGCTGCGATCAAACATAGACAAGGTTGCTTTGACTTTGATTCTATGAAATGGTGTTCCGGCTGCGAAGCCTATAGTGGAGTTGCTTCAACTCGTCACAGCTAAGATCATTTTGATCTTGTAAACAATGTAATAGAAATGGGTATTGCATTCGTTGTGCACTCACAAGCAAACAATTCTATTGTATGATTGCAACTGTCATGAAGTGATCACTTCGATCAACCATAGATGAAGTTGCTTCAACCTTGATTCTATGAAATGGCATTGTGACTACCAAGCCTATTGTGGAGTCACTTCAACTAGTCACAGCTGAGATTGCTTCGATCTCAAGCATCATAGGTGTATGGTGGCAACGTTAGCTAAACTATAATTCAAAGAGAATTGCCCCCAACCATTACAAATTTTCTTTCTTTGTCATGCTTGTCAAAAGTGTTGCAAACATTAATACAAGAAAGTATGAAAGAAGATGGATGGAAGAAAACAAATAGTGTATTTTCATTATCATTCGCTTTATTTCTCCTTTTTATTACAAGACAAGAGTAAGCAATAAGCGGCTTCTACCTTTAGTATATAGCTAATATCATCTAAACAAGAAGTGTTATTCATTATCCGTGCTTTCATCATTCATCATTTGTACATTGTTGTCTTCAAGTTCAATTTTGTAATTGCGGAACCTTTTCATTAAAAATCCTCTTTAATGTCTGACAATCTTTTGTTGGATGTCCCACTGTCTTGTGAAACCTACAGAACTTTGCATTTCCTTTCTCCTGCGCAGTGGGTTCTCGCTCAACCCTTTGTAATATGAGGAAACCATCCTTCAACCATTGGTCAAGGATAGCATGAACTTTATCCATGGCACTAAAAAAAGCTAGAACTTCTTGAGTACTATCTCTTTTGGGTTTCTTGTTACCCTAAAAGCTTCCCTCATGAGTAATGCCCACTGATGGGTGTTGCTTCTTATTTGGGTTACTCCTTTATTTGATGATAGAATTATCTATTTGTCCTTTGAGCGTTCTCTACTAATGTTAAGAAGGACTCGAGTGATAAATTCTCCATATGCACAATATACTCTGTGAACATACCTTGGATGTAGATTCTTACAAGTTCCTTCATCACACATAACTTGGATATCCCAAGAGCATTCCCTATAACTTTTGATGTAATCCATCAAATCTTCCTTTGGGCATTGTCTAACACGTCCCATGTTGGTCAATGTAACTCGTTCTTGAGTTTCAAAGAATTTCTCAAGAAACATTCTATACATAGTCCCCCATGAGTCAACAAAGCTAGGGATGAGATTGACATCCAGGTGTATGCCTTCTCTATTAACAACTTAGAGAATTCCTTAAGCTTTAGGTCATCATCCAGTCCATAGGCTTCAAGAGTCTCAATGAACTTAAGCAGATGCTCCTTTGCACTACCCTGTTTCCTATTAAATTTGATAAATTTTGGACTAATGTGGCCCTTTGAATAGGGTTTCCCTATAATCCTTTGTGAGTATGGAAGCGTCAGGTTGATGACACCAGTGGCAGATGCAGCTTGCACTTGTCTCAGGTACTTTTCTTAGTCTTCTTTTGTCATATATGACGCGGAAGCGGATGATGTATTAAATCCACTTGAGGATTACGAATGATGTTACGAGTGCAGCTATGCTATTTGTAAGCGGCTGGACATTGCATCCAAAGGAAGACGAGTCTTTGAGATGGATCCTTACCTTTTTTTCCAACAATAAGCATGGGATCTCTTGGAGTTGGAGGCAGCAAAGACTGTAATGTCTCCTGCCGGTGTCCTCTTTCATTTCTAATAACAGGAACAGTAGTTTACCCATGTTGAGAATCATGCAGGGCCTCATGGAGAGTACCTTCTGGGACAGTAATAGCTGGTACACCATAGTCGCTTACATGTATGGTGCAGCAACAAAGTTATCATGGGAAGTATACTTCCCAATGCGGTAGCAGTTCCTACCATATAGGTAGGAATTGCTTAAAAACATTCATAAATTGATTGAAAGCCTCGTATTGTCCTATATAGTGCGTATCATGAGCTTACTATCCATGGGTGTCTGCAACCGCAAGGGTAGTATTATCATCTATAGATTGGATATGTTCAATAGTATCAAGTTATTATCTTGATTTTAGGGGTTTCCTTCCTGTCCAGCTCTTGTGTGGAGGTGCCATTATTGTCAAGAACTTACTCTTTCCCAGTGGAGTTGCCAAATAATATATGGTGGGGTTATTGTAGCTGACCGATCTCGTGCGATGGGTATGGTGGTCGACCTGAGAGAAGTCTTGAATTGATGACACGTGTAGGATATTGCCGAGAGAGGCATGGGAGGAGAAACAAGCAAACCCAGTTTTTCGAGCACACGAGTGTGACGAAAGATCAAATCAAATAGATTTGATCATTCTTGACTCGTTCTTTATAAATAAGTGCTTTGATCTCTATTGAAGATATCTCAACAGAGTTTCAATGTTGCTCTCTGATATATGTGTTTTTGGTATATATTTTAACAGGCTAAATTATGTAATATTTGGTAATTTATTGTGATATTTAGTACTTCACTGGGTTAAATTGTTGTGTTTGAAAGGATAAGGATGAATTAAGAGCTTAGGAGAAAAATTAATCGAGTTTACATCAAAGTTGAATCAATTATGAAGAAATTAAGAAGAATTTGCAAGGATGTTTCAACTTGGAGGAATAAAGTTTGGAAGAGTAAGATCACAGCAAGAAAAACGGTCGGTTATGGATCATCGTATTATAACCATGTTCCTTAAGGAACTATGGATTTTCATCAAGTTTCAAGGAAGAATTAATCAGATCAAAACATGGTATAATATGGATTGTCGTGCTCCACTCGTGATCAACATGGAAGAAGCAGAGTATGAAATTAGAAAGAAACATGGTGAGATGAGTTCAGTCGTGTGTCAGTCGTGCTCCATTGGTACCTTTGCTCAAAGAAGAAAAATGATTGCACATGCCCTCGTGTTTTAGAAGAAATAAAAGACTTAAAGTGAACAGAAGAAACACGAGAGGATAAGACCATTCATGCTTCAACCATGTACTTTGGGAAATCAGACTTAAAAGACTTGAAGAAACCGAGAGATACACGGTGTGTTATGTTGAGCCTATATACATCGTGTTGTTATGCAATTGAAGAAGAATTCGGATTTCGAGAGAAATACGATGTGATTTTGATCACCGTGTTGTAGTCGTGTTCCTTGAAGACTAAGGCAATATTAAGAAGCAATGAGAAACATGATGAAATCTGAAAAGCAAATGTTCACCCCGTGTTCCTGAGAAGACCGGGTCAAACTGATTTAAGCATCCTAGGAGATTTTTTTTTTGTCTGATCCCAAATATTCCACCGACAAAAGCCTACCATAAAAAGAAGTTTTTAGTCCGAAAAATAACAGAACAATCTTAGAAAAAAAAAACATATATATGAAATTAGGAGAGTTAAAAGTCTTCAAAACAAGAGTCTTCAAGAATTAGGAGAAATTGGTCAAGATTCATTTAAGATCATTTCAAGATTGTTTAGTAAGGTGTATTCTATCCATCTTGAGTTTAATTGTAATAGTTTCTTACTGTTTTAATAGATTAGAGACGAAGGAGTAGATCTATTTCATCTAATAGCGAATTGAACCTGAGAATTTTACCATGTATTGTGCTTAATTGAATTCAATGGAAGTTTATGTTATTTTGAATCTGATTGTGTGTATTAATTGTTAAATATAGCATAGTATTTCCAGGATATTATGTTCTATATTAGATTTCATGAATGTTAATTGAAAAATTGCATGCATGTTAAGATCAAAGTAATCAGAAAAACTTGTTTGGATTGCTAGAATTAAATTACAAGAGTTTTCCGATGTATTGATTGTAAAGATTCATAGATTGATAATGCAATTCTTAGATTGTTACTAA
The DNA here is from genome assembly GCA_024138025.1 of Combretum micranthum. Taxonomy (NCBI): domain Eukaryota; kingdom Viridiplantae; phylum Streptophyta; class Magnoliopsida; order Myrtales; family Combretaceae; genus Combretum; species Combretum micranthum. The sequence goes on from JAMXBD010000347.1 coordinate 563,151, forward strand.
TTAAAAGAAGTTTTAATAGGTAGATCTAAAGGATTAATGATTGGTAATCTCGATAGAGATATTAATCTTGTTGAGGAATCTTTTCGGTTCAAAATTAACATAAATCATATTGATATAAAATCATATGTTAATTGGTAAATTCTTAAGGGTGATTTGTTATTTGGATGAGCTAAGGAATATTGAATTTTAATTTTTGTTGATTTGTTTGTTCTGAAGTATATTGGAAATAAATCTTATTAAAAAAAATACTCTTAATGGTAATAATTTGATCTCATTAATTGAAGTAGATGCAAGAGATTAAAGTCGTTCTAATAGTATTCTTTGATCTCCAAACGATGATACCCGTTCTCACTTTGCTATATTAACAGGATAGGTATACTTGCCTCAATTTTTGGTTGAATAGAAGGTTTAAACAAATTTTATATTTTGATTAATCAACCAATTATGTCAAGTTTTTGGCGTCGTTGCTGGGGAAATATGTAGAATCCTTAAATAAGAGGAGAAATCTCTTATTTATAGATATTGGAGGCTGATGCTAGTCGTTCGATGACTTCTAGATAAATGGTTGAGATTAAGTATTGCTGGTGACCATTAATTCATTTTATAATGATCTAATGACTGATATTGAAACTTCCTTTTCTTATAGTAGTGGGCTGGGTTGGAAATGGGCTTAACGACTTTTATTATATAAAAAAGTCCATTTTCAATATAAAATGATGAAGGCCTATTTTAGTTCACATAAGTCTTATTTTAATCAAACAAAATCCAAATTAGCTCAAGAAGATATTTTTGGAGCCTACTTGTTGTGCACGAGAATCCAAATAAGGTAGAGAGAAGAATAAACCGTTTCGATAATCTCTATTTTGAGCCTACCAAGTTAACTCTCCCTATAATATCCTTTATTGGACCTAATCTTTGAAGCCTGTCACTAGTCTAAAAGACCAGCCCGTGGTATTAAATTTGGACAAAAGCCTAATTACCGAAATAACCCATTTATAGGGAATAATCAAGAAAATAAACTTGATATTTGAACTTTGAAAATATTGGTAGATTCCTGGTACTTGATTTAAATGATGCTTTTAGAGGGGAAAAAACATTAAAGGATGCTTGTAGCGTCTAAAGTAACACTATATATGAATTGTTAAAATAAGTTATGTAAACATAAAAAAAAGGGCATGGTAATAATATCAGAGGGTCATAAATGAATGTTGTGGTGAATTGTATTTGAAAAAGCTATCTATAGCTATTTATAGGAGTTAAATTAAATTTGTCTTAAAATAAAATCAAGTTTGATCTATAAGCTAGTTTAATTTCATTCCTCTTTTTAATGCACATAATGGTCTTACTTGCTCATTTATCCCCTATTAAAATTTTCATTTTCTTCATTTTTTATTTATTTATTTATTTTCAATTCCGTTAACTTTCCATCCCATATTAGATATTATCCTGTAAAATTTTATGGTCTTATTGTTAATTTTCAATAGAATCAAACCTATTGACTTTTTAATGGTTTATATTCATATTTAATTTTTTTCGCATATTTAAAATAGTTAATATATTAATTGTTATATTTATTTTAATGATTAAATGATTAACTCTACTTGATTATCAGATAAATAGAGCCTGTTACTATTTTTTTGTCTCTTAGTTTCTAGTTTGGTAAAGAACATGATGTTTAACACGAGGATAACTTGGATAATGTTGGCAATTTAGATATGATGATGATAATGGCGTAACATAGAAAAGGATTTTAACTCAAAGGTGAATGTATAACCATAACATAAGGATAAGACTTAATGGCAAAATAAGAATATTAGAAAATAGACGCAACACCTAAGTTGGTAATCCCTCCAAGCAAAAGTAGGAGATGTTTGCTCAGAGTTTGATTCATTGCAACAAATGTGTAATTTCATAATTTTTCATGAACCTATTATCTCGTTCCAATGTATGCCCATCCACCATTTATAACACTTACGTATTATACGCATAAGCTAATCTAAACGACTTGTTTATCGTGAACACTTTTTAACCACTATTAGGTTTTGAAATCATATAAATAGATTTTGAAAACAACTAGATTTAGTAGTTGTAAAACATATTTTGTAAAATATTATATTTTCTACTCTGACAAGTAGTTCACCATTTACAAAAACAACCTTACCATCATATATCTCAAACACAGAATACCTATTCATAATGGTAAAACAAAGCTTTAAAATTTAATTACAAAACATGAGCTCCTCAACCAGGCTCGTAATGAAAAATACATGTTCCAAAAGAATAAATCCATATCTTGAATCAAATAAAAACAAACTAGGCAATCTTAACCATTGCTAACAACTTCCTCTACAGTCGTCCAAAACCCAAAACAATCATTAGCATCCAAATCATTGCATGGAAAAAGAAAATATTGAGCTGAAGTCCAATATAACAGCAACACAAGCACACACAAGATGGACACACATGCTTATTTTAATACAATGCAACAACCAATATGTTTTATCCTGACATTAAAGTGTAAAAAATCAACATTGGAGCACTCATATTCCAACAACATGCCACTGGGAATTTAAGGGTCATGAGTAGTAGCAATTGCTCAGTGGGTTGATATAAGTAGCCTGAATACTTATTCTCTATAGGAATGTCTATGATAATAGTATCGTCTAGGATTCGTAGTCCTTACATATCTTTATTTATTTTAATCCATAATATCATTTAGTTAAATCATTCTCATAAACGTGAACTAAACTATATTACTTCTCGCTAAGCATAAATAAATGTTACACCGACACCATTTACCCTACCAACTACCCACTGAGCCATTTATAAATTATCATTAATAATGATAGGGGATGGTCTAAGTGCCTAACTACCGTGCAGGCATCTCCAAAAAGGTTGTCGCTTCCTGGAATGGATTTAACAACAAGCACAAGCAAAAGCAATAATCGATTATTAGCTGTCTTCAAGTTTTTATTCATTTAGGATACTTACCCTAAACAAACAACAAGCAAGTCACTACATACCTAGTACACTATTTGAAATCTGGTAAGGATCAAAAGATAGGCTCAAAGGTAAACAAGTATCTATTCTATAAAATTAATTCTTATAAGTATTTAAATAATTTATCGACATACTTCAAATTCGTGCTAAATACTTATTTGATCAGACACAAAAGTAGGAACCCTGCCATTGTTGTGAAGATTGTCATGCCAAGATATGGATAGTTCTCTATTGTCTGTCAATTCATTTCTTTTCCTTTGCTTATATCCCATTATAAAATCATCATCACTTTTTACTATTCATGTAAGTATTTAAATAAATTATTAACTTGTAAGAAATACTCTTTTTTCTTAACAAATACCTTTAAAACAACATACTCTTCTTATTGTTTATGTTTTAGTATAATATATTAATATAAGCCAATAACAAGTTATTAAGCCTATATCAACTTAATTTAGCCAAGTTGGATAGACTTAATCATTCTAGCTCATTTTTGCTCACTAAAGTTCATTAAGTCAAGTTGAATTTAGGTTTATTAATTAAGCTCCTCTTATACTTAAAATTCATATTAAACTTAGTTAATTATTAATTCTATTAGTACACTCTATAATTCAAGTATACTTAGTATAAACATAAACCTAACTTATTCCTATTTATATGAACGCTAACAAATGCATCATTTATTATTTTATTTTATTTATTTATCTCCTTCTTTTGTTAAAAAAAAACTGCACTAGAAGACAAATCATGCTTGTGACGACGATCGTGATACATATCACGGGCATCATCACGTCCGTGACGGAGGTTGCGATCAACATCACAGGCACCATCATGCATGGGATTAAGGTGTCTGAAATTTTATAAACATACAGAGGAGATCATGCCCTTGATAATAGCCATGATTTACGTCATGATGTGAACCATAGCTTGAATCACACCCATGATTAAGAGTAAAAAATAAATATATATATATATCTATATCTATGGAGATCAAGCCTTCAATCACGCCTGTCATCGCCCTTTATTTTTATCTCCGCTTGTATCATGGGTATCATCACACTGAGATGAATGGGCGTTAGTTTACTCATTTTCCTTTGTCTTTTTACCATGATTCTAACTACTTGCTTCCATCATGTTTTCAACAAAACACCATAAAATAAGCATACAAATTCATTTTCATAACTTATAACACTTATATTCTCATATTTCTACATCATACATCTTCAAATCATGTCATCAAACATCTAGCCTATACATGTATATACATACCTAGATTTTAATATATGTGTTCATATATCACTAGTTTATCAATTTTATCAAAAACCCTACATCTACTTAACATCAATTCATCAAAATCATACATACACAACAATTGATTCAAGACAACAATTAACTTACTTGTTTAGCAAACACAAGCTACTTGATATTCACGACTACTACTTCATAGTTGATGTAGTTTCTTCATGCATGATTCCCAACTTCTATCTTGTTTTTTATTTTAAATTTCTCCTATGATTGTATTGATATAGAGGTTTAGGGTTGGATTGTTGAGAGAAGAAGAAAAGAGAAATGAAGAAGAAAGAAAAGAGAAAGTGAAATGGCAGCTGAAAAATTAAAAAGTAAAGGAAGGAAAAGGATAAGGATTAGGCCTTATGATATTTTATAAGTGTTATAGGCTTGGGCTTTTGCTTTGGTTTTTGTATTGGACTTGATCTTTGCCTTAGGCTTAAACCTTATAAAGGATTAGCTTAAGGAATTTGAAATGATTAGAAAGAAATATAAGAATTTAGGAATTGAAATTAATAACTTGAACTAGAAATTTAGTTTAGAAATTTAATTGGTAGGAATTTGATATTTAATCAGAGTTTGGGAATTTAGAACATGAGAACTGATATTTGTGAACAAGCAATTGAATTCAAAATTTCTCAAGAATAAGGAAATATGGGGGCGTTTAGTAATTTAGGCAATTGAACTTGAGAAATTCAGTTCATTAGAAAAATTAGAAAAGAATGGAGTTTAAATTGATGGTTGGAAGGAATTGAATAATTTGATGCTTGAAATAGGTAATTAAAGCAAATAGATAAATTGAAAGGATATTTGAAATCTTAAATTTCAATTAAATCTATTTACTAATTTGATTATGTTAATCTATCTAATCATATTATATAACTTAGTTTACTTGATTTATTTAACCAAACTATCTAAATTCAATTTCTAAATTAAACTTTAATTAAAATTCAAAATTAACCACCTATTATACTATTTAATTATGACATTTCTAACTTGGGTTGGCGAAAATTTGGGGCATTTTATCCATAATCCTAAGATTCGTCTGCGTCAATCACATAAACCCAAGTTGAGAAATATAGGTGAAAGCAATAAAAAGGATTTAATTAAATGAGAAATCTCAAAATGAATACTAATTGATAATATGGTTGGAGCATTATCCAAAATCCATTTTGTCATATTTGGTACATTGCAACATCTGGAATGGAATTGAATGGAATCAAAAGAATGGAATAGACTGAACAAGGGAATAACAAATCAATTCCTATGGAACGAAATTGAGTGACTATATAATATGATTTTTCAAAACACCCTTCATAATAAATATAGATAATATTTATGTATAGGATAAAATTGTACTTAAAACAATAATAACAATTAATAAAAATAGAATGAAATCAAGATTTTGCTTTTGAGAAGGCAGAATATAATTCTTCCAAAAAGCCAAAATTATTGATTCCAAAGAATTGCGATTCTGTCTTTTTAAAACAGTTCTAAACATCGAGAAAGGAATGGAAGTCGGAATCGCAATTCTATTCCCATCCCTGCATAGCAAAAGTACCATATGGATTTTTAAGCTACTTTTCTCAATTAATCCTATTGTTGGTCTCGAAAAGATAACCAAGAGGGGGGTAAATTGGTTATAAAAATTTACTTTTAAAATATCAAACAAAATTCACACCACTTGATTATTCAACTAAAATGGCTTTGAAACTTTCTTAAAATAATAAACTTAATAAATAAAAACTTTGAACAAGAATTCAGATCAAAATGATTTGCTTAAGTTCATGAAAAATCAAAAGTTAATTCAAAACTTTTTACTCCCAGATTAACGTTCTAACTGACTCTCTGATCAAGAAAATATATGTCAAACACTCTCTGATCGACTTTCTGATTAAGACAGTATAAATAGGTTCTCTGATAAACCTTCTGAGCATATATCATAGATATAAACACAAAATAAAATTGCATGAATTAAAAAGATATAATGGAGTAGAGAGTGCAAAGTCAAATTATAGAGGTTCCGCTTGAGCATCAATCATTTTTCCAACTCCAAGCCAGGGTCTCAGTATTCCACACCGGTTGTGTTCCACTGTCCAATCAATCAATCAAAGTTACAAGATGTTCTTGCGAATTCTCTTTGACTACAATTCACTCAGCTTAATTCTCTCAAGCAATCAATCTATTGAGCCTACTTATAACTATCAAACTTACAAAAAAAAAAAATCAGAGGAATAAAGAGTAAGTATCCTAAAAATTTCGCTCAAAATATTAACAATAGTAATATGATAGTGTTTAGCATATGAAGAAGGAAAGCTTTTATCACTGATGGCTCTTTTCTCTTTCACGTAAAATGTTTCTCTGATCTTCTTGTCTTGAGTATCCGTTATTTTTATTTTGCTTCCTCCAACAGTTAGTTCATCAGGTGGATTAACTTGTTCCTCTTCCTTTGTACGATATCGGCTAAAGTTTATCAACAAAAACTGTCAAAAATATTAGTTCGTATTTATTCGTAAAATCTGTAAAATTTGAATCTTGAATTCTTGATGTACTCTCGAATTTTATGCTTCAATAGATAAGCTCAAATATCCACCAACTTGCATAATTATTTTGAACTTGAATTTCGAATTTGAATCCATTGTAATCTTCATCTTCTTCCATTGGTACTGTTCATGTAACAAGAAGATATGGTCTTCCAAAAATTTCGAGCTTCTTGTAGAGATAATAAAATTCCTTGAAGATCTAAATCTTGTTTTGTAATAAATTCCTATTATGTATACTATCTTTCTTTAAATGTAAATCGCTGTGTAAGAAATAAAGTGTCCAAGCTTGAATTGTTCAACTTCATTTTTGCCGTTCATAAATTTCCAAAAATTTGATTATTTAATCCAAAAAAATTAAATCCTGTGGATATTGAACCAACTTTGTGAACACATTAAGTACGTTACCCAAATACACTCAATATTTGAGCTAGGCCTTCAAATTTCGAATTCTTCAATTTAGATCAAATCTGAGAGCTGTTGATCATTCTTTAGCAGCTTTTTGAAAATAAGTCATATAAACTCTCTGATGTTCCTTCTAACGGTTTAAAAAAAAACTTGTATTCCATTGAAGAACCTTCTGATATATAGATTGTTCTTTTGAAAGAAAAAGTATTTCCATCCTTCTGATATACATTCTAATAGACATACTGATATGAAATGCTGCACATTTAACAAATATATAAGTAATCACTTGATCCTTTTTGTTATCATCAAAATCATTATTTGAGAGAAACCAACACCTATCATATCATGTTATGTCTGATACACTAGAATCATTTGGAATAGAATGGATTGGAATCATAGGAATGGAATGGAATGGAATTGATTGAATAAGGGAATGACAAATCCATTTATATGTTTGGATATATTCATGAAATGGAATGGAATGGAACGACTACTTAATAAGATTTGTCAAAAATAGTCTTCACATTTAATGTAGATAGTAAATATATGTAGGATAAAAATGTAATTAAAAAATAACTATATATATAGATGGAATGGAACAGTGATTCTACTTTTGAGAATGTGGAATCGATTTCCTCCTAGAAGCTGAAATCGTTGATTTGAGCTTCTAAAAACTCTTCCAAACATTGGGAAAAGAGAATGGAAGTCGGAATCACGATTCCATTCTTTGTGCCAAATGTGCCCAGGGTTACTAAATGTTAATTATATCTTATCCATTAATAAATACTCTTATGTCACATTTTGTAAGTTGGAATTGTCTCGAATGAAATGTAATGGATTGAGCAAGGAATGACAAATCCGTTCTTATGTTTGAATATATTCACGGAGTGGAATGGAATGTAATGATTATTTAATAAGATTTTTCAAAAATACCTTTCATATTAAATGTAGATAATAAATATGTAATTAAAAAAATAATTATATATATATGGAATGGAATCAAGATTCCGCCTTTGAGAAAGATGAATCGAATTCCTCTTAAAAGCCGAAATCGTAATTCCAGAATCACTGATTCTAAGGAATTGCGATTCTAGATTCTAAAAACGCTTCTAACATTGGGAAAAAGAATAAAAGCTGGAATCACAATTCCATTTTTTGCCCATTTTTGCAAACCAAACATGCCATTAGAACTTCTTAAATCTTCAAATTGATCTACTTTTTACCTTTTAATTTCACTTTTTTATTTTTTCGGTAAAAAAAAATTATTTTATAATATGATTTTTTTTATTTTTGAGTTTACTTTATTCATGTTTGTTTCCTTTTTTTTTTCCCCCTAGTTTTTAAAATTAATTTTATTGTTTCTCGCTATTCTTATATCAAATGGTCATTTTAAAGGGAAAATTGTAAAAGAAGAACTGAATTACTTATTTTGAAAGATGAAGACATTAAATACACATGTTGACAAACATAAATTGTTCCCATGACAATTTATCCTTCTATCCTTTTCTTATAGTTAGGATATTGCTTGTAGACATATACAAGAAAGACACTCATTGTTGTATAATAATAAAATGTGTTGACAAGGAAGTGTTGATGAGTAGATGTCAAAAAAAAAAAATATAAAATCATTTTGTATTTTTATGCACTTTCTGGTTTTTCATATAAACCAATATTGAATAAAGACGCAAATAATTTTTATTTTGTCTCGTTATAACAATTGTCTAGAAGCACTTCTTAATAGACATCATTCAAATGAGAAATTTACATCTTAAGTACAATATGCTTCCATAATGAAAGAGATAAGTTACATTAAAATCATAACAAGTGCATCACTCACCTGAAATAATCTTGGAATAGAACTTTCTATGAGATTCGAAGTCACATCTCTCTTCCTAGAAAATAAACAAAATGTCTATAAAAAGTCCAGAAATAGTTACAAGGGTGTTGCAATCATAAATGTTCCAACATGAACACGATGCAACACTACTTTGTAATCTATCCCAAAGCCTCTCAAAAAAATTTTGTTGTTGGTAATGTACTAGCGATGCGGTCGATTGGAGGTATACAGAAGCTATACGCTTTAGCAAGTGGTTGCGAATCGATACATTTGGAGAATCAAATTCGTTTGCTCATGATTTAGTGTAGCTTGTGATGTTGGTGAATGTAGTAAAAGGTCTCGCAGGCTTATGTACCTTGAATCATCGAGAATGTTCGATTCATGGATAATTTCGAGGCTGCTACTCCTTATCAACCTTAATGATTGTAGACTAGAACAATTATCAAGTTCTCTTTCCATTTTCAAATGCCATGGAATAATGATAGACTTGATCTTTTACAAGTTGACCTGAATATGTTTAAGGTTGAGGTTAGAGTTTGGGCAATTATAGAAGTACAAGGAATTCAATTGGCATGCTAATCAAGGTAAAAAACCATGGATGAGAACACAAGAAAAAGGGAAGGGAATGTATTGAGAGGGGTTTTATTTGTGAATGGTATAGTATTGAGTTTTATTGGTTGTCCATATTCTTAGGATCTTGATGCGGACAACAAGAAGTTAAACAAAAATGAAGTTGTGGGTTCCATGGGAAGTTCCTGTCTATTCACGTCATGCATTACAGTGCAGCATGTTAAAGTGCATAAAATCTTCTATCTTGTGTGTTGTTTCTATTGTTGGAATTTAATTTTTGAAATCTAGTTTTTGAAGCTTAATTTTTTTTTTCTTTAGAAATTTGGTTAACAGTTCAATATTGATATTTTTGAAGAATGAAATGCTATGAGATATGATGTTATTTATTGACTTGATGTGTAATTTAAATTATAAGTAAGAAAGAGAACTTACATGTCAAGAAAGAAATAAAAGAGAAACAAGAGAGAGAGAGAGAGACATATATAAGAAGGTGTTTTGAAGTGTGTGAATTGGAATCCAATCCTAAATCCTATTAATCTAATAAGGCTAGCATTACAAACTCTAAAATTGAAATGAGTTTATTACAAGAATAACAACTCATACATATTTAACTGCATACCAATGCAATTTTAGAATCACGTGTTTAATCCATCACATGTGTATTAAAAAATTATACACTATATTAATGTAAAAAAGGTTACAATCAATATATGATCTTTCAATTTTAACTAGCTTTGTTATTGAAATTAGTAGGCATTTAGTTTATACTTGTCATGTATATGTTTTTATTTATTTATTTGGTCGTTTGTTTTATTAATATCTAAATAAAGAAATAAATAATTTATATTCTAAATTCCAATAAATCTAGGCACAATAAGTTCCTTAATTCAATGTAAGTTCAGGAATCATATACACGCACACATATAAGTGCAGCATCACATTGTGTGATAAAATAAATTTCAGCTAAATAATGTGTCTTCTTCTTCTTCTTCTTCTTCTTTTTTTCCTATAACTTATTTAATGACTATTTTTTTGTAACTTATTTAATGACTTTGATTCATATCCGATCTTAATTATACCATTAAAATACTTATTACATTAACTTCTTTATTTTTCTAAAAAAAAAAAGGATAATTGGTTAGCCAGGATAATAAAACATAAAATAATCACTAACATAAACAAAAACGCAAAGTTAATATTTTATTTATTTGAAAAAAAAAAACTTTCCGCTACCATGTTTTCAAACATTTTACAGCAAAAGTGTAGAATATAAAGATATAATATAATTATATCATATAATAACTATGTATTTATTTACAAAACAAAAAGTATAAATTATACATGAAAATCTCTAGAAGGTAAATACGGCTATTCCTATTCGTATTAAAAATTCAAATATTCAAAAATACTTGCCACAGAGTCAGTGGTATAAAGCCAAATTAATTTTTAGTCAAACTATAAACCAAGAGGGTTGGTAAAAAAAAGGAGAACTATAATCTAAAATTGTCAATGTAATATTTTCATTTGTATTAGAAAATTAGAAATTTTGTTCTTAGAAAATAATATAGAAAGATGGTAAAGGAAAGTCACAAAAAAGATCAATGTGAAATTCTAAATTTCATTCCAAACCTCCGCCACAAAACTAAGGAAACATCTACATATCTCTACGCACGGTACAATCAATAATCTAACTATTATAATAAATGATAATTAAGTATTCTAATAGTACAATCACGAATGCATGTATGAATTTAAATCGTTAAATAACCAAAGATTGATCATAACTATGTCATTTTGAAGATTTAATTTACACATGAGTTAACAAACCTTGGCCAGAAAAGTAAGATCTAATATGCAAATTATAGATTGGTATGGGTATTATATAGATTTGGCTTTACAAATTTTCCTATGTAAGGGTAAATGTAGTTTAATCTTATCAATTTTTAGTAATTTATTATAAAAGGTGAAAAATAAAAATATAGTACAAATCTTGAAATAAAAAACCCGAGGAGGAAAAAGAAATTTGTGTTGTGCTTCTTCGACCATGTTGGACATGCTCCCACCATTTAAAGAACAAAAAAAAAAAAAAAGACTTATATTTAGGCATTGTTTTGTATTTATTCAACCATGCCACACATACCAAGCGAATAAAAACATTACAATTTTAGATCACTTTTCAGTTGAATTTATTTATTTATTTTATCCTCCACAAAGGCAAACAAATAAAAAAAAAATCAAAGGGATAGCACTAGGGACCCTAATGTCACGCACAATAATGAGAATGTTATTCCTAAGGTTAATAAGTAAAATAGTACCTGAACTTTTACAAAACATTCAATCAGGTCATTAAGGTTTTATTTTGAATAATTTAGTATCTAAAACATTTTTTATTAACCTTTTTTATATCTAAAGTTTTGTTTTTATAATTTTGGTACTTGAATAAAGTTTTCATGAACTTTTTTTATATTTGAAGTAAGTTCAATTAGGTATAAAAAAAGATCCATGAAAATTTTGTTTATGTACTAAATTGTTCAAAATGAAATATTAGAAATTGAGCATTTTGTGAAAGTGCAGGTATTATTTTTGACATTATCCCTATTTCTATTTTCAATATTTTTATTTATATCACTGAATAAAATTGAGGAGGTAATGAAACTTAATCCATCTTGAGACAAATATTTATGCTATTACAATATCATGTCAATAAATAAAAGCAAACAAAAGTATAAATAATGAAAAACAGTGAAAGTATCCTTGAAGCATAAAGCATAGTGGAGCTTTGCATCCACGCATTTCACCTTCGTACAAATATAGTGTGTGTTGAAAGATATTTATGCTTGCAGGCACTTTAGTAGCACCACACTTGATGTGATTATTTTTTCTAGTATTATGCATACGTTAATTTACTTTATAGTATGCATTTAAACACTCATATCACACAAGAAATACTTCAACCTAGCCCAGCTACTCATGAATTACTTGAGATTGATTTTACACGAACTTGTTTAATAAACGAATTGAGCTTAAACTCAAAATAAAGATCATTTAGTTAAATGAGTCAAACTTAAACTTTTCTTCAAACTCGCAAGCCGACTTACGAACAAGTCCATTAAGGGTCTCACAAGCTAGCTAGATTCATGGATGGGCTTGCGAACAAACTTGTGAACAACTTTTTTTATAATATTATTTTATTATATATTTTTTGTAATAATATATCAATATATTGTTATACATATTCATTTATATTAATATATAATTATAAATATAATTATTTATGTAATCAATCCCGAGCTCAAGCTTATTTAACTAAATAAGCTCGAGTTCAAGCTTGTTCGGATTGTTATGCTAAACAAGCCTAACAAGCCAAGCTCAAGTTTACAAATCCTTAATGAGCTTAGGCTCTTAAACTCGTTAAAAGCCTAACTTAACTCGAGCTTGTTAATTTGCTAAACAAGCCAAACTTAAGCCTTTAAAAGCTTAGTTCGATTTGGCTTGTTTGCAACCTCACCAAAAAGATAATGTGTATATCACTACATGCCTTTTCGTAATCCTAGCATAAATTAATAGAGTCCCACCTCTCTTCCTAAAAAATATAAACTAAATGCCTAGAAATCATGTTGTATAAAAAATATATATTAAGGTTTAAAAATTTGAATTTGATATGTACACTTTTGTTCATTTTTACAGTTAACTACTTTAATTTTACCAAATTTTACAATTAGCTACTTAAACTTTACTCATTATTGCTAGTTATAACCTTATCTAGGTACCATAAATTACCACAAAAAATTTATAGCTAGTTAATTGCCCAAATTTATAAGGCTTAGACACTAAATGTGACATTTACCCTTCATTTTTCAAAACTTATTTTGCCTAAGTTGAAGTAGTAGGACTGAAATAGAACATAAGAAATTATATATCTTGATTTTCTAATGTAATTATTAAACTATCTAATGCATATATAAGATAAGGAAAATAAAAAAAGTCTCTTGCCGTAAAAGTTTCTCTCTCTTTGCAACCTTTTCATTTCGTGTCTTCTTAGTTGTCCTTAAGCTCGATTTCCCAATGAATTTTTCAAAGAAAAAAAAATGTGTTTAGCATCTATTCTTGTTACGACTTTGCATTCACATTCCCAATCGGAAATAGTTTTGTCATCTACTAAGGGTTTAGATAAAACCATTTTGGAATTACCTCCTATATCCTTGAATAATCCTATAGATGTTGCTCCTCTAAGCCATGCTTCAAGCTTTAGCCTCCATTTCTCTTATGAGCTTTTAAGGTGATATCTACTCCAACCCCTTTACTTTTAGCACAAAAAGGTATGAAAATTATTTCTTTTAACCTTGAGTAAAAATGGCAATTATGGCAGTGTTGGAAATTTGCTTTGATCATAAAAATTTATGGATACTCTTTGGGATATAAACTTCTATCTAAAAAATTAAGGTTCCTGTGTTGTTTGTATCAAAGTTCAACTTATTGGCTTAGGGTTTAAATTTTATCCTGTTGTATTTAAAACCCCTAATGATCATAATCAAGTTATAAAGGATGGCCCTTGGTTTGTAAATAGCAATTTCTTAATTATTCATCAATGGAAACCAAAATTTAGGGCTTCTATTGCATCTTTCTCATCAGTAGCAATTTGGGCACGTGTTAATGAGCTTCCTCTAGAATATTTTGCCCCAATAGCAATTCGAAAAAATGGAGAATCCATAGGTCTTATATTGCGTATTGATGCTTTTACCTCAAATGTAGAAAGAAGGCATTTTATGAGATTCTTTGTTCAGATAAATTTCAACTAACCTTTAACTCATACCATAGTAATTGATAATCAAAGTTATAAATTACAATATGAAGGTATAAAAAGCCTATATGTCAAATGTGGAACTATAGGTCATACTTCTTTGTTTAGTATGATGGGCCATGAACCAAAGGAAAATGTAAATGATCCATGGCCTTAAATTCTAATCATCAAGCACAATCGGCATCCCTAAACCCTTGTTTGAATACCATGGTTTTAAACTCAAAAAAAAAAAAAACATATCATTTTATTTAGGAAAAAAATTTGTTAGATGAGAATAATTAAACCAAAAAACTATGGGGAATGGCTATTGGTTAAGGCTAAAACATCAAAATTAAAAAAGCAAATCTCATGTGATGGTGTTAAACAATCTCAAGAAAATAATCATGACATGCAACCATCATTTTCTAAAGGAAACTCTACTCTTAGTAAAAATACTATGAAAACATCCGCTAATAAGTCTAATAAGTCCATAAATACTTTTTTTTTTTTTTTCTATTAAGGATGCTTTTGTTTCAAACTTTTTCAATCAGATAAGTGGTTTTACAAAGGCTAGTTTGGAAACAAATGCTTTGAGAATGATCTAATTCATAAGGATTTTTCATCAAGATTAACGTCGACAAAAGATTATAAGGGCACTTTTTCTTCTTCCTCTTTCTCAAATACTCCTCAGTTCAAATTCATTCATTTAGGCTATCAAACAGGTTGTTTTAATATTTAGACATATTTTATTTTTGTTTTAACTTGTTATAAACACTTCAGTATTTAATGTCGTTTATGACATTGTATTTATTCTTTCATGTACTTTTTATCCTTAAGTTTTATGATTTTTTTTCCTAATTTTTGGGGTTTTTATGCTTTTATTTTTAGCAGCTTTTAGCCTGCTTATATTTGTATACCATAAAGCAAAAGGACCTGAGTTATCATTTTTGAAATAGAATTTTGAGCCGTCATTTCTCTATTTTCCCAAATATCTCGAATTACAGTGTTAATTTTGATAATTTAGATGCCATTTACCTAGATATTATTCGAATCAATAGGTAACTGAATATCACACTCTAGTATTCGTGCGCGAATCAATGGTTTATGATAAACCATGATTTACCCTTTGTGTCGGATCACGTTCGACATGCCATGGACGGACAAGAGGTTTCGAATGTTCAAGCTCTAATCTCCCCCGACCAGTTACAGGTAGTATTATGTTTAGAGGAAATTAGGATGATAAGAGACAATTTGATGTTAGTTGACCAGGTTGCTTGGATACACACAACAATCTTCGAAATAGAGGGAACAACTTACATGATAAGAACTCAACCGAGAATCACTTCAATAAGGGAGTTCATTCTTCTTATTCTTGTAGCACTGGATTTTTAGTACATGCACTACTTCAACCTTATGAAAAAATGCGATAAGATGCTGCTCCTAATTGCAAAACAAATAGTAAAAATGGGCAACCTAAGTATCCTAGCTTTTCTCATCCCCTCATCATTCTGGATAAAGAAGGGAAAACTCCAATCTTATGTGTTACAAAATTAGGAGGAATCAATGCTCTTCCTGGATAGTGAGATATCTCTAACAAACTTCTACCGTGAAATTAAGGCTATCTTTACGGTAGGTGTTGAAATTCAATACTATAGACTGATTCGTGGACAAATGGAATCCTCCATTTGTCCAAACATTGTAAGACCTACAAGGCTTCTAGTTTGGAATATAAGAGGCCTTAATGCACCTCATAGGTATGCTTTGTGTTGGAAAAATTATCTAAATGCATGCCTGATATGTTTGTTCTTCTCGAGACAAAGATAGATGCTTCATCAATGGATATGTTTTGGAGGAGGTCACAACTTGGTTAGTATCATTGTATTGAATCCAATGGTCACAAGGGGGGTATGTTGATGCTATGGCAACATGGAGTGATGGAAGTTACCCTCCTCAAACAAACTATGTTTGAAATGCATGTTATGGTCTAAGTTAGGCAAACTGCCCCCTCTTTTTCGTGGTTTTTTCTTGCTATTTATGGTTCACATAGAATGGAATCTAAACATATTTTGTAGACTAGCTTATGAGAGATAACTCTGATTGTTGGTAATAAACCATGGATAGTAACAGGCTATTTTAATGATATCATCACTAGTTCTAAAAAATGGGGTGGTGCTCCTTTAAATTAGCACAAAGCTTTAGCTTATCTAAATTGTATGAATGATTGTAACCTAATGGATTTAGGTTTTGTTTGCCTTAAATTCACATGGTCAAAGAAATAGAAAATTCAAAATCTTATACAATTATGTTTGGATAGAGCCTGGGGAAATGTATCTTAGCAAAATATTTTCCCTAAAACAAAAGTTCATCATTTAGATAGAGGACCATCTTATCACTGTCCTCTTCTCTTGAATACCCACCCTAATTAATCTTTTGATCATGTAAAGAGGCCATTTCGTTTTCTACTTATGTGGTTTGATCTTCGCACCTATATTCTTTTGTTGAAATCTGTTTTGCAGGTAAATAATGATAATTGTTTGTCTGCTATTAACAAGTTACCCATAAAATTAAGGTTAGATTGGTCTTTGGTAATGTATATACTAAATAACAAAAAATTCAGCATAAATTAAAGTATCTTCACTCACAATTATATCATCAGCCAACATAGTTGTTAATGGATGAAGAGAAACTGCATCAACGGAAACTTAATAATATTTTGTATTGTAAAGAATTTTATGAAAATTGAAATCTATAAAAAAATGGCTTTGTGAATGGGAAAAAATACAAAGTATTATCAAACTATTACTCTTACAAAAAGATGGCAAAATAGATTTATGTCTATTAAGACAAATGTAGGATAATAGATATATCATCCAGATGAAATAAAAAAGGTTTTTGTGGAACATTATCAACATTTGTTCTCTTTAAAACGAATTCAATGTTCAAATCATAATCCTTGACCTATCATATGGAGATATGGTTTGATTGATAGCCAAAAGGAGTAACTTACTTCAAGTGTCTCTAAATTAGAAATTTGTAATGCTTTACAATCGATTAGATCTTGGAAGGCTCTTGGTAAAGATGGGCTACATGCTTTCTTTTTAAAAAAACATTGGCATTTTCTTCGAAATTTTATTAACATTCTTATTTAGGAAATCTTTATGATTAAGGTAATTCCATGGTAAATGAATCAAATTCAAATGGCCTTGATCCCAAAAGTTTCGGCACTAGAAATGATTAAATTGTACAGGTCAATCAGTCTATGTATCGCATTGTACAAAATTGTAACTAAAATTTTGGTTCATAGACTAAGGCCCTTACTGGATGAACTCATTCCCCCAACTCAATCGAGCTTTATTGCTAGTAGAAAGGCTTCGGATAATATAATTCTTTTGAATGAAATTCTCCATTTTTTTCAAAGAAAAATAGATAAAAAGAAATGGATACAATTAAAAATAGATTTGGAGAAAGCCTACGATAAAATAGAATGGGATTTTCTTATATGGGCTTTGGACAGTCTAAATTTCTCAAATTGGTGGATTCAATTAATTTCTAGTTACTTATTATCCACCACTGTGGAGATTCTTATCAATGGGCAATCAACTGATCAATTTATACAAGTAGGGGTTTAAGGTAAGGTGATCCTCTTTCTCCTTATTTGTTTATATTATGCCTTGAATTTCTTAGTAGAACAATAGAACATGATGTCCAAAATTGTAACTAGAAACCATTTAGTCTCCAAATTATGGTTATCAAATTTCTCATCTTATGTTTGTTGATACGTCATTTTGGTGGCACAAGCTAATAGTGAAAATGCTCACAATATTATTTGGCTTTTGAATGATTTTTCAGATGTTTTGGGTCTACATATTAATTATGAAAAATCTTCAATTTGATTTTCTCAAAATTTTAGTCATGCAGAGAAGGATATTTTGGTAATATCATTTCACTTGAACAAGTTGAAGCTCTTGGAAAATTTTTAGGTTTCCCTATTACTCATGGCAATAAATTGAAGGTAAACCAATTGAGTTTTTCGATTGAAAAAAATGTATGGTTAGATATGTTGTCCTAGTTAAATCAGTTTTAGAATCCTTGCCTCATACTATATGCAAGTTGCTCCCTTACCTAAAAAATTCTATCTCAAATGGAAACCATTATTAGAAAGTTTATTTGGGAAGGTACAAATGACAAACAACAAATTCATTAGGTAGCTTGGAATAATATAACAAAACCAAAAGAAGCTAAGGGATTGGGTCTTATAAATTTGGAGTTACGGAATAGAGCTTATAAGTTAAAATGGTGGTTAGAATGGAAAGTATCAAGAGTTATTTGGGCTAAATTATGTAGAATGAAATATAGATGCCTATCTAAAGTAAATAATTACAATGTTTGAGCACGTAGTTCAGCCCTTTCCAAGAAACTCATCAAACAAGAGAAACAGGTAAAGGAAATGGGTTTTGGGTATTTAGGAAATGGGGAAAGTTTAATTTTTGGTCTCATCACTGGATAAGGCATAGTTGTATGCAAAATCTTATTTATGGACCAATTTGAGCTTGTTCTATGAATTTGACTGTGAGGACTGTTGGATAAATGAAACTACATGGGAAAAATAATAAATTAGGATTTGAATTATTAGATATCTTGGTTTCAAAGATAGGACCTGTGGCTTTATTAGAAGATCACAACGACGAATATGGAATTAGCTTGAATAGTTATATGAAGCCTTCCTTAAAAAGTATATATGAACAATTGATTCTAGATGTCAATCTTGTTCAACATCATTAGAATTGGACATGGTCATTGTTGTTTCCTCCAAAAATAAAATTGTTTCTATGGCTAGTACCAACAAATGCACTTCCAATAGTTGCAAATCTTCATTGTAGAGGCCTTGCAACACAATCTTCATGCCCACATTGTGGTGAAATCAATGAAGATATATAACATGGCCTAAAAGATTGCCATTGTATTGCAGTGTTATTGCTTTCTGGAGTAATAATACAAATGTTGATCCTTATGAGTCTTTTATTACTTGGTTAAAATGTAATCGTTTTGTTTTTGCTCAACATTTGCTTCAAACTCAACCACTAATGAATTTTATTTTTGGGATCATGCTATGGGTTATATGGTATTCTCAAAACAAATTGATTCATCAATCAGTTAGCTCTTCAATATAGTTAAAAGAGACAATTGTGTTAAGGCTTTTACATATTTGGTGCACTTAAGAAAATTAAGACAGCTCTAATCTTTTTATCACCAAAATTTAAGATGACTACTGCCACAATAGGGTTGGTTTAAACTAAATACGGATGCATCTATTGATAGTAATACTATGTTTGTTGCAATTGGTGGAATAAGTAGAGAAACTATTGGAACTTAGACTGTGGACTTTGCAAAAAAAAAAAAAAAAAAAAGGATATATTGATATTGTTGTTGTTGAATTGTGGGTGCTAGCATTTGGTCTTAAAATATGCTTACAGCACCATTTCTATATTTGGAAATTAATGTTGACTCCATGATTGTTATCCAATTATTAAATAACTTTGCAAACTATAAACTCAAATATCGCAATGTTATTCAAACTTGCAGCGAACGAATCTCTTTACTTTAACATTACAAGTTGGAACATCATTTTAGGGAGACGAATTGGATAGTTGATGCATTGGTCGTTCTTGGTAAGAAAATGGATACGGCTAAAGTTTTTTTGGATCATCCACCAGTGGAAATGTTGGACATTTTGCTGTTGGATCTATCGGGTTATAGATGTGTTCGGGAGACTAGAAACCATGAACAATGACACTTTTATTTGTGTGTGTGTGTTTGGACTTATAAATCTCCCATTTTAGCTATATTTGTCTTCTGCTTATATTGCAGAATATGTTACTTATGTTAATTAATTAACATCTTGTTACCACAATATATATATATATATATATGTATATAAGATAAGGTGAATGTTAGATTTGGGACTTCAACTTTGTACTATAATCCAAGTTAATATCTACATTTTGAAGTGGTCAATTTAACATATAATAAATTTCATAAAAGAGGCAACCTATCGGTGCTAGACATTATTAGCGAGAGTCGTAAAAATTCACTTAAGGGTGGGCTTGGTGTGGTTTGGTCTTATTCACCTTCCGAATCGAACCATAATAGATAGTTTAGTGTTTCTTTTGTTTTTTAAATTAACCATACTGTTCAATTCATATTTTTTATGAATTGAAAAAATTGTTATGGTTTGGTTGGGTTCACGATTCAAACTATTATCACAAATTAATAAATGAAATTATAATAAGTTAATTGGACAATTTGTTTTCTTCCAATTTTACATTTTTTGATTTTAAACACTTGAAACTAAACATATATTTTTGCAAGGAGTTGAAATGCAATCGATGCAATTCATTACATGCTTAGATGAAAATGCATTATCTAAACCATTTTACTTATACATATATATATGAGACACATATAATAGTGATAAACCATTTCCTTTTTCCTTTTTCCATTTGTTTTAAAACCTATACATAGTCACATTTGTATTAGTACAAGCATGGCTTAAAATTAGTAGTTTAAGCAATATATGTGTGTAAAAATATATATGAAATCATGAATCACATGAAATCTTAAGTATAAAAAACTCATTACTTTACAATTGATTGGATATTTTTCTCAATTTTTTCTACATTACTTTACAAATATGTATATGAAATTTTTTTGTTGTATTTTGCAATATTGAGCGTACTATAAGTTTCCATAAAATGGCATAACATTGATATTTTTTCAAAAAAAAAAGAAAAAGAAAACAGTTAACTTTAGTTTAAACCAAAGAGTTTGGTTTACTACGCCAAATCCAACCGCCAACTATTTTCATATAACTGAACCGATTGTAAATCAAATCATTTTAAAAATAAATCAAATTTTTGGTTCAGTTTAGTCTAATTCAATGCGATTCATGTTTTGGTTGATTTTTTTGCACACCTTAATAGGTTATCTCCTTCACATCATTAAGAAAAACAAATAGTATTAAGAAGGTATTAAAAATAGCTACCATAATTTATTTTACTGTGTGTTAAATTGACCACTTCAAACTTCAGGTATAAAATTGAATTTTCACACAAAATTCAGATACCAAATTTGACATTTACGCTATGAGATAACTTGCAATGGAAATTCTCTGTATATAATAATGTTGATATCATAAATGGTATCTAAATTTTGGTGAAATATACAATTGATCAATTTAGTGTTAAAAAATGACTTTTTATGCATGCCAACAATACCTCTGTCATATTGGTTAATATACACAAAAAATAATTTGAGATACAAAATTGATCAATTTTAAAGTTTAGTTAGTGTTATAGGTGATATGTCACAGGTAGAGATTCGATGGGCCTACAACCAAAGAAGACTCATTAGTGGTGTACCGGGGGAATATTCAATGCGACCACTCCGATGCTTAAGTTAGTGTGGGGTTGTGAGAGAATTAAGGGAGACATAATTTGCTTAGATAATGTGAGATTCTATTAGATTGACTTAGATTCCTCTTTTTTACCATAGGGCTCTTGGACACCATTTATAGATATGGTCATATCAAAATGGAAGCCCACATGATATCTTTTTCCTCTTTTGCTATTCGAAGTGGTCTTCAACCAGGGAGTTGACCTGGACCAGAGATGACGGGTGCAATCTTCCATGAAGGGTATTTAGACAACGATAGCGACCAATTTTCTTGTCGTTCCCTTAAGGAGGTTTAAGTTATCATCTTGGAGATGTGGAGAACTTCAAAGGTGCATCATACCTTCGCGGTAGTGTATAAAACTGAGGAGATATCATCCAAAGGGGAGCTTGGTAGATAGGGGAATCTCGGCAAAAGAATATCTCGAGTTGAGTCTCCAAGTGGACCAAGGATTCTTGGTTGATGGGTGGTCTAAGTCCTTGAATGAAGACAGCCTAAAGTGCCTAATGGGCTTTGAGAACGTTACAGGTGGCCCACTTCACTGTGAGCCTACTTGGCCCTTAGTCGAGTTATGCCTATTAATAGGTACCTAATTGTATATTTTATCAAAATTCTGATACAATTCATGACATTTACCCTATATAATATTAAGGGTAAAATGCAAAAACACCATCTAAACTTAAAGAGTGGCGTGGATTGACCCTTAAATTTTAAAAGTGTAGTTTTTGATCCCCTAAACTATAAATAATTTGCCAATAAGGACATTTTGTACTTTTCTACCAAGAAAGTACAAAAATTTTACTGTTTTGTGTGTACTTTTTTATATAGAAATTGTACGAAAAATGTATGAAGGATTGTATAGACAAGGACGAAAATGGAATGGGATGTCATTATTTGCAAATTGTTTATAGTTCAAACGGTTAAAAACCACGCTTTTAAAGTTTTAGGGATCAATCTGCGTTGCTCCTAAAGTTTAGGAGTGTTTTTCAATTTTACTTGCAAACAAATTTGGCATGCTTAGTGTGAAATTATGGGATGATTAAGAAATTCAACTATTCAGGATGATGGATGTATTATTGGTGTATATGAAAAATTCGTTTAGATACTAAATTGATCAATTTTAAAGTTTAGGTACCTAATTGCATATTTTGCTAAAGTTTATGTACCATTTAAGACATTTACCCTTGTTTATGAGTCTAAAACTAAACTAAATCATGATTGTTTGGTGAGTTTCCACTGCATCAAAAAAATGTATAAAAAACATGGAATGATGCATTAGCCATTCCATATATTAGGATTTTATTATTTAGATGTTATATACTTTCCTCCTATGTGGCATTATCCCAACAACAATCGCAACTCTCTTTTAGAGTAGTCAATCTTCAACTATCAGTCGGTAATTAAGCTCCTCTCGTAAGTTCAGCTACTCTTATCAATATAAACATCCCTTATATATTTACATAAAGGAAATCAATATTGTGCTAATATTGAACTAAGCCTATTTTAAATGCATAGAAATTAATAAATTCACTTGAGTTTCTAATTAATCTATCAATGCTATTTCTTGGTGTAGAAATTAACTGTTTTAATTCAATTCCATGATATGCTTATGGTATGTTTATGTGATATTTGATAGGTTATGGTGTAGATTAGAGCATAAATGTAACAACCAAGTCAATTTTGTTACTTATTTATACATGCTACCAACCAAAGTAAATAAGAGTCCCTTTGAGCTAAATGAGATTACATTCTCTCATAATTGAGCTTTCCTAATAGCAGTAGTAGCAAGGAGCTTGAACAAGAGCAATAGTAAGGTATCAACAACATTAGCCCTTCAACCTAGCAAGGGCCAGCAACAACCATAGGAATAGTGACCCAAGAGCTAGTCATAAGCATGAAAATATAATCAAGAGTTGTTCTTTTTATATGTTGAATGGGAGGGTTACTATTACACAAAAGTTATAAAAAAGTTGCACGTAATTAGCTAAATATATTTGATGTGCATTGTGTTGAAAATATGCAATATATATGTGCTTGTGTTTGTGCTTTGGATGTGTTTATGAAGTTATAGGAACTAGCTGCATATGTCCAGACACTAGACATGCTTCAAGGTATGACATCCGAACGCTAGTATAATAAAAAAAACCTAATCACATGTCTATAGATGGCATTTGAACATTAGGTATGTGTCACATTGTCATAATGTTTTAGATTACATGGTTTGAACGCTACTTGGGTCCATAACATTATGTGGTTGTGGTTCTACACGTGACATCCATATGGTAGCTACTCGTATCTAGATGCTATGCTTCTAAAAATAGTTGTTAGAATCAATTATTATAGGGGGAAAATGTCATAATTCATCTAACAACTATTTTTCTTAGAGAAGCACTAAATAGAGGACGCTGGGCAAATTTTGAACAGTTAGTTAAGCTATTAATTTTCAAACAAACACTTTATAATCCTTCTTCATCGAATTTGTCTTTAGTTTTCTATATTTGCAATATCCTCTTCTAAAGCTTCAGTAGTGCTATTGAGTTTCAATTTGCAAATACACTATAAGACTCTTGTAAAGTTTGTTGAGATCTAGTGAGGAAAAAAGTTGTGGCTTAAGTGTGATATTGTGATTTGTATAAAAGACACAACTTGAGTGAATTTCTTGTGTGAGAGTTTTAGTGGTGATTATGTGGAGCTTCTTACGAATAATTTGTTTACATTTAATAAATTGGTTGTGTCGGTAGAGGCATTTAGTATTCGTGGAGAGTAGGGAATGGTCTAGACTTCATCTTAAATTTGGACATATTTCTCTATTCCTATCTTTTTTTTATTTATTTATTGCAATTTACAGCCAATTGTTTCTATCTTGTTTAGTTTGATAGATTGTATCACTTAGACTTTGAAATTGAAAAAAAAAAAGATTAAATTATTGTATAACTCAATTCACCTTCACTTATTGAGTTTTAACTTAAGTGTTTACTTGGTTTTTCATTATATACTTATGTGCTTTACAAACAGCAAGATCCAATGGCCATTAGCATCAACACTCAGGATTCTCATCAGTAGCTTCTTCATTCAACATTTGAATCTCAAGCAAGTAAGGAAAATAGAAATACAACATCAAGATATTTTAGATCTTTGAAGCTAATTACATTTCACCTTCTTAAGGAAAACAATTAATTAAATAATACTATAGAGGACAACACTTCCTAAGCTCTAAGTAAACAAGCAAAGTCAAGTGAGAAGTATGAGGCATAAGAGAAGGCCCATGGGCATGAGAGCAATATATAATTTTTTTTGAAGGAGTTGTTTGCAACATATTAAAATTTAGAGGGTAGATATTCACATATATGTCAAAGCTTAAAGGAATTATTACTTGTGAAGGTAAGTTCATTTAAGGCATTAATGTTGTCGAGTAATTATAAAGAGAAATCAATGTTTGGCAAACTAAGTCAAATAAGATATTAATAATTGACCAAAGATAAAAATTAAAGAAACTTAATTGAAAACTAATAGAAAGATCGATACCTTAAATGAACTTTACAAATCTCCATATCTTATTTGATTTATTTTGTAAAATATTGAATCATGTCTTTAACTACTTAAAACATCTATACCATAACTGAACTTATATCAAACGTCAATAATTTCTAGTATAATTTACACTAATATAAATTATCTGGCATATACATATGTAGGATAATTAGAATTTTTAAAAAATTTAGATTTGTGAGTAAAATTTACTTATTAGAATATAAAGGTAAATTAGGCAATTTGCTCACCTTGGTTATGTTAGATTTTATTACATGCCCAAGTAGATTTGACTTGATTTATTTCTTGTTTTAGCATATACTCCCTTATTGCCTAAGTAAATTTGACTAGTACTTGCTCCATTTATTTATATTTTTCTTCAATTCCTATCGATTTTCACTTTTATTGCCACCTTAAATTACACTAAATGTCATATTTGATATTTGAACCATATCAATTTATGAAATTATCTACTTAAAATGTAAAATCATCAATTTACTATCTATGAACTTTTTGAGTTTATTAATGTTACTTAGACGGGTAGTTAATTACAAAAATAAGTATGCAAATGTGGTTAATTGCAAAATCTGGCAAGGCTCATTTAATTAATTGCAAAAAAGGAAAAATTTAGGTAGTAAGTTGACTCTTTCAAATTTCAAGTAGTTAATTGCATAAATATGTAAAGTTTAGATACTAAATGTGAATTTAACCTTAAAATCATAAGAGCATACATATACGTGTATAAACAAACATATATAATACTAGTGTACATTTCTTGTTAGTTTTTTTGTAGCACCATGGGTGTAGTTTATGATTAATGTTGTAAATAATACATGAACTTTAAAATTAGTTAATTTAGTACTTAAAAAAACTTTTTGTGCATACTAATTGTATCTTTATGATATTGGTTAGTATACATGAAAAGTTTTTTCAGGTACTAAATTGATTAATTTCGAAGTTTAGGTACTAAATTAATTAATTTTAAAATTCAGATACCTAATTATATATTTCGTTAAAGTTTAGATACTATTCACGATATTTACCTGTGTAGTTTATCATACACAAATAACAAATGTTAAAAGGTGATGGGGTGATCTTGATACAAGCACTACAATACTTAAGTCAATGGAAGACTCTAAAGATTAGAAAATAAAACACGAACTAAAAGGAAGAGGGTATAAAAAAGTGAAGTTATCTTAGTTACTTGGATCAAGAGTTTGGTTTATAATTTATTAAAGAAAAAAAATTCAAGTAGTATGCTTGGGAAAATCCTTATCTTAGTCAATTGAGGAAGACTCATTTCTCTTTCGATATATATTACATATAGTATTTTTTTGGATGGAAAATGGGCCGATTTTACACCTATACCTAAGAGATTCGATAAAAAAATGACTATGAAGTATGAATACATTGTGATTTATAAAATTAAGGGTAAATATCATCAATAATATCCAAAATTTGACCAAATATGTAATTAAATATGTAGATTTTGAAATTGATCAATTATACCGATAAAGACTTTCTATGCACACTAACAATATTTCTATCATATTGCTTAAAACCGCCATGTTAGATGATGATGTTAACCAATTTAACAAATATACTTTTAGTAACCAATTTAACAAAGATACTATTAGTATACACAAAATTTTTTTCTTAAAATTTGGATATTTAATTGTATATTTTGTTAGAGTTCAATACTATTAGTTAACCCTAAAATTAAATACATAATAAATGGCCGTAAATCGTATTAGTGTATTCCTTTACTTTCTTTATTTTTATAAACAAGCTAATACATTTTTCTTTTCTAAACATGCTTTTAAAACATTTTTTTTAAATATTTAAATTTTACTATTGAAACCTCACTCTTTTCTAGCCACCTAAAACAGATAAAAAAAAAATATTTACTGTTACTCTTTAGTCAATAATCATAACCTTGACCAATGATCATAATTAAAATTAGCGGATGCTGCACTTGTGCTGTGTGTGTCAAATAAATGATATCCATGAAAAATCTTAATTTTTTTATCCTAAAAAATTAATTTTCAATGGTAATTTTTTTAATATTTTAAATTTAATGTTATTAATTTCTTATTTCACAATAAAATGCAAATTTTTAAAAGTGAAAAGATAAGAAAGTAGTTATGGTTTGAAAAAGGATTAGGAGAAAGTAGTTTATATTTTGAAAAAGATGTTATAAAACTATAATAACTACTTATATATAAATAATAAAAAAAGTAGTATTTTGAAAATGAAGTTATAAAATCATGATAAGTAAATTATGTATAAATAATAAAAAATAGTTTATATTTAAAAAAAAATTATAAAATCATGATAACTAAATTATATATATAATAAAAAAAAGTCTAAAAACACTTTAGTGCAAAAAAAAAAAAAATTTCTAACTATAGAGTTTCAAACATATAGAGAAATTAAGAATTAAAAAAAAAAAAAAAGAACTGGAGTCGCTTTTCAACAAGCTCTAATATTAATTTCCACCATCTTGAATCTTCCGCTTTAAGGGAACAGTTTCTTTCCTAAGGAAAATTCCATCACTGTTGCCCTTCGCTCACCGTATGGTTTAATTCAACGAAAGGCGCAATTGACCCAAGGAAAACAAAACCATCAAACGGCGCCCATAATTTTCCGATAAATTTTACATTTTCAGACCCAACGCTTTTGTAATTGGAAAAAAAGGATAAATCTTTACTTGGTCCAACACCCATTTGCTTCGACATAGACCAAAAGCTTCAAACTTTCCTTGACTTTGAACACGGTTTCTCAAAATTTAACGTTTGTCATCACATCGTATCACAATCAAAGTCCCATTTTTTCGAGCTTGTTGGGTGTTTTTGGTTTCTGGGTGTTGGGGTTTAAGTGAGTTTTTAGGTTGGATTCGATTAAATGGTGGAAGAAACAGTCAAGCAGAAGAAGAAGAAGAAGAACGAGATGAAAAGATGGCATTCTGGGTTGTTGTGTGCTCTCTTTGTTTTGTTGTTTGCGATCGGGATCAGTTGGACTTCTGTTCCTAAATTTGGATTTTTCAGAAAAATTAATGATAATAAGACATGCCAATGTCCGAAGGTATAAAATTTTGGGTTTTTTAGAGAGTGTATTTTGTTCATGATTTTTATACTGGGCTTTTAGTTTTTGTTATTGTTGATTGATGAATACTTGATTACTGTGTTAATTGACAATGGGATCAATGCATGTTACTGGATTGAGTCATCAATTTGTTTATTTGGTTTTGTGATTATGTGTTTTGGGTGGAATCAGGGCATTCATGCAACTTGCCTGTTGAGTACCTGCATTTATTGATATGGCTTGGCCAGTGTTGGTTTATCAATTAGTTTACATCCAATGAGTAGCTGAATCAAATGTTTTGGCTAGATTGAGATTTAGATTGTAGCATTTGGATTTCTTGATATAATGGCCTGATTTACATTGGTCAATTTGCACTTGGGCATATAAGATTTTTTACTTTCTCTTTTCACTTGCTTGCCATGTTTGTTGATGTTATTGACTTGATGCAGGACGCGCATAAATTCAGTGGAATAGTTGAGGATTGTTGTTGTGAATACGAGACTGTGGACCATCTCAATAAGGAGGTTTTGCATCCCTTACTCCAGGAGCTTGTCAAGACCCCATTCTTTCGGTATTTCAAGGTTTGTAGACCTTCTAATGAAACTTACATGGAAGCTCAAACCTAGAGTGATGTAAATAGCTGGATTGTTTGTTTGAAATTGAAACACACAGTGATCCACGTGCCTTCTTATAGAGGAAATTAATTTGTCGACAAGATCAACTTGAGGCTTTATTTTGATCATTCAGTAGTGATGATTTTGAAACTTGTCTTAGATTTGAATGCTTCGATACATTCACTTGACTTAGTAATAATGGTCATGGATGTCGTTGGAGATAAGATCATTGTCTCCTACCTGGAAGATATCATTTGTCATCAATTTATATGGTCTGGAATAGCACTTGCACATCTTTTTCCATCTAGAATCTGTGTGTCGATGTTTTGGAAATGCATCCTTTTGTATGTCCGTTGCATGCCCCCTAAGTCGTTTTAAAGAATGATAAAAGCACATTGAATGCTCTGCTTCTTCCCTGTGTTTTCTTTTTATGTATTCTGATTTTGTTTCCTGTTTGTTTATTTTCAAATTGGTGATCTTCACGATGTCAGACTTATTCCAAGAGGCTCCTCTTGGTTATGAGTGGTTGGTCACTTGTAGTTACAATATTTTGATGCCACTGATGTTTGGGTAGAATGTGTCCTTCATAGTGGTTTTTTTTTTTTCGGTCCCTCAAATGAATACCCTTTCTATGCTCCTACGAAGAACCCCTGAAGTAACAAGCTAAGTTGTAATATAGAAGGTGGAATCTCTTTTGTTTCAAGTTTCATATTTTAGTTGCATATGATAGATATAGCGTGTTTCTCTGATGCTTCAAGATAAGCATATATTGAGTTTTTGCGTCATTTCTAGTGTATAGATTCTGTAATACAAGTTTTTTATCCCCTCTTGATGGGGTACAATTAAGACTTATTAGAGTGTGAGAATTGCCTGATTAGGTGGCTTTTGCTTTTCCTAAGCAATAACTGTGAATTTGTTAGGTCAAGTTGTTTGTGATTGCCCTTTTTGGCCGGATGATGGGATGTGCCGCTTGCGGGATTGCAGTGTATGTGAGTGCCCAGAGAGTGAGTTCCCTGAATCACATAAGAGGTCCTCCAATGTCTTATCATCGGATGACCTCATGTGTCAAGAGGGGAAACCTGAAGCTGCCGTGGATCGTAGAGTGGATAGAAATTTCAAAGGTTGGACAGAAACAGATAACCCATGACAAATGATGATGAAACTGATAACGGTATGTAATCAGTATTATGTCTGCTTTCTGTATTGCAACCATTTTTATTCTTCTTATGGAACCAGTGCATGGTGGTTTATGAACTACTTCAGGCAGAAGTACTATGTGAGTTATTATCATTGAGAGCAATTTGTTGTTATTGGAAAATTAGCATATTTGTTTAGTATGCTCAAAGTTCAGTATTTTCTTTTGCAGCTGAAATGACATATGTTAATCTTCTATTGAATCCCGAACGCTACACTGGTTACACTGGCCCCTCTGCTAGAAGAATATGGGATGCTGTTTATGCAGAGAATTGTCCCCGATGTGAGTCCCCTTCCCTCTCTATCCCTTGCTTCCAACTCTACCACTTGAGTAGTCGTGGTTAGGGTTCTCATTGAAAAGATGGAAAAGAAGCACAAGAAAAAGTTATGTTGTTCTTTAGCTCTGTAAAATGTGGCTACATCAATATGCTTGTTGGATGTAAAAAATTGAGTGAGTCCTAGACCGTGCCAATCTGTTTCCTAGTTTTTCTCCAGGCCTTGACCAGCACTTCTGGTGCATTGGTGTGATATATCTAGTGTAGATCAATGCGAGGTTATTCTGAGAGTTGCGTCTGTTTGAATAAATGGGTGTTTGGGAAAATTGGGTGCAACTACGTCTGCAAGATGATGTATTAATCTTCTTTCTTTTTGCCTTCTGGTGAAACGTGTGAAATCACCCTTGTGGATACTTACCTGCAGACTACATTAAAGTAACACTGACTAACGGAGAGATTGATCGAAAGGACTTGGTCGATCCTTCCAAAGTGTTTGAGGACTCGATTGACAACTAGCTGGGACCATAAACAATAAGATTGCAATTTAAAGTTCTATATTTTTGTTATTATTACACATATTATTATGTCAATTTTTCTGATTCTCCTAGAACTGTCTTGTGCTTAGCACTGAATTCATTTGCCAATGTAAGTGGGAAAGATGATTATCCTTTTAATTGCCAACCTATACCATGCAGATTCATCTGAGGAATCGTGTCAAGAGGAAAAGATATTGTACAAATTAATATCTGGTCTTCACTCCTCAATTTCAGTTCATATCGCAGCAGATTATCTACTTGATGAAACTAAGAACACGGTAATTCCTGTATTCTATGTATCACCTATATCGTTAGTTTCTTGGTAACTGGAAAGAAAAAACAGAAAAATCTGTTTGATTGTCATAAATTGTACTGGAGTCCTCTCACAGGTCTGGAGAAGTTAATGACCTTACAGTTTACCAGTTTAGCTTAGCAATTTAATGACAGCTTGTTATGTCGATCTTGAGATTTTGATAATAGTGCCCTGTTTTTACCAATATTAATTCTTGTTGTCCATCTGTTTGTGTTTTGATCTCTAATTAAGAAGGTAAATGAAAGGCATGAAGCCAAATAATCTATGACGATAACTTTTCTCCTTTTATTAAAGCTTGCTTGATTCTTTGAGTCTAAATTCTAAACTACAGTTTTTCTTACTTGCTTGATTCCTGTCAGTGGGGTCAAAATCTTTCCTTGTTGTATGATCGAGTTCTGAGATTCCCTGATCGTGCCAGAAACTTGTACTTCACTTTTCTGTTTGTTCTCCGTGCTGTGACAAAGGTCAGTTTATGTTCCTCCATCTTCAGAGATCTTGACTGCTGTTTGTTATTTGATTTGCAAGTTTTGGTCAAAGACTCTCTTAACATATAATTTGTGCGTCAATCTCTTTTGGGGTCATTTTAGCTGCAGATTACTTGGAACATGCAGTATGATACTGGTAATCCTAATGAGGATCTGAAGACTCATTCCTTGATGAGACAACTTCTCTACAATCCCAATCTACGAGCTGCATGCCCTGTTCCTTTTGATGAGCAAAGCTGTGGAAAGGCCAACGGGGTCCTGAATTAAAGCAGAAAATACAAAAACAGTTCAGAAACATCAGGTTTTTTCTATTCTTCATCATGCTTTGAAGACTATTAAGTTGTAGCAAGTAGCAGAAAAAGTTCCATTTACATATTGTTGATTTTGGTGATAAGTTAAGTAGGATTCTTCTCTATTTTTCCTTTGTTGCTTTGGCATTATATCCTTTTAAGTATCAACTAAGTTGTTTCTAGACTTAATACTGTTTTCAATGTGCAGTGCCCTGATGGATTGTGTTGATGTGAAAAATGTCGCCTCTGGGAAAGCTTCAAGTCCTTGGTCTTGGAACTGCGTTGAAGATCTTTTTTCTGATGATGGTCAGGAAAACTTCGTCAAAATGTGAGTATATCTCTCAACATTTTGAGACTTTTGTGGCTTTTAGTCTTGGTAGCTGTTATCAACTCTCAAACAATGTTATAAAATGGTCATTTCAGATATAATAATTGAAAAGGATGCTAATTTGATGATGCAAGAATGCAAAAATTGTGAGATGCTATTTTTAGTTTTAGGATGACGAAGGAAAAATATACGTATACTAAGATGCTGACATTTTGCAGAGCACAAAATGAGAGCTAGATCCACCATGAGGCCCTTTGGATTTGAACTGTTTATCCATGGTTTCTGTTGCTCAATCATTTTGTGTTGGCATCTACCTTTTTCATGTGTTAAATTTTAATGCGTTTTACCTCGACACTAATCCTCTCCCTTTTGTCATGACATGGCATGTGGTTACTCTTGGTTTCCTAATCCATGTGTAGTTACATAACATTAGTTTAAGTGCTACATAAGATGTCCATTAAGTTGAACGTCCTTCGTGCAATGCTTGTCATTGCATTGTCACTTCGATCAGAACAAACGAATCCTTGATGCTTCTTGCGTATTTGGATCTTCCCTTCACAAATGATTTAATAGAAAGATGACATAGTAGGCTTTCTTGATCATACTTTACTATATTAAAATGAATTTACGACATCTTAAGTATACATAACATACTCGAAGCACATGTTCTCTCCTTACATCCATCACCACATAATACATCAGTGTTTGTACAATGAGTGTCCTTCAAACTTAACATTGTCTAATTGTTCTCACCTTCACGGGTTTTATAAATATGGCTGACTTGGCTTTTTTGTTTGTTGTACGTATCAGTTGCAGTTACAAAGGAATGAAGTCATTGCATTAATGAATCTTCTGAACCGGCTTTCTGAATCAGTCAAATTTGTTCAGGAAAAAGCCTCAACAGCTGAAAAGGCAGCAGGTCCATGTTCTTATAATGGACCAAGTTGCCCATTCCAGCAGATGTGGTCTTCCTTAAAGATAACATAATTACTACATAATTTTTAGGTAAGTGATGCATCTTTCAAGCTGCATAGTTACGGCTTTTAACCCATTTCAGGGATTCGGGTGTGTTCCATTGCAGTTAAATTAAACTGGTGCTTGAGAAGTCATAGAAGGAGGTTCGGTAACTATGTAATTGAGATCCCACTGTAGGCATATATTGGCATGATTAGACATAGCAATATGGTGGTTTAAAAGAGTTTTAGTAGCGGGGAAAATATGTTACTGAATATGGGACTGTAACTTTGTGGATAGAGCAAAACTGAATAGATTTTCAATGTTTTCAGGACATTCATTGCTGGTTCTTGTGTTGCTTGTTTCTCCCCCTACTGCATTTTCCATATGTGCATATCCATCTGCGGTGCATTTAAATTGGCTAATGGCAAAGTAAAGTAATGAGGAATCAATCTAGAGCCTAGTCTTTGCAGTTGGATGGGTGAACCTGAAGAAAACTCAAAGGCACATGTGGTCCTTGTGAAATTGGGAACTCAAAGGGACAATATCAGGATTACTAGTGCCTTTTCAATTTGTCATCTAAACTTAATTTTTACTTTGCTAAATTTACTTAATTTCCTCTAAATGATTGCAGTTAATAATTTTTTGTTCAATGAGCATTTATCTTTTTCTGGATGATAGAAAGGTAATAAATTTGACTAGTAAATGTTATTTAGGTATGGTATTTAGTAACTAGAAACTTTAGCTATAAAATTGAACTAGTAAAAATATGATTAGATACTACATTTAGCAATTTTCAGGCATAAAATGAAACAAAAAAAAAAAAGGAAAAAGAAAAAATAAACCTTAAAATACAAGTAATACTTTTGGTATTATCTAATGTTTTCTCCAAGCCATATGTAGCCAATGTGTGTGGAGAGATTTCCAGATTTGGTGTTCGATTTGATCCTTGACAAAACACATTTGGGTCAACTAGATTTTTCTAATCACCCTTTATGGACCCACATAGAGTTTGGGTTTTGTCTTTTCTTGACTTTGCAGAATGGACGTGTGTTTTGCCTTGGTGCCACCATCTTAAATGCTTTCTACTATATATGCTTCAACATTGAGTTCTAATGAATAACAAAGCTTATACTAAGAGGCAGTTTTATCGCGGATATAATAATCTCGCCTATTTATGGATTGGGTTGGGATTTTTGCTATAGTTAGATCAAACTATAATTTATGATTCAACTTTTTCTTTTTTTCTTTTTTCATATTTCAAACTAAACCGATATGGTTTGGATTTAAAAATTTTTCAAACCATTAAATAATGATTTAATTTGATTTGAATAATAGATCGAACCATTTCTTGTATCATATAAAAGGTAGATTAAGCTAATATTCACATGACTAAAAATTTTTAAATGTTTATTAGTAATTTAAGTATATTCATAAAGTTAGTACATAGTATATGTTGAGTCAATCTCTTTATGTAATTTATGAATTCTAGACATAACAAAGTCAAATAATCATATATTGTCATAAATGTAAATTAAAAAATTTTTCAAAGACCTTAATAATAGAAAAAAAAATTGCTTTTGTTTGAGAAATTTCTAAAACAAATTTACTAAATATATATTTTCAATTTAGTTTGGCTCATTTTAGTTTAAGGATCGACTCAAATTGATTAGTTTTTTTCCCTATTGCCATCCCCATTACAATTGACGTCTTCCTTGATTTCATTATACAAATTTAGAATCATAGCATATAGATGAAACTCTAAAGGTAGTCTCTTATAGGCTCAAAGTATTCCCATCTTTAATACTTAGCTTCCACACTTCTAGCTACTACATCGCATTAATACTACCACGTAATAACTGAAACTCGTTTTATTGAGGTATTGTCAACTTTGGTACATTGCATTACACATTTTTATCTTTGATTCCAATTGCTTCCAAGAGATTACCTTGGAAGTGTTTTTCATTGAATTTGCTTTAACTTTAGAGTATTAACAAACTTCATTCTATTACTCAAAGACACATTGATACGTAGAGTTCATTGACCTTCTATTTAAGGTATATTGTAAATTTGGTATTTAAAATTTATCATTTTTATAATTAACTATTTAAAATTTAGGAGTATCAATTTACTTATGATACTTTGATTAACTTTTTTTAGGTGATTAATTGTAAAAAGGGGGAAAATTCAAGCTATAAGTTGTGAAAATAGATGAAGTTTAAGTAGTAATTGTAAAAGTGGACAAAGTTTAAATTTGATGCATTTAAATTTTAGGTTACTAATTATATAAATGAATAAAGTTCAAATACCGAATATGATATTTATTCAAGAAATTTAAGACGACTAATATTAGGGTATGATACATCGTCTTTTCCAATTGCACCATATATTATTAAGTTAAAGCAAGGCAAACAGAGACCATTGAAGAAGCTTTAGTTTTGGCCTTTATTGCATGAGTTGATTTCGCCAGTAGAGTTATGCTCTTGCAAACATAGAAAAGGTTAGAGATGCATCGGGGGATTGCCTGGTGTAACCACTCTAATGCTTAAGTTAGTTCATGGATTTCCTTTTCTCTCAAGAGTCTTTACTTATGTAAAAGAAAGATGACTTTTCCTTTCCCTTAGAGGAAATGACTATTTATATTTTTTAGATCATACTGGAATGGGGTCCATTGTATCTTTTTTGTTAGGCTGAATCTCCATTTGGTAGTTGACTTGGTACCGAGGTAAAAGGAGTTCTTGAGTTGGGGAGTGGTGACCACATGGAGTGTGGTCAAGTTGATGATGTCCTCCTTGGTCTCAAGGTAGGACATTGGTATTCTGTGACTTCTAAGTCTCGACAACTAGGCAGAGGTCGGCTTCAGGCGGAGTTGGACTCGTAGAGTACCTTGTTGGTGAGTCTAGTGAACAACCTTCAAGGTCAAGCTCACAAGAGGGTCTCTTGTCGATCTCTTTGGAGAATGGCATAGGTCGCATTTTGGATTTCTTAGGGTTGAGGTACCTATAGACGTTATCCTTTTTGGGCTAGTAAAGCTGGTGACTTGCTGAATGTTTGGGCCCACTTGCGGCCTAAGTAGGTTAAGTGGGCTAAGGCCTATATTTTACCGTTAACAACCTCAATTTAGGAAAAAGAAAAATGGAGTAAATTGTAAACTTTATCCTAAACCGTTGATGAAGTGTTGATATTTACTTTCTATAATTTAAAAAAATATGCCTGTAGGTTTCAAAGCATTGCCAAATAATGCCAAACTTTTTCTAGAAGAAAAGAAGCTACTTATTTTTGGCAACACTCTCTATTAAGAGTATGCCAAATAAGATTGTGGGATTGTTGCGACTCTAGCAGTATCGTATATAATCTCACTTCCTTATATGGCACAC